>VWYO01011773.1:39905-144168 GCA_013400275.1 Rhadina sibilatrix | reverse complement strand
ATACCTTCTACTGCTGCATCAATTTCCCCCGTAGCCTGCACAGTTATCTCTGTACTCCTTCTGTGGAGATAGGGCTCAGACAATATTTATTTAGCTTTCACTGAGTAAGAACTGTACATTTCATATAGACATACATGTATTTCATATAGACATAAATACATTTAATATATACAAATATTCTGTAAGTATCAGCTGTATTCCAAGATACTCTAGAGTAAAGCCCTTTGGAGACTCCTTAGCTAAAGTAGCAACTGTTTGGATTTATAAATTACATAATTTTATCTGTCTAGGAAAAGAGCAGATAAAGACTGACCAGACAGGGCAAGTGCTGGGAAAGGGCTGTGGGGAAACAGCTCCACTTAATTTGGTCTGGACTTACCTGATTTTCAAATCTATGATGATATACAGACTTGTAACTCTGTTCAATACCTTAAAATATCAGCAAGGGTAAAACAAAGCCAAAAATGAGGCCACAGGTTTGGCAGACTGTAAAACTTTCATGAGTTTTACAGAGCTTTTTCTAATAAAATATTATCTTGTCAAGCAAAAATATTTTGAGAAAACAGCTTCATAGATGGCTTTGTCCTTGACTATAAATAATAAAAATGAGGCATCTGGGTGTGTCAAAATGGAGCCAAACAGTTTGCCTAACCCCAGCTCTACTTTTTTCAAAGTCCTGGTGAAATTCCACTGCCCTCTACCACTGCAGAGCATCTCTGTATATCCTGCCTTTTAACATGCAATTTTATTGGGAAGGACTCCCAGCCAAAATAGAAGTGTGTGCTTTGTTTTAGCCCCTTTACCCACTTCATTTATTTAAAATAAGATAAATAAAAAGATGAAAAGCCATCCACTACCCTTTTTCTCTCAATGATACAAGGACCAAGGAGCTTCAGGAGACAAAAACCTCTGGTGACCCAAGCCTTGTTCTGGTTCCTCCAGCAGCATCCCTGCTCCCTGGCACTGCTCACCTAGAGGGCAGCTTTTTCCTCATTTCTGTCAGAGAAACCCCACTAATGATGATAAGCATGCCAACATGCAAGGAAGAGAAAGCTCCTGCTTGCATAATCCTTATTACTATGATGAGTTACCTTAAAAATTTCTTTCAAGAGAGTAAATGAAAACGAACAAAAATACAGCAGAGAAATTACTGTAGCATAAAACAAACTCTCCCTGGTGGCTGCTATTTGAGAGGAACAACATTTCTGAACAAAACCGTTTCTCTCCCTGATTACAAAACATATTTTCAAGTATGACTCATATTCAGAGAGGAAAACGCTCTCCAAATCTAGTGCATTATGATCTGCAGCCCAATGTTCTCTCAAGGATTAAGTTTGACATTAATGCCGAAAGATACCTCTGAGGCTCATCTCTGCTAATGTTGCTGCAGTCTGAAGGAAAGCTCCTGTGGCTGGTCCCAAAGTGCTGTTTTTTCCATTTCTATGCTACCATTTTGACTCAGCACTGAAAAGACAACTTAAACAATCAATCTCCAGTGCAGAACCTTTTGGAAAACCTGGAATTGCAGAGTGGCAAGAAAGACCACTCGCAGCTCCTGCTGCTTACTCCTTTTGCTCCAAGACATGGGTATGCTTTCCCAATGAGACCAGCTCTTCCAGGATAAGCCATCACAGATGCACTCTTAATATACACAATATAGGATACAAATAACCCTTGAATTACTTTGTCAGTGAAAACTGTTTGAAAACACAGACTTTACAGCAAACCTATTATCATGACATTCTTAATACACAAAGTAATACTATGGAACTTCACACATCCTATAAATTACTCCAGAAGAGACCATTATTTATTCAACTCAACCAACATCAATAAACAGGATCTTTGTTAGCATCCCTCTTCATTCAGTTTAAGGCAACACCATGTGTTTAGTCAGCTCCACCAAAACCAGGTCAAGACAAATGCTGAGAGCACTTGACACACAAGCTGACACTTCTCCAGAGCTACCATTAATGTTCCTCCTTGCATGTACCCAGAGAGCTGCCCTACCAAATGTTTTCATCAGGCATTCTCAGTTTAAATACTTGCTGCCATTTAAAGTCACTTAAACATGTGTAGCCAGTTTTTCTAATTAAACTCTTCTGACCCAGCAAAGTTTGTGATGTTTTCTTAAACTTAAACTTCCATGCAAATGTGGTGGCATCTAGAAATTTCCACCTGCTTGCCATGCTGGAAATCACAAATGTCTGCACAGAGTCTAAATCCCATCTATACCCTTAATTCAGCAAAATACTGCATTCAATACAATCATTTATACAATTATTAAAACAATGCATAACATAAATGATAGAAATGCATATGCTATGCTTGGAGTTTGGAAAATGCAGTTTTGTAGGGCAGCAGAGGCAGAACAAATAATGGGAAATAAATAGCTTTATAACCCTCTTAAGTTTGGTTTGGTTGCAATCAGGAAAACATAAACCAGTACATTAAGGTTTGGCTTAGAATATAAATTCAGACACAATAGCTGTTTGCACTGCTGAAAAGTTGCAATTCTTTTAAATGAAGTGTAACAGCAGTAATTGTGTTTCTCTGAGTGAGCTAAGAGGCAAATGGTGCATGAATCAATAATGATGTGGCTTGTACACCATTTATCTCTTTGCATGATCCACAAGAAATCCAGTTGCATAATGACATTATTCAATCCAACTGCAATTGTGCCTGTGAGGCATAGGATAACTGGTCTCATTAGCATTTACCCCATTTTTAAAGGGCAGACACCCACCAAAGGGGATCTGGTGGGCTATCAGCTTAAGCTTCCACTAATAATGGGATCACACTCCCTGAAATTAACAGTGCTGCACAACAGCACTTAATTTTTGCTATCACAGAACCAACTGCTATAAATATCTTCAACACTAAAGACACCCTTTGAAAGCTTCAAAGCCTTTCAGCTGCTACAGAGCTGCTACAATGAGTACTACCAATATGTCTGCTGACTCCAGAAATCAGACATTCAATTAGGACACTCAGACACAGGTACTTCAAACAATCATAAATCCCTTATTTAGATGTCTGAGGAAGCTGCAGGTATAGAAGAAAGTTTGCAAACCAAGTGCTAGAACAGCACTAACCAGTGCTCACAGGAATAACCTCTGGTGGATGAAGTGTTGTGCTGAAGCTCAATAAGCCTGTGGTTTGAATGATTCCCTTCCCTCACTGCTGAAGCGCACATGTGCAGTGTTGAACAGTTTCTGATGCAACATTTCAGAATTTCCATTTATGCCACTGGAAATGGGACAGCAGTACCACCCCTGGTGACAAGCTCAGTTTTATAACGCACATATTTTAAAGTTCTTTTTCAAGCCACAGTTACCTCCCAGACAAATGGGAGCCCAGGAAAGGTATCTGGTCCTGACCAAGCACGCAGCCCCTTCCTCTGCTAGCTGGCCAGATAACCTCTCCCCTCCAATCTAGTGCTGTCAAATATTTATCTCCTCTCAGTGTAATCGACCTTGCTCTGCAAAATTTCTATATGAAACCACAAGAACCAATCCTCCTGACCCACTTGATGTAATAAACTGCACATTTCTACCTATCTTTTATTGATTTGGAGAACATTAAACACTGGCATACTTGTGGCTAAGGCAAGAGAAGCTTGCAGCTGCAAGACAAGTGTTGAGCTTCTTAAGTTCAAAAAATGGCCGTACTCAGTTTTCTGCATTTAAAAGAAACAAAAAAGAGAGGAAAAAACCCCACATCTAAATATAAATTATTTAGGAATAAAAATTATTCCATGGCACAGTTTTACAGTTTGTTTTCTGTACGAATTGCCTGCTTCTTTACAATCTAACCCAAATGGAGCAGTTATTGACAGTAGTATCTGAAACTCAAGAGTTTTAGCCAGGAGGGTCACTGAGCATTCCACCACGCTGTCCTCCCTCTCCTGCAAAGAACTTCTAATCCTGCAGAGAGATTCTCAGAGGCCATCTGCAGTTCAAGCCTTTTTGCTGCTCTTTCCTCCTTATATCAGAATTAAATTAAAGTAAGCTTGAAATGTTCATCACAAATTATTTCCTTTAGTCTTGAGTGTTCCCAAAGAAGTTGTTGTACCACAGATGAGTAAAGTTCTTCCCAAGGCACAAAGAAAGACTCACAGGTACCCATCTTTAGGGAAACAGCGAGAGATGTATTGCTTAGTACATCTGATTCTGTCATAGAACTATCACTTCCACAGCTGACCTGCTTAAAAGTGATATGCAGTTTGCTTTGGCTAAAGGAAGTTACTTTTATCAACAGGATAGATTACAGTTACATGAAACAAAACTAGGATAAGAACCCAACCTTATATTGGGACAGTAACTTAATTTTACTACTAGCCCTGAAGGAAAAAATAGGAAATGGAAAAATTAAAAAAAAACACCACTAAAACTACCCAGCAATTCTTAATGGACAGAAAAAGACTTGAAAAATTCAAAAGCTGAAAACAGCAAAAACTTTTTAAAGATACCAAATTAAATAATATGCATTTTTACTACAGTCCCAGTTTTACCACAATCAGCACTTGCAAGAGAAGAGCTGAAATGCTTTGCTGTTAAGCATCTGGTAAATCAAAACAGACTCCACAGCTTGGCATCATGCATATGAGATGATGGAAGAAACTGGGAATTTTGCTTTGAGGTCACATCAAAAACCACATGCAAAAGATCATTTCCCATACAAAGACCCACTTCAAGATGAACTATTCTTTAAAATAATGCAAATTTGGTGAGGATTTATCTATTGATAAAGATGTATAGTCCCTCCCACCCCAAGGTCTTTGGGATACAACCAAAGTCAACTTCAGTTCTAAGGATTCACAGGGAGTTAAGGGGCATGAACAAGACAAATGTTTCTTTTATTGACAGGTAATAGTAGGAGACATTAAGAGAAGGGAAGGAATACATAACCACATCTTACAACAGACAAACATTTTCACTACAGACCACTGAGGTGACAAAGTAGGAGAAAAAAATCAAATGGAGATATTTTACACTACTGACACTGAAATGTTTTATTTTTTAAACAGATATACAAAAAAGCACACCGAAACCAGCAGCCTTTTTGCCACAGATTCTACTAAGCCTTTTATGCAACTTTGTCCTTACCAGATTCCACCTTCATTACTAGTGCAATATGGTGTTCAGCCAAAGCAATCCACATCAAGACCAAAAGTTGATATTAGAGGTGAAATGCTGATTGAATTCTTTATAAAAAGAGTAGCTTACATAATTATTCACCTTGTAGATGTAGAAGTCCACTCACAGTCTCCCAGCACTGAAGAATGTAGGCTTCAGCATAATAGTCTGCAAAAAGGAATTTAAGGAGTCCCAAATGATAGCTCCAAAATATTTGTTTGTGGACATGGTCATCATTTCCAGCATAATTTGAAACATTTTCCCCAAAGCACTGAACTGAAATGAAGCCACCCAATTCCTCTTATCTGGCCCCAGAGGATGTTTGCTGTTTAGAACAACTTTGCAAAATTGCAGCTCCCAAAGAGTCCTCTCACATTCCCTGAGGGGAGGAGGGTGCTCAGGGCTCTTACATTCCCCAAGCAAAAGACATCATCCCACAGCTGGGTCTTCAGCAATAAAAGCAATGAAAAATTCTGAGGAAATGGATATCAAGAAATAATTGTCTGTCACAGAGACCTGACAGGCCAAACTGTGGGAGACTGAGAAAACGCACATCCCTGAGTGGCTAAATTCAACTGAGCTGTGTTTGTAATAAACTCTGGTTTACCATAACAAGAACAAGCATAATCATTCTTGTTACACTTCCAGTAGGATGAAAAATGGTATTTTGACAAATGGCAATTACAAAAACTGTAGTTTAATCACAGGCTTCTAAAACAGTCCAAGATCAAAGGTTTGGTAGAGTTACTCACACCAGCACAGCTCCACTAGTGACTATCAGTCTTAGATTCAACTTTGGCCCAAGGATACTAATTTATAACACCTATAATGCTTAGACAAGATTAAAACTTATACAAAATTAATCCATATATAGAGCATCTACCATGTATCAGATGCACTCACAGGTATAACATTCAACAGTAACACATCAACCTGACACAAAGACAACTGAAATCAAGGAAATCAGATCCTCTCAAAATTGAGGGGTGTGAAATGACTATAAATAAACTGCTCTACTTCTCACTCTCTGGGATGAAACAATGAGTGCTGAGAGCTACTGGTGTGAAAGCACTCAGGGACCACCCCTCAAAGAAGTAAACCAGCAGTAACACCAACCTACAGAACAAGTTGACAAGACAGCTCTTTCCCCTCTCTAGTTTGTGAGAAGGATCATTCTGCTGAGAAAGGCGTGGGATTGGCTGGGGGGAACATTCTTTAATTTTATCTCATGGGACAAAGGAGACTGTCACAGTTTTTAGTCTCATGTATATCCAGTAACTTACTTCTTTTAACAATTCAAAGTCCAAGATATCTAAACTGTCATACACAGCAAAGGCGCATATGCAAAGAGAAGATTATTGGATTAATGGAAGCACTCTTGTGAAAAAGCTGAAATGGATTTTGTAGGCAAGAGCAACCCTCCTGGTCTCATAATTTTGTATATTCTTAACTCCTTTTCGACTCAAAAATAAATGCAGAGAATAACTCAGTTCCCTCAAAAGTGAAAGATTCTCCTTCCACCAAAGAACTGCAGCACCTGCCAGCAGGAACTCAAAAAATCCTGTAATTGTGAAGGTCCACAAGCTCCTAGTTATTCCTGATCACCATCAGGGGCAAGACATGAGGTTAGGCAGACTTTCAGTCTGAGCCACCCCAATCATCCGTACATTATTTTTGTATTCCAAACAGAGGATATTTACACATGGAGGACTTGATAGCAAGTACACATTGCTGAGGGCAAAATGCTGATGCTGAATATAATGTTCACTCGAGCACATATATGTGTTGCAGACCCTGTACTGTGCCAATCCTATTGTGCTGTGAATTATTACAGCCTATGGCTATGGAGTGTAGGCTCTGCAGTGCAAGCTCCAAGAGCAGCATGTCATTTTTTCAGGTTATCAAACACCCAGCTCAGCTAACAGGTCATTTATATGTAGCTCTAAACACACCAAGGCTCAGTTGCTCAGGGCTAAAGACCTGCAAGAAAGATAACATTTTAAATTATTTAAGGCAATGCAGAGGAAGGTTCAGAAGCTCCTGACTGGAAGAGTCACAAACAGCGCATGCCCAACTTGATTTCAGACGTGCCACATAAGGCTAATATGAAACAGAATGAAGAGAACACAGCAGAAGGGTAAGATGTAAACATGAGTAGTTCCAGAGACACACAAAGGAGCACTTTTACCAGCAGAGGTTAGCAAAAACAAGATGTACTTGTCCAATAGAGACGTAAGAAAAAACTGTTCTGATATAGAACATCCCTTCAAACTGACTTGATTTTCACACCCAAGTTCCCACTGACAGATCACCCAAAACTTCCTTTGAAGTGAGGGTTCAAATCTCAGCCAGGGATAGAGAAAAGTGCTTCCTTACAGACTGCTCTGTTTACCTATGCCACGTTGCTGCTCATCATGCCATGCTGAAATTTTTAAATTAAACCCTTTCTAAACCCCAAGTATGGGAGTCTGGTCAAACATCTTGGGTCAAACAGTTCCCTAAGTTTTTGGGTGCCCAGTTTGCATGTTCTTTAGTAGGAGCAGCATTTGGTCTAGGGATTTGTGTGTTTAAAGGACACTTCCTTATTATCAAAGTACAAGAATATCTAGGGAGTCACAGCTGAAACTGAAGCCCTTTCAGTCTAAAATCTATAATCCACATTTCAATTTGCTTAGGTATTATCCAAGCAGCAATCAGTTCATTTAAAAAAAAAAAAAAAAAAGTAAGTGCAAGGGCAGGGTGGGGGGCAAGGGAGAAGTGGACACAACACATGACTTTACCTTAGTATCAGAAGATCCCCAAAAACATGATTAGCATGAAATTTTACTCCATCAGGGAATTCCACAGCATAATTCCTCCCATTGCTGGTAACTCTGGCTCAATTCCACAAAACTAAATGACACAGCAAGGTACTTGGATATTAGCAGCTCCTCTTTTTAAACAGCTTCTGCAAACCCACATGGACAGTGGGACACTAAGATCAGATTCTTGCCTACATCTGCACTGACACAATGGACTATTGCTTGTTTGGGTTTTCACAAAATTCCTCTACCTGCAGATAAAACTTGAGAAAAAATATTTTATCTGTAGTTATGTTCAATGAACTTCAGAAAAAAAAAAACAACCCTATACTTTACATAAAATGCTCAGTTACTAAAGTACAAAGCTGGTTAACTAGGTAAATAAAGGAAAAATATTCTGGTAACAGAGAAAATAGAGAATGGAGAAAACTAAAATGACATCTTTTCTTTTTCAAACTTGCACACATTTTCATCTATTATGAATTTAACTGCAAGTTTTTCATATGAAAGTAGTGCCCATCACCGGAGTTGGATTTACCCCTTTCACATGGCTAATGAAAATGGTTTTGTCACATACAGCCACTGGGAAATCTGGCAAAGGGCTGCTGATTACCCATTTCAGTGGAAGTGAAGGAAAACAGAGGCAGACATTGAAGTCAATTACTTAAAAGAACGTAGCAAAGCACAAAAACAGTGCTTTTCTTCCGTGGAAAAAATTCCAACATTACACCACATAATGGCATTTTGTGCTGAAGATGGTATTGCATTCTGTTTTCATGATAGCAACATTTGATAGGTATTTAAGGGATTCAAAAAACTCAAAAGAGCTCCTTGAAAAATAGGGTAATATTGTGGTCTTCAGTATTATAATCAAATGCTGAAATTCAAGCAGCAAAAAAAGAAGCATATTGTCAGAGGTATGAGATCAAATTATTAATCTGCCTGTCTATATTGTAACAAAGCAAGAAGTAAATTAAGTTTTACCTGCTTAATCTGTACCAAAGTGAAGGTGGTGATGTGGATTTTTTCTGTTTTATAAATATCTAGACAGATAATGCTAAAAAGAAGTGCTTTTAACACCAGAGGACAATTTCCCCAAAATACAGGGAAAAGCCCAACACAGAGCAGACATTTATCTATTTGGAGAGATAATCAGTTCTTTTTACATTTTAATTCTTGTCTTCATCACCACATCTTCCTTTTTGTTTTGTTCCCCCTGCAGAAAATTTGTATGCAGAGCACAACTGTTCAAGCTGCACAGATGCAGGCATTACTGGTGCCAGGAAATAATATACAAATCTACAAGTATAATAAAACTGTCTTTCCCAAGCAGGTGTTTGAATGCTAGCTTGGCTGCAATCCCAAGCTGCCAAGGCCCTCTCAAAATGGCCTTTGGCATATCTACATTTGGGTTCAGCTTCTGTCCATTCCCCTGAGTAGAAACCCAAGCTGAATGCCTATCTTTACACCTTCAAGTCATCCAAGAGCTCTCATCCCAAACCCCAGCAGTATTCATAACTTCTGCAGCGTATTTAAGACTCTCTTGGTTTGAAAGACAGGTGTTTGCCAAGGAAAGCAGGAACCTCCCTTGGAATGAAAACTATAAGCCCCTTGCCTCTCCATTATTATAACATTGAACTTAAGGGGCTTTTAGGCAAAGATATGGGGAAAGGAATAACAGTTCTTTTACTGGTATGTATGTGTATAACAAGGCAAACAAACCACAGCAATGGCAGCAACAACAATCAGTCATTCATTCAAACATACCGCCTCCCAGAATGCTGGAAAGGAAAAACACTCACACATGGTGTTTATGGCTGTAGTCATTCCTCTGGTACACAACTTTCCCAAGAGAACAAAGAACCTTTATCAAAGTTAAGTGTAACAAGCTGCTCTTCTACACAGGGCTCTCGTTAAGGCCAGGATGACTGCCACAGGCTGCTGCTTCTACTCTTTCTTCCCATGGTATCCCAAATGTGTGTATATATGCACTTCTACATATGCATATGTATGTAAAATACATGCATATTTACAATCAGTAAAAACATTCACTATCTTGTCCCAATACAGTTCACAGGCTCTCAACGACTCCATACAGCTCCATGGTCTGAGATGACCATGTGGCTGACAACCTCCCCCCTTCCTTGAATTCCCTTCCATTAATGATAACGTATCCTTAAATCATTCCCTTCTACCACTCTTGCAGACCCGTTAATAAACACGTTTTCTCTCTCAGGCCAGGGAGTGTTTCATACATCTTCCCTAGCCCAGGCCTGGAGACCTATCACTTGAATACAGCCACAGGTTTCCTCCTGACCCCCTCTCTTCAGGGCTGTTCAGACAGGAGGCTGGATTAAACCCTTCCCCACTTTTCAATTCTAAATCCTCCTGTTCCATTAAAGAAGATTCATACTGTAATAACCGAGTGCTGGTCATCCACTTAGAGGCTCTTTCTGTTAACAAAGCTTTAACTTGATGTGAAGCTTTTAACAATTAAATATCTTTCTGTCGTCAGTTTTTGGGCCTCAGTTACCATCAAAGCTGTGACTGTACAGTTCTGCAGACAATGAGGCCAGTCTCTGGCCACTGGGTCTAATAGCTTAGAAAAATAAGCAATGGGTCACCCTGTTCCCCCATGTTCTTGTACCAAAATTTCTTTAGAATGGCCCTCCTTTTCTGAGTCTGGAAGAGCTAAGACCACAACAATCAGGACTGTCTTGGGTTAAAAGGTCATATAAAGGCCTGGCTAAAAAAGGGAAATCCTCAATCCATTCTCTGCAGTAGCCCTCTAACCCTAAAAACTGCCGTAACTCCTTTTTTTGTCTGGGGTAATGGTACTTGTAAAATTCCTTGTATTCTTTCTGGATAAATAAACCATAAACCTCCAGTCAAAATGTATCCCCAAATATTTAACCTTTTACTCTACCAACTGCACTTTCTTTTCAGACATTCCAAGTCCCTTTTTAGCAAGAAAATTAAACAGTTCCACAGTAGCTTCTTCGACTACCTTTTCTTGTTCCCCTGATAAAAACAAGTCATCCACATACTGCAACAACCTAACCCCTGAAAGTGAAGTAAACTCTCTTAATATTTTCTGAAACGTTTGCCCAAACAAAACCAGTTACTCTGTATATCCATGTGGAAGGACTGTCCACAGTCAAGGGGCTTCTGATGCCCTATGCAGAGTTCTTCTTTCAGTTCTAGAGGGTGATATGCTGCCCTCCTCCCCTCCACTGTCATTATCTTCAGGTGGGGCCATAAGAACAGCTCCAGAAGTTGAGGACACAGGGGAGCTGCAGCTGGCTCTAGGTCAGCTGGCAAAACTGGAGAACAAGATGGGGGAAGGTGCTGAAAAACATCCCAATCCTCACAATTTTTCTTTTCTGAAACTTCCTGGGGTCTGAGCCCAGACTATCAGACCCCTTTGAGTTTCCTTGGGACTCAGCCTGATGGCAACTTAAATGGAGAGAGACAGCTTCAAGATGTCCAAAAAGTTATTTTAACAATACAAAAATAACAAACAGTAAGGCATCCACTGTATTGGAGCAAACTGGATCAAGGCAGTACAAGGGGCAGGAGGCACAAGGCCAAAGGCAGCGTCTAGGGTCAGATAGGGGTATTTATGCACCTTGTTGAGGGTGGGGAGTTAAGGTGTGGTCTGAGAGAAGGGTCCAGTGGGGGACAACTACTAAGGATATTAAAATTCTTGCATCAAAAATCAACCTATGATAACACAGAGAACTGAGAACTTTCTAGTAACAATTTGCATAAAGAGCATGTGATTTTGCTTATGGCACTGAGAACAGGGTTTCCCAAGGCATTTTTCCAGGGTTCTCTTCTTCCCTGGGGAAACTGCCCTCTATACTCTTCCTCCCCTTTTTCCTCTTCTTCCCTCTATCTCAACACACAGACTCTTCTACTTGCTTGTCTCAACCATATCGGTCCACATTCCCTTTCAATCAATCCTTTCCAATTCTTCTCTAAATACAATCACATACTTTGGCACAAGCAAGGTCTATCTGTTCCATAAGGCAGCCATTCAAGCTGCTTTGGCAAGTCATACTTTGGCCACAAAAAATAGCAATCTTCTAACATTATCTCCATAATTACCTCTGGGGGAATGCATAATCTGTCCCAAGACCTCAGCATTCTCCCCAAGGGACTCTCTGGGGGGATTATGGGAACTTTTGCCCTTTTGCCAGGGCCCCTTCCCAGCTTAATCTTTGTAACCCTCCATGGCTGCTGTCCCACATTCACCCCTCAAAGATGCCAGTGTGCTCACTGGTGAGATTTTCAGTGGTTCTTCCCTGTGGATTCCTCACAGATACCCATGGTCCACCACTCGTCTGTCTCTGGGACCAAGATTTACATAACAATTCAGTCAAAAAAACAAAGATTGTCAGGTGAGTAAATTGCAAACAGAATACTTCAGAAGAATCTGAAATATTCCACCATTCCCAAAATGCAAAGCTGGTGACTCCAGAAAGGTCTGAGAATAAGGATCAGTAAGGGTATTTGTAAGCTGGCAGGAAAATAAAACCACAGCTACTTAGAATAAAACCAAGCAGTTATATTTCAGGTCATACTTAGGCATCTTTTTTTTAATAGAATTGTATGCATGTTCCTATAATGACAGGAAGTACATATTCTGAATTGAAATTAAGATACACCTAGACCTCTTTTATTTGCCATATCACTATTTTTTTAATGACAAGCTTCCTGGACATAGTATGGTAAAGTCACGAATTAGATGTCAGCATTTCCAGCACCAGCTGCTTTCTTCTGGTTCCTCTGTCTTTATGAGCTGCTACCAAGAAGAGGTAATGATTACAAACTCAAAACATGAACTGATATTCATTTTGCAACTCATGCTTTTTCTTCATACTTTAGATTTCAAGGTGAATAAAGAATAACAGGATTTAACTGCAAAATGTGCTTCATTAATGGCTTCTCCAAGGATAACAGTGAGGTTCTCTTCAGTGCAGAAAGTCAGCAATAAACTCCCAGTGCTGTGATGGCTTTAACTGCTGCTTTATGCACTTTATGCCAGGTTCTTATCATACAGAACCAGAAGCAATCAGGCCAAACAAAATAAAATTACACAATTTAAAAGGTTTAATATTTTTTGTCAGAGAGCTTCTAAGAAGCCATGGGCTTTGGAAGAGTTCATTTCACATTACTGGCATATTTATTGCACAAAGGTGGGATGGTTCCAAGAGACTTGTCTGTGTAGGAATTATTTCAAAACCCACTAGTTCCAGATTAGATTGAAACGGGATTTTTAATTAGCAACTTCACTATTTAATAACTAGAAAACCAACAACATTCAAACCTACCATTGTCTGTTTGTGTTCCCTTGATTTCTCAGTGGCATTGGGCCACCATGAAAAGAATTTAAAAAGCTTTAAACACTGGAAAGGAATTAATCACCACCTTCATGTGACATGACCATATGGCTGTTTCCCAGATACAGCTCAGCATTAATTAAGCACATTTCTACACACATCTGCAAAACCCCATAATTGTTATCAGTGATAAAAGTAGTATTCTTGGTGGCAGTTCTCTGTAAACTTAAAAAATTCTATATTATATTCAGTGTTGATAACTTAGAGTTATTTCTTTTATCCTGTTTCTTTCTTCATCAGTTTCTGCTCCTAATAAAGCATTTAAAAAGGACCCTTAGTATCCATTTTTCCTTGCCATTTTGAATATTTGTGCGCTTTATATTAGATGCAGATGTAACAATGCATTTATTTTACAAACAGGTTTATTCTTGACTGTGGGTTTCAGGATATAAGGCAAGATACTTCTGGCAGTTTCGAAATGCCATTTATTTTTTTTCTATTTAGACACCATCTTCCTATCTGCTTGGCTAATAATCTTGTCAGCTTTTAGAATGGGATTTCTAAGGCACTAGAAGCGTAATTGGTTGCATTTTATTCTATGCACATCACACACACAATCAAGCTAAGATCATTATATTTAACTTAGCCTCGATTCTCAATTCCATGTTTCATTTTTAACTTGCCAGGGCAAAATCTAATGTAGGTTCTGCCCTTGTAGGAAATAGGAAAAAATTTGCAGCTCAAAACATGCTATAAGGGTTTTTTGTTGTTTTTTTGTGGGGGTGTTTGTTTGTTTGTTTTTTCAATTTTTGTTTGTTTAAGAAGCGTTTAAGAACGCTTCTGCCTTGCACAAGGAAAACCATACTAGGGCAATGGTTTTGGGGTGCCCTGCCACAAGGGGAAAGAAAATAGCCTCAAGACTGCTAATGAAAGGGTATCAGCCTCTCTGGAGTGATTCAGGCCAATGATTTATTTCAGAGCCTCAGAAGTGGTGATGCCTTTCCTGACAGTGGCACTCATGCTCCTCTCTTGCATTCAAACTCTGCAGAACAGGTCAGACAGAGGGGGTTTAACGTCCCAGCCACGACAATTTTACCACAAGGTTTCAGTAATGCAGCTATGCTCAGAAATGAGCTAGTTTAGGCCCTCCTGCCTATTTTTCCAGGTTCTTAGTACTGACATGGAGATAATTACAAATTTTCTTCTCACTAAATCCTCTCATCTCAACTAATTTTGTTCATAACATCTTAATTTTGCACTAAATTAACACTCATTTGTTCCTTGTTTCACCCTTTCTTCCTGGGCAAGTTTAACATTCTCCAGTTTATTTCTTTCCTAAGCCACAAAAAATTGTTTCCCAATAAGGGTCAGAGGCCAAAGTCACCATCCTCTTCCCTGTGATAACTTGTGACCACAGCATAAAATGCCCCCTGAAGACCAACAGACTCTTTTGTAATAAGCAATTGCCAGATGTTTCTTACCTAAATTGCTGAAATATCTCATACATTTAGAGATTTCCCTCAACATCCAGAACACCTTCTCAGTAGCTGTCCTCAAGACCAAAAGGGAAATCACCAGCCTCATTAATTTATTTATCTTTGAGCTGTATAAAGGACTTTTCACATATTTACACCCACAAGAGCTCAGACACAAATCTGCCAGGACTAGACTCAACATCCCTGAAAGCATTCAAGGTCAGGTTGGACTGAGGTGTGAGCAACCTGGTCTGGTTGAAGATGTCACTGCTCATCTCAGGGGGTTGGATTAGATGGCCTTTGAAGGTCCACTCCAACCCAAACTGTTCTATGATTGNAGCTCAAAACATGCTATAAGGGTTTTGGTTTTTTGTGGGGGTGTTTGTTTGTTTGTTTTTCAAATTTTTTGTTTGTTTGTTTAAGAAGTGTTTAAGAACGCTTCTGCCTTGCACAAGGAAAACCATACTAGGGCAATGGTTTTGGGGTGCCCTGCCACAAGGGGAAAGAAAATAGCCTCAAGACTGCTAATGAAAGGGTATCAGCCTCTCTGGAGTGATTCAGGCCAATGATTTATTTCAGAGCCTCAGAAGTGGTGATGCCTTTCCTGACAGTGGCACTCATGCTCCTCTCTTGCATTCAAACTCTGCAGAACAGGTCAGACAGAGGGGGTTTAACGTCCCAGCCACGACAATTTTACCACAAGGTTTCAGTAATGCAGCTATGCTCAGAAATGAGCTAGTTTAGGCCCTCCTGCCTATTTTTCCAGGTTCTTAGTACTGACATGGAGATAATTACGAATTTTCTTCTCACTAAATCATCTCATCTCAACTGATTTTGTTCATAACATCTTAATTTTGCACTAAATGAACACTCATTTGTTCCTTGTTTCACCCTTTCTTCCTGGGCAAGTTTAACATTCTCCAGTTTATTTCTTTCCTAAGCCACAAAAAATTGTTTCCCAATAAGGGTCAGAGGCCAAAGTCACCATCCTCTTCCCTGTGATAACTTGTGACAACAGCATAAAATGCCCCCTAAAGACCAACAGACTCTTTCGTAATAAGCAATTGCCAGATATTTCTTACCTAAATTGCTGAAACATCTCATACATTTAGTGATTTCCCTCAACATCCAGAACACCTTCTCAGTAGCTGTCCTCAAGACCAAAAGGGAAATCACCAGCCTCATTAATTTATTTATCTTTGAGCTGTATAAAGGACTTTTCACATATTTACACCCACAAGAGCTCAGACACAAATCTGCCAGGACTAGACTCAACATCCCTGAAAGCATTCAAGGTCAGGTTGGACTGAGGTGTGAGCAACCTGGTCTGGTTGAAGATGTCACTGCTCATCTCAGGGGGTTGGATTAGATGGCCTTTGAAGGTCCACTCCAACCCAAACTGTTCTATGATTGTATTATTTCATTTTTATCTAGGTTAACTAAGGACAAATGGAGCATTTGCCAAGAACCATCTTCCCTTAGAAGGATACTTTCCAGACTCCATGAAAGTAATTCCTGTATTGGGCACCCTGAATCATTATTTGAGACGAGATGATTTCTTTGTAAGATTTCTGTTAAATGTCAATCCAAGTTTCAAAACAGATCTGACCTTTTCCAAATACAGAAATGTTTAGGTCTAGAAAACTGTTCTGTAAGTAATCTGCCATGAAGAAATCTAACACAGTTAGGGAGTCCTGGGTGATGCTGCCTCCTCATTAGCATTTCCCTTCAGATCTCCACCATGAAGCCACCCTACAGCTAGGCAAAGGTCACTGATGTGGCTCTGCAAAGCACAACTTCAAAGCATGTTATGTAAATGAGTCTTGTTCTAGACCTGCAAAAAAGGCAAAAGCAAAAATTCAGCTATGATAATGAATGCTGAACTTGAAGATAAATAGGATATAGGGTAATCAGCATTTTGCCATCGGATCTGCTCCAAACAGAGACACAGAGTGGTATTCCAGCACTAACTGTGCTGAGATCAAAGCAGTGGATCTTAATGAGCATATTGGGGAGCTTCAATTTCACGTGTCTCACCAGATCTGTGATTCTGTGAAATCTGAAAAGAAAAATGCAGAATTTGATCTAAACAAGTGATAGACAAATGTCTCAAGATGCTATGGGGTAACTGGCAGGTTTCACTAACCCCAGAGAGAGAATAGGGACCCTCAGACATCTCTCTCCCCTCATATCACACGAAGTCTATAGGTCCTCAAAGCTGCTACAAGCTTTCTAGCTCTGTTCAAAGAGATTTATTGCCCTATAGAGGCTTATGCAAACTGAAAAACTGGAAAATGCTGGCTTCTTCCTTGAGGTTTGATATATCTCACTTGCAGGAAGAGACCTGTCTAAGGTAATCACATCTTAACACAGAAATAAAAGGTAGCCCAGGTATCACATTGACAAGGAAAAAAAATAGAGCTAATACCCTTGCTAAATGTATACATTCTGACAGTGACCCTTCAGTATCTAAATCTGCCCCCAGTCACATTCTGAATTTATAAATAAAACTTATCCATGTATTCAGGTGACCTTGTTTCTCTTCAACATTCATATTTCAGAAAGTGAAAGCTAATGAACCCTAGAAAGAGAGAAAAACTGCAAGCAGTAGCAATGTGGAAATACAACTGCATCTTCTCGCAGAACTGAACATGTATAGGCCAAAAATACGTTAGAAAATGTTAAAGAGCTCTGTTAAAAGTGGCATTCTGTAGATGAGGAAGAAAAACCAAGATGAGAAGGAAGAAAAAAGGACATTCAGCATGTAAAGAACTATACTGTCATTTCTTTACTGAAACACACCAAACCCAAAGAGGAACAAAGGAAGTAGATGAACTACGTATGTTGGGATGAAGGCACATTTCTGATGTCACCAAGACTACCAAAAAACCAATAATTTCTTTCTGCAAAGAGCCAGAAAACAACAACAACACGCAATATTGGTAATGTGCAGGGTGTTGCATTGTGGGGTATTTTTAAGGGGGAAAAGCTGCCTTTAGGCACTGATAGCGGATTCCACTGAATAAAACATCTAGGGACATGCAAATGAAGAAATTACCCCAAGTGCTCAGGTTCAGCTCCTCTCCTTCCACGCTCTGATAAGACCTGAGCCACCAGAGACTGGTGACCTCCCCTGTCTCCGGGTGTTCAAGGCAGATTTGATGAAAAGCGTGAGTACTCTCAGTAGCTGCCATGGAGACATTAATTCCTGGGTTGATGAACTGCAAACAGGAGCAGCTGGAGATGCTGGGCCTGCTGAGCTGCCTGGCACAAGCTGCTGTGCTTTAAGAGAGCAGGGGGACACCACCAGGCTAGCTCACTAAGGCATCCCACTATCCTAATTAGAAAACGCAATAAAAATTAAATTGATTGTATGTTACACTGCCACGTATCTCAGTTTGAGACAAGTTAGGAGGTAACGACCCAAAAGTAACA
Source organism: Rhadina sibilatrix (assembly GCA_013400275.1). Classification (NCBI taxonomy): domain Eukaryota; kingdom Metazoa; phylum Chordata; class Aves; order Passeriformes; family Phylloscopidae; genus Rhadina; species Rhadina sibilatrix. Next base: position 125,974 of record VWYO01011773.1, on the reverse strand, counting down.
TCTCTGGAAAAAAGGCAGGTTTTGGCAGTCCCTCCCCCACCAGTTCGAAAGGAATTTCTTTGAGGAAAGTGGAAAAGAGCTGTTTGTTTAACAAGCAGAGTGCTCACAGGCACGGGAGAAAGAATGAATGATGTTAGATGTTAAACCCCTCGCGCTGCAGAGAAAGCTGGTGGAGTCCTGCTCAGCTTCTCCCAGAGTCCGGGGCTGGGATGCGCCTCCTCTCCGGGGCCTCCCCTCCGGTCCGCGGCACGGGGCTCCCGGCGATGTTCCGGCGTTTTGGACCAGAGCAAAGCTAAAGAGCTCCAGAAGAAGAAGCCACAGTTCCAGGAAAACTTCTTGCCTCAGCTAACAAACAAGAAGCTAGCTAAAAGCAAAGAACGTAACTCCCTTTCCCTGCTGCACACGCAGAGCCAAGAGCTGGGAAAAACCAGAGCACTGAACACAGACTGCCAAAAGAATTCCCCGGCTTCCCTCCACTCTCCCGGACCTACCTTAAAGTTACAGGAGCTGTCTGGGCATAAAGCAGTTGATAGGGGACACAGTATCATAAAATCTCCCCAAGACACCATGTGAGTCTGGGGAGGAAGATGTCTTACATTTAAGAAAAGCATGAGCAAAGGGAAAACTAAGTCATTTTTTTTTATTCTTTACCTTATTAGTGTTAAAACATTCTACCAGTATGAATAAGTAATGTATATGTGAATCAGGGCTCATAACTGCTTATTGCATTAAGCTGCCAGTATGTTGCAGTAATAGATACAGAGCATTCATTTATTTTCTACCAGATTTCTATATTGGCCCTGCAAGAGAATATCCATTTTTACCAGGAAGAAAGCTTGCATATTGTTCAGCATAAGAGTACAATTTATTTTAGTCTCTTTGCATAAGCCATATTGGAAAAGTCTGAATTTGTACCCTCAGAGCATACAAAAATCCCATATAGATTTCAGATCCTGATTACAGTGGTACAGACGTAGAACCTGATCTTCACAAAGCTTTCCTCCACATGGACTCTTCTTAATTCCAGCTGCAAGATGAAGACACTAACACTCACTTGCAGAACAAAAAACTTCCAGGGAACAAAAATCAAAAAGTAGATTAAAAGAAATAATGTAGAGGTAGTATTTCAGGTGACTGTTAACCCCACACCACTTTTATTATCTAGAACGACATTGTGCAAACCTCTTAAGCCTAAGAGCCATCTAATGTTTTTGACAAGGGCATTAACATACTTTACTGAAGTTTCATGCTTTGCCATCTGCTGTTGATGGTGTGTGACTCATCAAGCTGAAAAACAATTTTGACCCCTGCATAAAGCTGGGCATCCTCCACCATTTCAATTAATTAGGATTTACTGAGCTGACCTCACTTTTGCTGAGCACAGCTTTCAGAAATTCACATTACCTAGAGATGACAAAATGAAACTTAAAACTTTTTTCCATCCTCAACTCAAAAGAAAGTTTTGGGTTCTAATAAAAAAAAAAATTGCAAGATAGAAAAAATATAAGGTAAGACAAAAACTTTTCAAGACACTCCTAGTCCCAGGGAAAGCCAAGCAGGCAAAGGCCAAATAACCAAAGACATCCCAAAAATCCCATGAAAGGGCCATTGAGCACAATTCCCTACTCACAGAGGCTGAATGAAGTGCACCTCACATTACCATTTTTATGATTTCTGGAGAGGCAGCAGTTCAAATAAGGCCCCAAAGTGGTACAAACCTACAGATGTGCTCAACTTTATTGCTATGGGTAAAATGTGGAATTAATAGAAAAAATATTTAGAAATAAAGTTAAGTATTCATTTCAAAATCAAGGGTCTTTACTGAAGTCAGCCCAAAAGGATGCAAGTACTTTCTACTCCCAGGTGATGATTTCCTTAGGCTTTCTTGATGTATGAGTGGATGCACTACAGAAATGTCTGCAGCCTGCATTAGACACTCATTTTGCCACCATAGCAGGCAATTCTTTAAGTATGTAATTTCACATACTAGGGGTTTTTTTCTTAGAATAACGGGGGAAAGGGTGATGTACTAAATAAATTATTTTTGAAGTATTATTTGGATTCTGAAACTGACTACTGGATAGTCATTCCTCCAGGATACCAGCTTCCTTCACAGCTAGCAAGAGTCAATGCTCTTGCTCCCCTCTCCCTACCACCACTTTTGTCCCACTGTGCCCCTGTGTACTAGAGAAGGGCATGGGCTGACTTCAGTTGAACCATCTCTCAAGAGCAGGAGAAATCCATCTCTATCCACCTTGCTTGGAGAGCAAATGGATCGGGCTTTAAAAACTCAACTTACAGAAAACTATTTACCAGTTTCACAGCAATTAAAACCAATAACTGGACTAAGCCTCTCTTTTCCACTTCATTTAACACATTGCTGCCTCAAGTGACCTACCCGTGTACCCCAATCAATACTTGTGGAAGTCCATCACAATAAACCTCTCCAAAGCATTTACACTTTTATGTCTTTATTGCACAAGATCTCTTTTTCTAATGACTATTCTTCTTTCCACCTTGCCTAGAAATAAATTAAACATTTGGCTGAAGAAGAAGAGGAGGCAGCAGCAGAAGAGAATGAAAGAGGCAGGTTCTTGATAACGTAGGAATAAGATACTCTGACTTTTTTTTTTTGGTTGACTGCTGACTTGATTGCAGTGTTTAAGTTAGCAGGGGCGTCTTTTCAGGGTCCAAGCATTAGGAAAAGGCAGAGGCTTTTTTAGCTGACTGCACAGCAGAAGCTTTGCATTTAATCACTGGCAGAAGACAGACAACACAAGCCTCATCACAAGCCCAAACTCAGCTAAAAGCTTTAAAAGTCTGAGGAGCCAACCAACAAACATAATGAGATGGGGAGACTATGCTGGAGCTTTTAAAAGATTGTTTTGGGGATTTGCTTTTGTGACAAAACAGGAGATAGACTTTAAAGATACAATGGAGGTGGCTTAAAGAAGGATAGAGATAAGAAACATCAATTCATGTTTTCAGCAGAAGTCATAGGGTTTTATTACTTCCTAGTGAATACTTCATGTTAATACTTGAAGAGAACAAGAGAAGCAGAACAGAGAGACAGTACCCTGGAATGCTTGGAAAGTCAGAAGAGTGATGCAATTCCTAAAGCTGTTAAATACACAAGGAGAGCAAGGGCTGCTGTGCTCATTACAGCTTCTCTACAACCTCTACGGTTTGACACAAATTTGTCATCAGTGACCAGCCAAAGACACCGGGGCAAGCAGCAGCACTTGGCTGGCTGCATGCCAACAGGCACATTCCCAACCCCTAACAGAGAAAAGGCCCCACAGAATAAGGGTGTAAACACATAGAGACTATCTGACACCTTAGTAACAGGGTATGCTGCAAAGCTTCAAGAGACAAAGCAGTGACAGCATAAAGAAAACAGAGCTCATGCTGGTCAAGCCCTTTTGAAAAGAGCTGGTGGAAAACACAGTGTGGTGCTGAGGTCTAGTGTGGACCACCAGCACTGAGCCAAAGGAGGACAGAGACCAGGGGGCACATGCATCCCAGAGACAGACAATAGAACAAAAGGTGATTTCCCAGCCTGGCTATTTCCAGAGAAAAACTGAAGTGTTGAAGTAAAGCAGCGTTTTCTCAGAAGGTCCTTAAATCCATGTCTAAATTTGCCACTCCACAACACAGCTGACAATTTAGTCCTTCACTGGAGTGGTCAAAATCTATTACCCTAAACATTCACCCAAAGCCATCCTCTTCACAAGCCCCATATAAAGCAAAAGATAAAGGATTTGTAACACAGGTACAGTTGAATAGTAGAATGCAAAGAAAAAAAAAAATCATTTAACAATGATACACTTAACAATTAAACCATGTATATTAAAGCTGGCATTATAATGGACAAGAACCATTTTTTTGAATCAAACAGAAGGGCTTTGTCCCTATTATGCATCTTTTGTATGCAATTAAGCTGGTCTTTCAATGACACAATATAGAAGTCAGTTTTTTCAAGACTGCATGTGGAAGGAAAAACATAAAAAACGCATAACACCCAAAGTCCTACACTCCTTACAGATACTTCCAGGCACTTGCCAAGCCTCCACTGACATCTTGGATACATGCAGGTTTTCCTGTCACTTTTCTCATGTAAGAGCATCAACTACAAGGCTCACATTTTTTAACTAGCAAAGAGCTCTATGCCACAGCTCCACTTGCAGCAAAGAGCAAACATTTTGTCTGCTACAAAAAATCACTTTGCATAGCAAGATCAATGACTGCCAATACACAAGTAACACAGTTCCACATCATTTCAAACACCAGCCAGAACTCCCATTTTACTGTCTGACACTATGTACAACACTTAAAGAACATTGATATTTCCAAGCAAGGGTTAGCTACCATGAGGCAAAGTAAAAATGCAAAATAAATTTGAACATTATTCAAAAATAGAAGGTACGACTCTTTTTCAGAAGACTGCTTGCTGGTTTTTTCTTACCTTTTTAATAAGCAGTGTATCACAGAATCCCAGGTTGGAGGAGCCCATAGTGCCACCTCCCTGCTCCAGCAGGGTCATCCCAGAGCACATGGCACAGGATTGTGTCCAGAGAGCTTTAGAGTATCCCCAGTGAAGGAGACTCCACATCCTCTCTGGACAATCTGTTCAGGGCTTGAGCACTGCACAGGAAAGAAGTTCTTCATCATGTTCAGGTGGAATTTCCTGGGCATCAGAGGGTTTTGGTCATTTCATCATGCAAGATCTTTTTTGGTTCTCTCAGGGAGAGGAACCTTTTTTCTGCTATGCCGTGGGGTCCCTCCCCCAGGCAAACAGTGGTCCCAAAACTGTTGTGGCATGGGTCACTCATCCACAGGGTGTAGTCTTTTAAGAATAGGTTGCTCTAGTTTGGAAGAAAGGGCCCTCTCTTTCTCTAGCTGGGTCTCCCATTAGGCCACAGCTTTTTCTAGCATCCACCCACTCCATTATGAGCACTTTTCCCTGTGAGTGGATCTCTGCATCCCCAGTGGCCTTGATGCATTACAAGGGGACAGTTTGTTTTACCATAGTCCTCACTACGGCTTCCAGAGGAATCTCAGCTCCAACACTTGAAGCACCTCTGTAGTCATGGTTTGTGCTGTGATGTTTTGGTTTCTCTGAAACTCTTTCCCAGGCACTGTTCTGTCAACAAGAGACATATTTTCCTAACTGTATCCTATGTTTTGCATTCCTTTCCCTAGGAGGGACCTTTTCTTGATGTCCCTCTGACTTGATCAATGTAATTGAAGAAGTTTGTCTTTCTTCCATCCCTTGGGTGGGTTCTTTGTAAAATAGTATAAAGGGAAGAAATTCCCAGGTAATAAAGATTTGATTGGAGTCATTTCAGCCTTCTGACCTCAGAGTCCGTGTTGTTGTTAATCTTAAACAACATCACACCTCCTCCTTTTTACCACTGACCTTGGTGCCACCAGATTGTTTTCCCTCGCATGTCCTCACTTCCTCCTCTTCTCTGACTAGAAGAAAAACTGCTGCTTGTAGGTACAATTGTCAAGAAGTCCCACTAATGAAAAATTCTTGCAAGATCTTGCAGCATTGAGAAGTCGATCTCATCCAGGTTCCACGCTGGGGAATAGCTTGTCATGCTTCCACTGCTGGCCGTGCGGCCCCATCACCATAGTGTGGGCAGTGGTGGTTGTCACAGCACTGGGGCTATTTACCCCTCTCTTCATGTGGGGCACTGGAAAGGGGAAGCCACTGCTGCTACCCTTGCCCTTTTTGCCCACAGCACCACTGGCTAGGGGCGTCCAGGCAGGCCAGGCTCACTGTGGGCCACGCCAAGATGGCAGCAGCCACAGTACGTTACCACACACCATGCTGGGGATGGCCCTGGCAGCAGCACTTCGCCATCCCAAAAAAAAATCTGTGCCTGCACTGTTTTGATTTTCTTCCTAAACATGTCACACAGAGATGTTACCAATCTCTCTAACTGGGCCAGCAGTATTTCCATCTTCAGAGCCATCAGAGATTGGCTGTGTTGGACATGGTGGAAGCTACCCTGCTGTACAGCTACCCTGTACCCTCACAGAAGCTACCCCTGTTGCCTCCACACCAATCCCCCACCCCCACTACCAAAATCCAGGCTGTGCCAAACCAACACAAAGGGGAAAAGGGTCAGGATCCCCAGGTTTTTCCCCTGAGGCACCTGAGCAAATGGTGAGCATTCTTTGTTTGGTGAGGTAGGGTGTTAATAAGGTGCCAGTGCAATGGCTGCTCTTATGAGCAACGCTCCACTTACAGTAGAAGGCAATAGAATACAAAATCCTGCAGCTGTGGTGAATTCTTCCCACAGCAACTGCAGCCTCCTTCCCCTCTGAATGCCAAGAGTGCAAGAGGGAGAGAGATGAGCTGCACCCAACCCCTTCCACCAGTATCTCCATCCCTCCACAAGAAACCCTCAGATAGGAGAAATGCAGCCAGATGCCCTCCTGCCCTGAGCTTGGCCACTTCTTTTATCTCTCTTTAGGGTCGTTATGGTTCCTTAAGTGACAGACGGGACAAAATTCCATGAGAGAAGGGAACACAAGGACAAATCCTAAACCCCAAAAATGACCTACAACAAACCAGAGCAAGAAAAGCAACAGACTGGCTAAAGTATCTCTTTCCATCCCTCCCACATTTGATTTCTGGAAAAATAACTTATTATGGAAAGACTATTTGATATAATTATTTCTTAAACAGAACCATGGTGAGACATTATTAAAAAGGTATTTATTTTCCACAGGATTCTTGAAACCCTATAGAAATACTAAATTAATTCAGAAAGAAAAGATATAGCAGCACTCAAATAAGACTATCAGGAAAACAGATTTTAAAGAGCTGAATTTTTTTCATTTATAATTTCTTGTACTTTTTGAAAGCTGCTCATGAATGTTATGGGTTGGGGTTTTGGGGGTTCTCTTTAATTTATTTAGAATCATCTGTTATCCAGTTACCTTTTTATTTTTAGCACTTTAAAGCCGCAGTCAGATAATATACAGAAATATTTCCCATCTCAGTAGGTACAGCCATGAGCATAACACATTCCACGCTCTGGGAAACAGAAGATTCAAAAGTCCCTGCAGTAACCCTTAGAACCACAAACCCTGTTAAGAATGTATCACTAGGCATGAAGGTGACATAGGCAGCTCAAGGTAACACACCTTTTCTAGAAAATGGGGACAGAATAGAGGGGACCACAGAAATCCTGTCCCAGCTCTTTTCACAGAGTACAGTAACATACAATAGACTAGCTGAAGAAAACAGACAACTATTTTGAACTGATTTTTGTACTATATTCAGAAACTTACCAGGTTTTTTGTGTGCTGATAATCTTGTCAAGTAAGAAATACTAGGACCCAGCTCAAATATTTGACCTAAACCTGTAAATCAGCCTTCTGGATTTCAGTGGACTTTGAGGAAACTGTGTTGCATGGTTTTGTATCTGCACATTGCCACAAGGAGCAATCAGTAACTTTTCTTAACACTGGCTCTCCATAATGCAGTGCAGATTTCTTTTACAGAGAACATTAAGATTCACTTTAATGCAGGAAATATCATAAGCAAGGAGCCAACGACTAATACGTATTTCTTCACATGGTGCTCAGTGATACCCAGACTCCTTTGTAACACTCTCCAGATAGCTGCTACCTTATATAGGATTTTTTCTTCATTTACCCTTGCTATCATAATTAAAGATACAAAAATGCCATAGTATTCTGAAATCCCTCTTCAATGCACTCTAGATATTGGAGAAACATTATCACAAATACAGGGAAAAAAAATTGCTGTTAGGACAGAACTCAAATTTTAAGAAATACCTATAAAAAGTACTACAGAAACTCAATGCAGTTCAATAAATCACATACTAACACCTGCTTATAGCTTGGCTGGTTGGCCAGTTGTACTCCTGATAGACTCCAGGCACAAGTCAAATACAGAGCTGGCTGACTGCATCCAAGTACTCTGTATTTCTCTTTTCTTGGCCCCTGGGCACAATGTTGGCTCATGTCCAGCTGCTGTTGACCAGCACCCCCAAGACCCTTTCTGCCTAACAGCTCCTGAGCCACTCCTCCCCCAGCCTGGAGCTGCAGGACCTCGCACTTGGCCTTGCTGACCCTCACACCATTGTCCTCAGCCCATCGATCCAGCCTGCCCAGGTCTCTGCAGAGCCCTCCCTGCCCTTGAGCAGATGCAGACTCCACCCAGCTTGCTGTTGTCTGTAAATGTACTGAGTGTGCGCTTGATCTCCATGCCCAAATCATCAAAAAAGGTGCCAAACAAGATCTGCACCAAAACAGAGCCTTGGGGAACACCAAGGCTGACCAGGTCTGTCTCCACTTTGTTACTTCTATGATGCATGGGAGTATTACAGCACAGTATTTCCTCTAACTAGGAAAACACTAGGATGAGCTTGGACTGAAGTTCAAGAGGAGGGGAAGAGGGCCAAGCTGACCCTCCGGACAAGCCCCTGCTCCCTCCAAGAAACCCAAAGTAAAATAGTGTCCATTTGCATCACATTTAACTGCTTTAATGTGCTAAGGCTTCTCCCATAGCCCAATTTCCCAAGCACTTTTTCCTGGATATCTGCCCCACCAACAGTGGGGGGTTACTTGCAGCCCAATCATGGAAACTTTCTCTGCCCTGACTGGCTGTCAGGCAAAGCCTCCCTGGGGAGAAGGCACCCCTTCATCACCTGTACAACCCCTAGAGTAATTTTTCACCCCATGTATAACATGTATTGATGCATAAATGAAAATCAAATTGGTCCACCTGATCAGCTAACGAAAAAAGACATAACACTTTGAAACAACTGGTTTCCCAAACTACAAGGGCTTCTTCTGCATAGTGCTAAAAACTACTAAATCTAGTTTGACTTATCCTAGCATCTTTAACCTTGAACCACAAAGGCCCTCAAAACATTTTAAAGAATGTTTTATTGCAGCAGGAACCATTATTACTACACAATCTCCTGGTCACAGCTATAAATGAAGAAAATCTCATTATTTCTGAACATTAGCCTTTCCAAATGCATTTATAATCAGCATTGGAATAGTCTGAAAATTAGGGCATTGATAATAAAGGGTTTGAGAAATGAGGTAGAAAAATCCCACAATTTCTGGGCTTCCACATAGTGCAAGTTATTTGAGCAAAACTGTGTAATGGAACTGCAAGAGACAATTCCATTCATGAAGGCTGAAAGAAGTATTTCATTATGAAAAAAATAATCAAATCAAGCATTACCTAATTAAGGATTACTTAAGGAAGCAGCACTGGCAAAGATTCAGGCGCTTGATCCCAGTCACAACAGCAGGAGGGGTGGGAGTCTCTCTATGGCATACAGATGGAGGATCAGAGGCAGTGGGGACTAACAGCTGTAGGAGCATCTCTTCAACATTTTCCCTGCGTGTATTTGAGTTATTTCTCTAAAACTAACTAAAAGTTTTTGGCCCCTCTCCAAACCCTTAATCCAAACTGCTCTAAACTTCATGGCAAGTTCCTACTCCTGCAGCACAACAAGGCAAAAATATTTTTACGAAGATCACTACCCCTTCCACACTTAGAACTTTCATGGGCTGTGTTAATAAGCCAGCTTTTAAAAAAGTAACTTGAAATGCAGGATAAAGCAAGCATTGCAGAAGTGGCTGATATGTGTCCCAGTTCTTTGGACTACCTGGTGGATAAGTGGATTTAATGACACCACCTGAGTTATAAGTTTCCATAATGGATTTTTCAAAGTCTATCTGCCCATGAAGCTTCAAATCATTTTCCAATTTTATGCTAAATAAAAAACACATACAAAAATACTGCAGATAAACCTTCCCTGCAAGTATAATGGAAGAAATTCCACTATGCAAAGATAAGTTTGTATAAAAAAAACCTTTTTTTTAATAAGTTATACGTGAAATATTATTTAAAATATTTCCACTGAATTTTTTTTTCCCTTTGGAGGTGTTTAAAAGATCACATAAGAGTAGAGATTGAATAATTTGGCATTGCTTAGCCTCAAGAAAAAGAGATGAAAGAGGAACAAAAGGATAGACTACAAAAAAGGTTGCTGAACAAAGGCAAGGAATAATCTGTTCAGTGTCCTTGTGGATAGGGACAGAGATAACCCACTTCTACTGGTGCAAAGAAAATCTAAGTCAGGTAAGAAGTGAAACTTAACAATTAAGGCCAGGGCAGTACTGGGGGATTAGGCTTCCTGAGCAAGCCTTGAAATCTCTGACACGGGAGATGCTGAAGAAGCAGAACAGGGCAAACATTTATCACAGGGGGACTCGGGAGCAGCTGATTCTGGAAAGAAGACAAAAGACAGCATCTATTTTTGCCACTACAGATTTCTACAGTTATCTCCAAAACCAGTAACTAGTATCACCAAGCAGCAGTGCCCTAAGAAAATTCCAGCACACAGTACAAAGGAAGCCACGGAAGGGAGAAAGTCAGCCATTTAAACCACTCTTGAGAAGTATCAGCTACTAAAGGGGCTTATGGCAAGGGTTTTACACCTTATCCTGTCTGCAAGAGCAGTGCAGGAGGGGTTTTACACTGCAGTTCAGATACATGATTAACAGCGTCAGCAGATCGACACAGTTTTGCTTGAGTCTGACAAAGAGAAACACAAATTTCAGCGCATGCACAGGCTGAAAACCCAAGTGTTCCCACGTTTGAAAGCAGAAGCCTCACTAAGAACCTTTGCCAGGCTGGAGAGGAGAGCATCAGCTCAGCAATCTCCTTTTCAACAGCTGTAACACACCCAGTACTCACAGAATATGCTGAATTGGAAGGGACTCACAAGGATCATCAAGTCCAACTCCTGGCCCTGCACAGCAGCATCCCCAACAGTCACATCATATGATTGAGAGCATTGTCCAAATACTTCTTGATCTCTGTCAGGCTTGGTGCCATGACCACTTCCCTAGGGACCCTGTTCCATTGCCCAACCACCCTCTGGAAGAAGAACCTTCTCCTGATATCCAACCTAAACCTCCCCTAACACAACTTCAGGCCATTCCCTGGAGTCCTGTCACTGGTCACCACAGAGCAGAGATCAGGGTCTGCCTCTTTTCTTTCCCTCATGAGGAAGTTGTAACTCCAGTCTCCTCCAGCTGAACAGACCAAGTGTCTTCAGCCATTCCTCACACGGCTTCCCCTCAAGGCCCTTCACCATCTTTGTTGCCCTTCTTTGGACACTCTCTAAAAATTTTTTTCTTATATTGCAGTGACCAAAATTGCCCCCAGCACTCGAGGTGGTACTGCACCAGTGCAGAGCAGAGTGGGACAATCCCCTCCCTGACCTGGCTAAAGATGCTGGGCCTGATGCCCCCCAGAACACGGATGCCCCACCTGGCTCCAGGGCACTGCTGTTCAATTTTCTGTTGACCAGAAGCTTCAGGTCCCTTTCCATGGCACTGCCCTCCAGCACCTCATGGCCCATTCTGCCTGTATATCCAAAGCTGCCCAATTCCAGGTGCAGAATCTGGCACTTTCCTTTCTTGAAGTACATATGGCTGGTGATGGCCCAGCCCACTAATTTGTCCAGGTCTCTCTGCAGGGCCTCCAGGAAGTCAACAACTCCCAGTTTTCTCTGGTCAGAAAACTTAGTATCCTGTGAAGTCCCACATCCAAGTAGTTTATGAAGCTATTGAAGAGCACAGGGTGAAGGATGAAGCCCTGCAGAACTACACTAGTCACTAGCTCATGTCCCCCCAGTCACTGTCACCCTTGTATGCAACCCCTGAGCCAGCTGCTCACCCATCACATGACGTGTTTATCCAGCTGTGGGATGGGCATTTTGTCCAGAAGAATCCTGTGGCTGACAGTATCAAAAGCTTTGCTGAAGTCCTAAATAATTAAATCTGCTGGCTTCCCTTGATGAGCCTTGATCAAGGTGGGTTATCTTGTCATAAAAGGAAATTAGGTTCCACCAGCTGGATTTTCCCCTCACAAAAATATGCTGGCTGTGACCAACATTGTCTTTCAGGTGTTTTTTAACACCTCCCGGAATAATCTTCCCCGCAGCTTTACCAGGCACTGAAATGAGACTGACAGGCTTGTAGTTTCTGGGGTCCTCCTTCTTGCCCTTCCTGAAAATCAGGACAACATTCACCAGCTGGGAGCTCTCTGGATTCCCAAGACTGCTCAAAAATCGAGAGAGGCTTTGTGATGACATCAGCAGCTCTTTGAGGATTCTTGTATGAATCCCAGCAGGCCCCATAGATTTGCAGGGATTCAGCAGGAACAGCAGATCCTGTACATTTTCAGGGTCACCCAGGAGTTGATCATTCTCAGAGTCATGGTCCTCCAGCTCAGGGCACTGGGACTCCCCTTGGTCCACCATCTGTGTTGAAGACAGAGGCAAAGAATGTGTTAAACAGCTCTGCCATGTCCCTGTTTGTGATGTGACCATCCTCATGCTGTTATTTTTACACTGCCTTTCACCATTAATATATTTGAAAAAACCCTTTTTATCATCCTCCACAATTCTGGCAACTTCAACTCCAGTTGAGCTTTGGCTGCATGAGTTTTCTTGCTACAGTGAGGAGCAGCATCTCTGTATTCTTCCCAAGTCCTCTGGAAGCTCTGATAGCTCTTTAAACAAAGATGAAAAGTCTGGGCAGACTCACGAGTGACAGTCCTCTAATTTGTTTTCTTATTTGCTTTCACCGGGCAGACACCTGCCTTTTTTGCCTTATTTCCAAGAGGGGATCCCTGTTCAGCCAAGCTGGTCTTCTACCTCACCTGCTTGATTTCTGACATTTGGGTATTTTTGCTCCAGTGCCCTTAAGAGGGAATGTTTAACAAGTAACCAGCACTGATGGACCCCAGCATTTGCACACAAACATTTTCCCAGGGGATCTTTTTCACTAATTCCCTGAGCAGCCTGAGGTTTGCTCTCCTCCTGGCTGGAGTTGAGGTTTTGCTGGCACTTTTCCTTCTGTCATCCAGGATTTTAAACTCAATGGCTCAGCAGTTGTGATGGCCCCAATTTCCTCTTCACTCATGAGATCGCCTCTGTTGACAAGCAGCAGATCAAGAAGGGCATCTTTCTGAGGCAGCTCCCTTAGGACCTGTTCTAGAAAGTTGTAATACAGGTGTTTTAGGAATCTTCCTGCTCACATTGTACCATATGTGTGGTGTTCCAAACTGATCCCTGGCAAGTAGAATTCCCCCATAAGTACAAGGGCAGTTGACATGGAAATGTCCCTGAGCTCCTCAAAGAATAATTCAATGTAAGGGCAAGAAGTCAGCCTGGAGTTTCCCGGCTGGTACTCACTGGGGGTGGCAATCTAGTTAAGGGCTCACTTGCTAAGGGTGTTCCTTAGCAAGAAGAACAGGAACAGTTACTTAAATGCATACATCAGAGCTCTTTTAGTGGGACTTAAAATTTCAAATCACAAAATCCTCCCACCCATAGGCTTTTCAAAACTTCAAAGTACATTTTCAGGAGGTAAAAAAGAAGAGTGGTGCAGAATGCTCTTGGTTCACAGCCCTTTCATCCTCCCAAGTTCATAATTAACATCCCCCAGTGGTGTGAATCCTCCCTATTTAGTACCTGTGACAATTACATGAAAAATAACTATTAGAAATGTGTGATTTGTGTTCAACTATATCTTTAGTTATTCTCTTCTCTGAGAAGGAAAAGAAAATACTTGAAGCAGAGGACAGTACAAAAGACCATCTAAATTGCCACTGACAATGGATTTTGAGCTTGGCTAACAGTGGGAGTCTTTCCAAAGAGAGACTGCTAATGGAAGCAGGTCAACACCATAGTAATAGAGACCCAGCTGAAGAACTAAGAGGCAGGAAAATGTGCACATCTCTGAGTCAGTTAAGAACAACGTCTGAAGCTGGACAGAGTCTGTCAGTCCACCCTGACAACACACAGCCTGGAAAAGAGAGAAACCCAAACGGTGCAACAGGCCATGCCATACAAAGGTGTGTTCAGGCACAGCATCCTCTGCCCCTGGTGTGCCCCACCACAGAACCATGAGGCCAGAGCACCACCCAGCAGAGCACAACACATGGATTATCCATCACAGTAAACTGGACATTAATTTCCTTGAAATTGGGAGCAAAAAGCAGTGGGCTGCTGGACACTTGTGCCTGACATGAAAAGCCACTAAGCATTGGGATCTAAGAAGGCAACATCTCAGACTCCACAGGTCAGCACCAGAAAGGAATATGTGATTTGGCTATATGGGTAAACTTAAGTTTCATGTGCTTTTTAAAGAACAAAGACACTACAAAGCCATTGATGAAGCACTTAAAAACATCTTCCAGGGAACAGAAAAAAAAACAGAAGATGAAGATCCCAGCCTCTTTCCAAGACTTATGCCCACAGGAAAGTGTTCTTCCAGCAGCAGCCAGAAGAAGGGCTGGAAAAGGCCAATTTCATGGGTAATCAAAAAATGACAAGTGAAAACCAGTGAGGCAAGCAAACGCACTGGTCAAAGCAGGAGAAACATCATCCTCAGCAAAGCTGATTGTTAAATGAGGAGGAAAAAGGCCATTTTCCGAAAGGCCTACTGAGCAGGAAATTATAAAGAACAGCAGCTGATGCCAGAGGATTCCCACACTTTGTGTCACCCCAGTATGCCGAGCAAACCAGAGAGCACGTCCATACTCATCCAGCACTCTCTTTGGGACGGACTCCTTCCACCAACAGCCACTCATCTACAGCTACTACTCTTTTGGCCCCACTGGCACTTCTCATCACAGAGAGTACAGAAGGTCTCCACCAATTGCATCACACAGATGTTTTACCTAGGGACACACTCTAATTTCCTCTGAGTAACTTTTATGCATCACCCCTTGAAGAACATCACCACCTCAGTGGGCAACAGAGGGACGGACTAACCTGCAGCCCTAACTTAGTCCTTTCCCATCAACGCAGAAATGCCTTCCTCAGCTACAGCAGTGTCCCTGACAAGGAGTGCAGAACAGGGATGCTTCTGCATTTTGGCAGCAAAATGGAATGTGAGAGATATGCCCAGCTTTTTAAAGTGCTTGCTGTGGTTTTAAAGCACCAAATGCGGTGGTGCGTTTGGATCAGGTGAAACATTTGCTTTCAGTTTTAACTCTTTGGCATTGATAAAAAAGCCCTTATGGAGAGTGATCCTGAAGAAGGTCACAGTGCACATGCACCAAACTCCATAGCACTGTGATGCAAAAAAAACCCCAATCAGAACAGATGATTCCAGTATCTTGCACTTAAAAGTGGAAGGTGGAGACAGCAAATTGGCTTACTGCTCTTTAAAGAAATCTAAATGTGCACATACTTTTTTATTTTCAAAAGATACATGGAAAAAAGAAGAGCAAGACACACAGAAAGCCTGTGAGCTCTCAGCTTGCAAGGCACCATCTGCTCTTCAGGATATGTGGTATATGCACAATAAAGATTTAGTTTTCTGACACAGTTAAAAGCAAAACAATGTCAACACATGCCTCCTTAGAGCAGCTCTGGCACCAGTCTCCTAAATATTGGATTTCTGGGACCCAAAGAATTTAGGGCAGACTTTAAAAGGTTCCAAAACTAGACTTCTCAACAAGAGAAGACTTACTGGGCCACAACAGTATAATTCCCTCTAATACAACCCATCTTTTCCCCTTTTTCCAATTAATAGATTTGGGCACCAGAAGCCCATAGGGGCACAGCAGCTCACTGAGGGACATTCAGTCTTTACACTCAACTGTAACAACACAGCACTCAGGCTGGCCACACTTTGGGAGTGATGGACAGCACTGGAACCCACCCATGGCCTTTGGCAAGGATTACTGACAACACCTAATACCAGCAGTAAACAATGAAACCTGTGGAGATGATGGCCACTGATAACCACTTCCTTTGTACATCAGAGCTCTCCAAAGCCCTGTGCTATGTGCAATTAACACCAGAAATGGTTGCCCTCACTTCCTGACAGCTCTCTCATGGCTATATGATCACAGGTCATCAGCAGACAACAATGCAGAAGATGCTGCAAGCGTGGGGAGAATTTGTTTGCCCTTATTAAATGATTCAGAATCATAACTATGTGAGAAGAGATATTACAGGTCTTAAATCTATTAAATAAGGGCAGCATACTAGGTTAACAGTTGGACTAGATCTTAAAGGTAAAAAATAATTCTATGCTTCATCTCTGGACCATCTCCTTCCTTTCTGGTATGCAGGGAGGAACTTCCCTGCATGACCTGACCCCACATACCACAGATGTGAACCAAGAGTAAACCCAGACTCTCTGTTTTCAGATTCATCACCACATGGGCTGAAGAATGCCTTCTTGACACTGAATTTTCTTAAAAAAATATCACCTTAATCATCTCATTGAGCTAGTTATACATAAACAAGAAGCCCTTAAACAACACGCAAACCAGATGATGTCGTTGTAAGTGTTGGCAGAAAATACACCTGTTAAATAAGAGAAATAAGTCAACACTGGGGTTTAATGAAGCATCTCTCCCTCCTCCCATCTTCCCCCTCCTCCTTCTCTATCTTTCCCAGACCTGTTTTCTGCAAAAGTTTTCTCAGGGCGTATTAACATCTCACATCTCCTTTCATACCTTGAGCTGCAGGCCTAAGCTCTTTATTTCACTTTTTATTTCAGCTAAACATGCTACGTTTTAGAACCAAACTCCCCCAGACCTAGGGAGTCAGGACAGATTATACCCCTTCTACTGACATGCATTTTAGTTCCTCATATGCAGAAAAACACACAGCTTTTGCTAGAGACAGAATGTCTCATCACTAAACCATGTGCTACCCCTTGTCCCACCTCAAGCCCAAGCCTCTGCTAGGATTGCACATTCCATGTCAGCTTGTGCATTAGCAAGCATCCTGCACAAGGGCAGCTGCACAGGACTGATGTGTTTGGCACATTACTGACTTCAACATAAGGTCAGACACAACGGCACTTAACCACTTTGTGATGGCAATGCTTTTAGAGGCAGCCAAACTCCTTTTCTTTCTTGCTTCTAAATACAGGGTGATAAAATCCTAACTGTAAGCCACTGGAGTGCTTAAAATGATCTCAAAGTTTGCTGTGTATAACACAAACACCTCTTATCACTTGAAGAAAAACAAGAATCAAGCTCCAAATTTAGTCCTTTTTTTTTTTTCCTTTTATTTTCACAATAATATTCAAAAAGCAGGTCAAGTTTAGGAGGCGCAATGATGATTATATTAAACCACATTTCATAGCCCTGCCTACAGATGCTATTACTATCCTTAAAATATAAGGATAGTATTTTTATTCTATTTCAATACATTATGCAAGACAAAGAAGCAGCACCTGGAATGTTACCACAAGTTATACAGGCTGATAGCTTTCTGTGACAGGATTTTGCAGTTTCACATACTTATACAATATACATGCCTGGATCAAGAGGTAGAGCCGCTTCCAAATAATATCCTCCTCTTTCTAACCACAGCTGGTGAGACACCAAGTCACTTTGTCAGCTGCTCACCATGTAAATGAGATGCAGAGGTTAAGTAGCTTATTGAACTGAAACTCCACAGATGATCTAGTTTACCTGCTCATTAATGAGAATTTAAGCACTTAGTTCATACTTTTCCCTCCTCAGTTAAATAAAAGGCTTTGGTGACAGCAAGGCTTAAATAAATATTGAGTCTGTTTCCTTATGAAGAACTGTACATGCCATTTCACATCCTGCTCACCTCTAAATTTGCTGTTATGGATCTAGATAATTAGGCTGCACATTTTAGATTAACAATAGTAGTAGCAAGAAGCTTTACAGTAAGTAGTTCCTGTGCTTATTCGGCAGTTTCTTTCTAAATTGTGTATCTGTACTATTTAATCTGAAAACCACAGCAAGCACCTAAAAAAGCTGGGCACAGCTATTACATAATTCATCTTATTTAGATAGTTTCTTGCTTCTCGGGTTCTCAGCAGGCAAATCACACTTCTATAACATGTGGAGCTGAGCAGCAGCATACAAAACCCAAAGTGAACTACTTGCTCTGCAGAGTTTTACTGATCCTGAAAAAAAACCCAGGAACTTTATATTTTCATGAGCAAAGCCAGAAGTGCAGGGATTATCTCACTGGCGGTTATATTCCCAATGCAACTCATCTGAAGTGATAATGTATTTTTATCAAGGGAGTTGGAATCTAATATTTATTGATTAAATTAAAATGTTAATTCTAAGACAAAAGCTAAATGGAACAGCTTTGCATAAGACTTTTAGTCTAAAGGCTGTATTCAGTCACCTGTTGGGCTTGGACCACATTTGTAAAATAGTTCTGGTAAGATTGTTCCAGTCATTAAAACATCATTATAACAGCAGTTTACACCATTAATTCTTCTCTTAAATGTAGAATTCATTTTACTACAAGGCCAGTTGGAACAAGTATCCCTGACACTGCTGTTTAAGCTGTTTTACTATTCATTATCATAGTCATTTCAGAAATTACTTTCCAGCAATTTCTTCTCTCTTCTCCCTATGTGAGAAAGAGCAAATGCTTTGTACTGTCCAGAGGTGGTAGAACTAATCATCACTGGTGCAGTAATTAATCATTCAAAATACTCAGGAGAACTCCTTCCTTGGGACAGGGAGAAGCTGGGTCACACACCATATCAACATAAACATTTAAAGGATTTCATCAAAAACTGTGCAGCAAAACACCATCCTAAGTCTGTGTTTAAGCACAATAAGATATTTGACTTGATCTAATTCACTAAGACAGATAAGGAAAACATTTTGATCAAATACTTACAAAAGGAATCAGGTCAACTGAAATTATTCACAGAACAATTGTATTCTTCTGTGTTCCACTGAATTGAGAAGAGATCCTGTTGTGGGTTTTAAAATGAGAGAATTAAAAATAAAATGTTCCTTAATTTCTAAAAATTATCAGTAACTATATCTGCCTAAATGAAACAGTTTCGTTTCAAGTCACATCTGACCTCAAAATTGAAAATGACAGCACTTGGAAAGGAGAAATATTTTTTACTCCTTTTCATTTAATTCTTACCTTTGTCTATGATTTGCTTCCTTTCTTTTTGCCAGACTCACTATACCAGTTTACTCACAGCATCCTGCTGATTACAAGTGCAGCATAATTTGCTTTCTGAAATACGAACTTGAAACCAGCCAACAACCAAAACCAGCTTACTGAGAAGGGGTCAGCAATAGATCAGGCAATGTCCAACTTTCTACTACCACTGTGTTCCCTTTCAGCAGAGGAAAGAGCTTTTCCACCTGGTGCCACCCAGGAAAACGCTCCAGGTACATCATTTCCTGACGCAGCCCAAGGAGGAAAAAACTTCTGACACTGCAGAAAGTTTTTCCTTGTCTGAGTTATCACTTGGAGCCTAAGCCAAATATTTAATAAAATGAGATAGTAAAAGAAAAAGAAAAATTTCCCATTTCTCTTATCCCACATGAGAAACAACAGTGCCTGAGAGCCCCTTAATTTCAAAATTTTAACAGTTCAGGGGTGGGAGTTTACATTTTTTCCTTCCCAGGGAGGCTCCTGCCTTCCCTAGCAGACACCTGTCTTTCAAACCAAGACAATCCTTTAACTGAAATACAACTCTATGGTCTCCTTCTATGGCATCCTCTTCACTAGTGTTCCCTCAGTACTTCCCTTGAAAAAGTGCCTATGGCTCAGGATTGAAAGGAAAACATTGACCAAGCATCTTGTCTGCACAGAATTAATACCAGAGGGAAAAAAAAAATCAAATTTCACCTCCTGCACTTTTGAATACTAGGTTTGAATAACAGCAAATCTTTTATCAGGCCTACACAGTCTGAAGGAACAGACATTCTGCTGTTACCATTTTCCCCTGTACAACTAACCCAGATTTGCATGAGGCTGGATTGTTACTGGCAGTGGCAGAGCCTGCAGCCATCCTGTGCCCCACAGCCTCCTCCTCTCCTCCAACACCACTGCCAAAGCTTCCTTCAACCAGAGCTGACATTTGGGGATGTCATTGGGGCCCTTTTTCTACTCCGGCACCTCACAACAATGCCACTTTCTGTTCTCTTTTAAATCACATCTCTCTCTAATTTGCCTTTTCAAGATCATTAGCAGCAAAATTGCCAATACACTGCTTTCTGTCTAGGTTGTCTTGCCAAGGGGACGCTCATTTGTGTTGACTCCATTCCTGCATTGTCTGGGCTCCATACATCTGCAATGTATCACCTCATTTGGAGCACATGCAGACAGTCCTTACTCTGGGCTCTGGCTTGTTGAAATACTTCCAGTGCACGAGTTTATTTGCCTGCTTGAGTCTGACAACAGGCCATGGTTGTTATTTGCTCTTTGCTCATGTGGCTGATTCACCTTTCATGGGGTGGCAGACACTAAATGTTTAATTCTCATTTTTAATGCCACAATAAGTTATGACTAGGTATCATAAAATTTAGGGGTACAAGCCTGCCCAACTGTACACAGCTTTTGAGCCAAGCCCTTCTTTAAGAACTTAGTAGCTCTCTTCTGTTTACACCAGGCAGCAGCTCCAAGGCTTTACTTTTCAGACCTTGATTAGCTATTCATTAACATGGCAAAGTCCACGTCATTCAGTACAAAAAATGTTCTTTTTATCTTACATGTCAAACTGAGAAGAAATAATTTCCTGCATTGTGAAGGCTCTTTGAAAACAGCAGCACTGAATAACCACTAAATCACAGCCAACAGAAGCTTTACAGGAAACGTTTTTGTACATGAACACAACACTGAAGGATAATGGATCTCCATAGAGCCAGCAAATCCTGCAGAGGTAAGAGATGTTTTACCTAGACAAATAGGAGATGCCAGAACATCATTTCGGAAGAGAAAACAACAGAAAAGAAACCCAGTAATACAGCACAGAGACTACAGCATTGCAGGGATCCATGATGTGACACAAAATGAAAAGGCAGGTTGGCTGTGCAGTGCTGCACCACCCTACCATGCATGTCACTGCAGCACAATACAGAGGACACAGTCCCTGACGGCATACCACCAAATACCAACCTGACCCAATTGATTGCCACCTCCTCAATAAAGACTGCACACAGCCCCAAATGAGAGTTCTGTGGAACCATTGGACAAATAAGTGAAGGAAACCAACATTTTTTTCCTCCCATGCTTCTAGCCAATCTGCATTCTGATAGCCATAATGCTGCAAGGAGAGGACTCCTCCTAGTGAAGAGCCAGGAAGAAGAGAGAAGTCCCACAATCAAGCTGTTGTTAATGTCTGATGTTAATTAGAGAGATTTGATAATGCAATGTTTAACATCGTGAAACAAGAGCCAATGAAAAATGGTTTCAAGGAGTAAGGACTCCAGAAAACATTACTTTCCTCTTCATCCTAATACAATTCAGTAAGATCCTAGCTTAGATTGCTGTTTCTCATTTTTACTACTCTAAATTTAAATATGCTAAGTAAAATGCATAATCTAACCATTTTCTATTTAAATTATTTAAAGGAAAAAAACCAACAAAATTAGGGGACACATGAACTGACTTCATGAATCAGTATTCTAGACTGACCAATAATAATTTTTTTCTCTTAAAAAAACCACCAAATATTAGTGGCAGTCTTATTTTTTCCAGTGTGCTCCCTCAAAAAGAAAAATTCCCTTCTGTCATAATTCAGCATTTCCTCAAGGAAACCAAAGTTGAGAGGTTAAGTTTTCCCTCCTATGCCTGCCTTACCTTAATAACTCACCTCTCTTACCTGTCAGTGAAGAGAAGGCTTAACTTACCAATTTCCTCTGAGAACTCTTACTATCACTTGATGCTTTGTTCGCTTCCTACAAAGTATACTCTTAAAGTATGTTTTTATTCACAATGTTTTAGTACTTCTGCAGCTTTGTTACATTTTCTCCCTTGTGTGATGCAGCCTTCTTCTCAACACCTCTCTCAATTCTGAAAGAGATGAAAGCTGAAGGGCAAGAAGCATTTTTGCAGAGTCTAGAGTGACTGGGGATGCCTGGGAAGAAATTAAATTAGTTTCTGCACTGATCAAAAATGCCACACTGGTTATAGTTGCCCAATGTAAAGCAATTGGATTTTCCCTGATGAGCATGAAAGAGGGAGCACATGCTTAGAGAGAGCTACAGACCACTGGTTTTCTCTGGGCTTCAGCACTACTGCACAGAGCATCATGCAATCTGCTTAGATGAATCCAGAAACAGGAATTGGGCAGAAAGCTGCTGAAATTCCCCATAAGAAACGAGGTGTTCACTGTAAAATGGATGAGGGTATCACTCAAAAACCCATATGGATTGCTCCCAGGTGTAAAAAACATGAGCTGTTTTCTCCATTATAAGGTTGTTCTCTCATTTGGCTTTCCCACATCTCCCATAGAGGCTGGGCCACACTGTGCTAATTGCTGCATAGAAACCTCAGCACAGAAACACAGCCCCTCTTCCAAACAAGTGATACTCCTGATTGCCTCAATACCATAGGCAAATGTGAGCAGAGCTGGCAGCACAAAAATCAACATACAGTGAAACCCAGTGGTGACCCACACCACCCTCATGGCATTGGATGATTCCACCATAGCATTTGGACAAGTGTTAACACACTTAAGTGTTAAAATGCGTAAAGTGATACCTAAATTTTAAAGAAAGAAATGCCCTCTGGATCTCAGAAATCTTAGAGTGCCTCTGTCGTTATGTAGGTTTAAATTATTACTTAATGTTTTGAGTTTTCAAGGATGAAAATTTCATGACTGCTATATTCTACTGTAGGCAGAAACCCTGGAAAGGGTGCAAGGAGGACTGAAAAACCACACTAAAACTTAAAGATAAAAAAGCAGGAAAAGTGAGAAAACATGCCATGCAAACACTGTTTTTACTTTAGCAGTGGAGGATGTTTTGCAGATCTCTCTTCTTTTATGGAGCAGGCAACAGACCCACTCAACAATCTTTTAGACAGTAAAAGACAGCAGCAGCTGTCTTATTTTTTGAAGCAAGGCAAAAAAGCAGTTGAGATGGAATGAATCTGCTGTTATGATTGTCCATGCCTGTTTCTTGAAAGAATGAAAAATCAAAAAGCAAAGGGAAAGAGGTTCTGCTTGAGGCAAGCTGCTTTCTTGCATGCAGCCTCCTATCCTGAGGCTAGAAGGTACAATGCCTAGGCTTAAACCTCCTCCAAAAGCTGGACACTGTTTAGCTGCTTTGTGATCATGAGCTCATAGCAGTGTTAAAAGAAGTCACCTGAAGGTTTTTGAAAGAAATCAAAGAGGTCCAAAGGGAAAAAGAAATAACATGGAGAAAGATGAGGAGGTAGGCAGGAGTCAGATGATGAAAGGGCAGTAGGTGTCAAGCAAGTTCTCTGCAGTTGATTAACCTTACCCAAACACAACCCTTCCAGCCACAAGGGGGAGAAAATGGGGCAGACTGCAGATGCTCTAAAGAGGCAGAGATTTAAGAAATAGCTTAAATGCTCTCTGTAGAGGGCAGCAGGGAGGAACACAAGTAACCCATGTCTTGACAGCCTGGTAATAGGTCAGATAGCATTGGTGTCATCCATGGAGAGAACAGGAGGAAGATTTGGGTGATCAGCCTTATCTGTGTTAAATTTAATCTAACTGAAATATTCAAAATGAAGTGGCAGAAATGGGTGAATTGGTGGAAGAAGACATACAAAAACCAGAGAGAAGTGCAAATAAATCTTCCCTGGAGGTCAGCAGAAGCTATACCACATCTGCTCCACTGTCCTCACCCTCAAGAATCCTTTCCCTTAGCAATCTGCAGCTCAAAGCCATTGCTGC
This sequence comes from Rhadina sibilatrix, assembly GCA_013400275.1. NCBI lineage: Eukaryota > Metazoa > Chordata > Aves > Passeriformes > Phylloscopidae > Rhadina > Rhadina sibilatrix. The sequence goes on along the minus strand of VWYO01011773.1, from coordinate 102,250 downwards.
TTCCCTCTCTTAAAGCCAGTTCCATGCCTCCTACCCATGCTCCTGCCTCCTCACACTGGGAAGGGCTGGCCAGCTCTGCCACTGAGCACAGGCACTCACACTGTTTTAGACTGCCTGTGAGTCACAGGACTGAGTAGAAAACCACAACTTCAGCTACAGCTTTGCACTAATATAAATAAAAGTTTTCTTTCAAAGCTCCATGAAGAGCTAACAGCTTGCTAACATGCAAGACTGACACAAGTCCTACAAATACCAACAACAACTCCTCAACTTAACTCTTGGCACTGGACAAATTTGTGCCCTAACCCCAAAGTTACATTAAAATAATTTCTCAGCAAGATTTTTATTTTAAATTATGTCATAGCCTGTCTAGTGATATGAAATCACAGATAATACACATATTTGCACCATATTTTACACCATTATCCTACAACAGTGATTTCTGCATCGTAATAGATTCATTAGCCTCCCCTCAAACAATTTAATGCAATTTCAAACTGTAAGAGAATTGTAATGATACTGGAATAGGCTGTCCATACACTTGCATTGAAATAGGACTAATACAATAATCACCATTCATCAAGCTACTTACACTAAGTATCTACAGACTTATACAAAATTTTGCCACTGAACTCCAGCACTCAGATTTCTAGCACTCTTTTTCATTCTGGATACCTTTTTAAACTTATATCTACCCCCTCATTATAATCCAAATGGAAATATGGATGACTGTTGAAGACAGAAGGTATGTATCCAGTTCCAGTGCCAAGGAAATACATATTGTAATCATAGCACAGCCACTACATATGACCACCCCTCAATGAGCCTGCATTTGCTGTTTTATTTGCTCTGTCATTAAGAGCAAAGGAAGAGAATTTTACACCAATCAGTAACAAAGGTGTGCATGATTAGAGTCACTCAAGCTCCACCTAAACATAAAGAAATAATCTAAAAGTAAGTCAAGAATGGAAAGAAATCAGGGAAGACTCCTTCATAACTTCTGGGATCAGCTGAAGGGTTGAACGTGCCTTCTCCCTCGCAGACACCCCCTGGGTAAGACCTGCACTCTGTGTACTGAATGACTATCTCAAGCTCACATTTACCAGGGATTACAACTCATCTGTATATCACTTTGAATACTTTTTTGCAGTCAGATGCTGTCACTGGCAAACCTTGAACCTTAACAAGTCACAATTTTCTATTACCAGTGTGTGTAATAAAGAGTGTTATTCTGTAAGCTGTGTGACTCCTTCACAGGTGCTGGCAGTCACCAGAAGTGGGGAACCCATAAGACTTTGCATCTGAAACCCCTTCTCCTACAGGTACCACAGAAAGGAAGTAGGGGTGGGACTTTCTGCTGTCCCCATCTGCAAATACCCTTTTAACAAACCTCCATAAAAATACAGTCACTGAAGATAACAAGCCAGCAAGCTGTGGTACATAACACTGTTCCAGCCCCAAAGCTTACTTGTTCAAGCTGTTACAGTACTTAGAAAGTTACCTAATTTTATGTATCTATCCAAACATTGTACTTACTCCTACTTTAAATACTTCATTATAGTTGTTTGTCTTTCAACAAGACGTTTCCAAGAACAACAAATGCAGTTTCTCCAACATCATTCTTTTCATTAGCTAACATGAGATGCTCTGAGACAAAAGCTAGCAGCAGCACATACTCAGAAGCAGCTATAACATGTATCCAGGTTTTAAGGAACAATGTAAGTTTGTCTGCAAGGTTCTGACTTGTAATTCTTTATTCCTCTAAACACCCAGAGCCACAGCATCCACTTCACATTCACTACTGCCCACTTCAAAAGGCAAAGGAAACCAATGGGTAACACCCACAATTTCAAACCCAACAAGTCCCCAGAGGCAGGCAAAGGCTAAACACAGCAGGTTGTAGACACAGCTTTTTCCTCTCCACAAGCTTGCTCCTCAAACACCCAGACTTGTTCAATGACTCAGGAATTAATCAAATTCTTGAGCATGCTCATACAAAGTACAGAGGTGGCTGAGAACAAATTAATTTGGGCTGTGGTATCCAGAGAAGGAAAACCTTGCACTGTAATATCCTCTCTTTACATGTAAGGGCATGGGGTGAATCAGCCATCTAATGACCCTTTTTACTTGGTTAATAGTAGCAGATGAGGCAGCCCTGAGGTGCTATTGCTCTCAAATGCATACTCACCACCTCTACTGCAGCCCAACAGTGGGTTTTGCCATGGCTTTTGCTATCCAGCAGCTACAAATCACTAAAAATCACTAGGATTTCCTTGCAGGATTTAGGAATTCTCCACACCTAAACAGCTTCTAGGACAACACAAACCTTGGTCAAACACAAAAGCATCTGAACTATACATGCACCCTTGTAGAAAACAGTCTCAGTGAGCTAAAGTCACATATTTCAAAAACTAAGTGACAAAAACCCCTTCTAACTTAATGCTATCAACTTCACTAGAGGGCACAGACTTGTGTCAAAGGGAAGACTTTTACCCTTGTAGCTTTGGAAGCAGAGAGAGATGCATTCAGGGAATCCCATAAAATGAATAACTATCCCCAGTGTTGGGACTGGGATGTGATACAACATCTTCCTCAAAACATACAGGTAACAGAGTGCTGTTGAGAGACTCAGATTTGTAATAAACCCTGGTTAGAGGGAAGACTGATTTTACTTCTCTCACTAAAGAGCCACGCCATAAATTTGGAATGAATCCTCTCTCTGCCCTTTATGTACAAATGGGATCCCACATTACTACCAAGAGGAACAGTGAATATGTACAGTGGCTCACGTGGAAAGAGTTAGAATACCAATTCAACTGGCTTTGTTAAGGAAATCAGTATCTAGTCTACCAGCATGGCAGGTTGGGAAAAGCTTTAATGAAATAAGGCAGGAGCTTCTGATAAATACATTCCTCACTGTCTCAGTCTGATTAATACCTTTCAGTTTGCACTTACCTAGATAACTTTGTGAAGTTGTCTGGTGAACTCTTGGTGTAAGTATGCCTTGAGGCCACTTGAGCCATGAAGCAATCCCAAATTGTTCTGTTGAAATGTTACTAACCTTTTTTAGCATTCTGTGTCTAATATGTGCCAGTTTGTGGTTTCACATTCTTTGAACCAAAAATCTTTTAGGGAGCCCCTCAAGATTTCTAATTGTTTTTAATTTTTTTTCAGATACTGAATTCTTAGTTGCTATCAATGAAATGATGGAAAGTTAGTATTATTCCAATAAATGGACACCAGGTAGAGCTCTAGGGGCATTGCAAGGCCACATTCTCCTGTGCCAAAGAGAGACATCTCCAGGACATTGGCTGCTTCTCCTTAACCTTTAACAGGCTGTCAGTAACTATAGTTGCTTAAGAGTATTTACAACATATATGGAAACAGCCTGTGCTAAAAAAAAAAAAAAACAAAAAAACAAACTCAAACCCCACATATGGCCCACAGTTCATCCCAATCACTTATTTCTCCAGACAGAGGGGCCCAAAGGCCATCAAAACAGGCTCAAGGGCAGCATTTCTACTGCAAGTAAAGGAAAGCATGTATCCTCTTGCAGCTGCAAAAACATTTCACTGAATTTGGACCATCAGAAGATGGCAACAGCTCCTCCAGTAACTCAACAGGAGCTGCAGAGGCATGCAGGGATACTGTGTGGAAAAATCAGTGCTCAGTGGGGCAGCACACAGAGCAAGCTGCAGGCACAGCAAGCTGGTTTTGGACCCAAGGACAGCAGGGTCAGCTGTTGTTAAAAAACTATGCATTTGCTCTTCTCTAAAAGGGGCTCTTACAAAAATTTTATTTTGTGCTAAGGTTATGATATAGTGAAGAACACACATTCTTTAGAAGTAATTATCATTCGTATCATGTAAATTAACATTCATCAGTGTTTGTGGTGATGCTTGTAAAGAATTCAGAGAAATTTCTGCGGGGCTGCAGAGCAATACCAGTAACTTTCATCCTTTTCATTATGAAAAGCCAAGTACCCACCACTAAAATGAAAAGCAACTTGGTGCAGACAGTGAAGATACAACCTGAGAAGTTCAAGTCACAAATCTTAAAACAGTTTAGTCTTACAGACTGCTGCCCACATTTCCATGTGCATTAAAAAAAGGCAGGATAACAAGAAAAAGAAAGCCCACCAAAGAATGTTGTGCACAGTCTCTCCTTAACACAGTGCCACACAAACTGACTCCAGTTAAGGAGGTTAAGCCCACAAGGGCTGACACAGAGCTGCACTTTTCTACTAATCAGTCCCAGGTGCCCTGACAGCTCCAGCAAAGTCACATCTCTCAGGCTATTCATGGAAATCTGGAAATGAAAAAAAATTACCCAAGAGGTAGGAAAAGAAAGGTTTTCTCACTTGCTCAGAGCTCCAAATACTTGCCTTTAATCTTCCCTCTTGGGCTGGGTTATTTTTCCAGCCACTGTCACCCCTGCACACTCTCTGTCAGGGACTTTGTAGAGGGATTTCCATACCAGCATCCTTGGCCGCTCCACTGCCGATGCCCATTTCTCTATTCCTCACTGTCCAGCCTGACCACCTCAGAAACAACAACCAGCTCCCCCACCTCAGCACTATTTTTCTGCTTTTACCAGTTTTACTTTCTTTTGCAGTCTTCACAGGTTTTCCCCACTGACCTTTCTTACTCCACTCTGATTCAACAGCATACATTTCAAGGCACAAAATCTGCCTAATGAACATGAGGAGAGTCAAGAGCCAAAATCAGTAGCTTTATTCTGGAAAGAACATTGATATGAGAAACTCCCAGAGTACTCAGGCCCTCAGGCTACATTTCCTAGTGAAATTTCCTACAGTTACTGTCAGAAAACCTGCTCTGTGCTTTATGGAAAGCCTGTTCTGCTGTCCAGAAGGACCCCAACAGTAAAACAGCTTTAAACTCTCAGACTCCCACAACAGGTACAGGCTGGTCACACATGACCACAAGCTGCTGGGTGAGCATCTTTAGTCTTCGTACAAGAAGTTCTGTTAGTTTTTTCTGGGCCCATATTCTCCAAGCTGAAGGTAAATACATATCTTGATACAATATGAACTTCACAGGGGCTGGGAAATCACTGATGTGCTCAGGTCACATGCCCTTACTAAAGCAACACCCTCCATGTGTGTTTGTTCCAGGTAAGGAACCTGGCCCACATCACCACCAGGACATGGATATATGTCTGGCTGCAGGAGATGTCCAGATAATTCTGTTCCCTTTGCTCTGTTCCAAATAAAGCATTCTTTTCAAGTTAAAAATCTCTGCTTCAAGGAACTCAGATTTCATTTTTCTTTTCATAGTGGCTCATACACTTGTTTCATTCCTTATCCTCAGGTATTTTCTGCTTTTTAAGTTACAACAAACCAGCTTTTAAAACTTTTCAAAAGCCACTTCTGATGCAGTAGGTAGTTTTCTTTTGTCTATAACACAGAAGTCTTCGAGTTTAGTTCCATCAGTATATCACTACAGAGAGGAAGGCTTGAATCTAACAAAGGCTCCAATCTCCTTCACTCATATCCAGCAATTAGCAGATATTAAAAACAACATCATTTCTGAGTGAGCCTTTCCACACTTGCATTCACATGCAGGAATTAATTTTGAAATTTAAACTTAGTACAGCCTCATAGTTCTCCCAGCTGCAGGAACACTTACGTTGGTTCACCACCCTTTCCTGCTAGACACCACACCATCATGCCTCTTCCAAACATGTACTGCTGCCCTCAATTCCCTCTCTGGTACAGCAGAATGCTTTTCAAAGAAAGAATTCTTTATATCCAGAACGCTGCTACCAGCTTAACAAAAGTGGCACTGAAGTGTCACCTCTATCACATCCTCTACAGCTCCCCATGCATTTTAAAGATTATTTCTATCATAGAAGTCTCTGCTGTTTCCAGCCAAGGCCTTGAATGAACACATTCTCCCCAGCAGGCTGGCCCAGAACCAAAGAAACACAGTCTAAATACACGAGGCAGAAGATGAAAGGAGAAAAACACAGAGGTGTGAGGTCAACCTCTGAGCAAAATCAGGGACAAAGCCTTCTCTCACAAGTCAGGCCCAAGTGCCTTTATTGGCACAGCCCTCTTTTGCCTCATGAATCAAAGGCCTCTCTGGACTGCACATGTTCTGCTACTCAGAGAATTTACTCATTTGTTTCTACATTCCGTTCTGCCACAGTTTGTATGTCACTAACTGCTTCCTGCTCTTCACTTCAAAACAAGTACTAGTTTCAAGGTATAAAAATCTCCTCCTTGCCAATCCACCCCCATTTCCTCCCATGAAGGCAGTGACCTTTTGTTTGTCTCAGTACTGCTAGATTATCCTCCTTCAGTAATTCCTGTGTCTACCTTTTCCTATTCAAGCAATTTCACTTTAACATTGCAGTTCATTAAATCCCATATCAAATACTGGAGTACTCTATGCCCAAGGTAAGGAAAAGAAAATTCTGAATAAAATTTGAAAAACTCTGTCTGAAGGCTAATGGAAGGTTTCTTATATCTTATGTATTTTTATGGTTTTGAGAACCAGCATTTGCAAACTGTCCTACCTGAGACCAGTCACAGGAAAAGGTGACAAACTCTTAGCCCCTTCCCAACAAACCCATCCATGTTTGGAAAGGAACACACACTGTGGCATGTGCTGATACTATGCTTTGTCTTTCATAAACATTAAGTCTGACCAAACAATTCACTGCTTGGTATAAATCCACCTCCTGCCTTTTGGGGCACAAGAGAGTCCTTTGTTGTTCACTAAAGCCTTTTGGGGCAAGCTGCATATGCTGATGGGCTATTTCTAGGACACCACTGAAAACTCATCCCTAAAACTACATGCAGGAACTCACTGGCAAGTTCCCCCCTTAGTGAAAGACTCCTCCAGAGACAAAGATCCCACAGACTTTCCTGGAAACAGAAGTGATGACAGAGCTTTTTGTGACACTTCTTGAGAATGGTCAAGCATAGCCAGGGGAAAGTCCTATTACTTGAGCACCTGATACTCCTTCTGATATAGCACTAGGAAAGCCCACCAGAAATTACATGGAGAGGAAAAGTTCATGCATAGCAAAACCAGAAGGAACAGGGTACATGTGCAAGGGAGCTCTGCCCAGAAATGCCAGGGGTTGGGGTATGGCTTTGGGAATGACCTTAAAAAATCACTGCCTGTAATAACAGAGTATACACTGTCAGGTGGCATTTAACTTCAACAGCCCTATCTTCTTATAAATCATACATAAATCTGGAGTCCCTCATTTGAGGTTCTTGCCTCAACACAAGGGTTTCTCTAGTTTCATTCTTGACCACCATGCATCACCACAACTCATCTCATTTTCCCAATATGATAAAAAAAAGCTTCAGGTAGCAGAGGTAAGTAATCCACCTGGCAAGAGGTGAGATGGGACCTCAAAAGTATGACAATATCAGGGAGATCTCAGCAGTATTGACTGCACCTGCTTAGAGCACGATGGCTCCACAGTGGCCACACCTGCCCATTAGAAAGCTTTGTCATCACAAATTTTAAAAGATTCTTTCCTTTGCAGTCATTTTACAAAAGTTAAGGGAAAAAATAAACTCAACCTGTTCTCAACTCATTAAGGGATTTGAAATAAGACCACTTAGCCCTTTAAAATTCATGACCCTATTTTGCAGAACAGGATGAAGCTCAGCATCCAGGAAGCAATTTAAGAAATTGTAGAAGAATTCTACTTTTATTTCCTGTTCTAAAACTCCAGCTGTCCAGTTGCATCAACTCAGGTTTGCTGTTTAATATATAGGGACACACTGAGGAAAAAATAGTGAGAAGTAAAAGCAAATAACTTCACTGGAATCACTCTCAAGTACATTAAATCTTTGCATACATAGGTACATTTACAGAATCTACTCTATCAGCATGAGGCAACCAGCAACATGTAAAGCTAACACAATCTTATTGTAAAATAGAGTTTTGGAAGACACAATTAAATAGCTGTTTATAGAGATTAATTCAAGTATATTTCCTCTTCATATTCACAATGCTCCTCTGATCTTATGAGCTTTTGACACCAGTATCATCCACATTTATCACTTTGCAACCTCCTACTGTTCTTAACTAAAAAAGCAACTGTTTTTCTGGGAATGATAGAGCCAGTCTGGAAAGCCTTCACTTAAGAGTTACACCTGATCTAATTCCCACGACTGGAAATAATCATACAGAAAAATAAAACTGTATTTGGTTTAGTGACAGTCTGTGTCCATAGAGTAACTAAAGAGTTTTAAAAGCTTTTTCAAAAATACTTTCCTGTCCTTTAGCTACAAAACTCAGTTCAGGTGACACCACCAGGCAAAGTCATAAAACACACTCAGTTTCCATGAGAAAAACCTTAAATTGAGCAACACCAAATTACATTAAAAACAGTGAGATCCCAAAGCAGACATTCCTTTGCACAGATTCACATTTGGATTGACTTTTCTAGCCTTATTTCAGCTTTGGTTAGTACTTGACAGTTGTTTACAGTAACTGGACAGCAACGCTCACTGCCAGGTGGACAATAAAATTTCACAAGTGCCCCCTCCACCCCAATACAACTGTCTCTCAAAGTGACAGCATATTTCTCCTCAGGAGAGATCAAGAGTACCCATCTTTGGTGCCAGGCAATAACAGAGCACATCACTCCAGCCTCTGGCCACCTCCAGTGTAAACCTGACCCTTTGGCAGACTGAGGGTGGCTGTTTTTCTCAGAATGGGACAGGACAATGACTCTGGGCAACAGCCACCTCTCCTACATACACCCATTTGAATCACATGAGATTGTGCATACAACATACAGAAACATACACAGGTATTCTGTATGTCACAAACATCTGTCTGTAATGGACAGCAAGCCTCATGTTTCATTTCAGGTTATTTTATTATTAGCTTATTCCAGCTACTGTTGCAGCAGGCCTTGTGTTAGAGGGTAGAAATGAGCCAAGACACAGATTTCTTGTTTGTCACAATATGAAAAGGGTCCTGGTTTATTCCTTTTTACAGCTCAGNTCATAACAGGCTCATAAGAACTCCACTCAGCAACATCACAAATCGCCTTGCCTGTCGCCCCAGGAGACAGACTGGCTTTGTATTGGGGTTCAGCATAGAGAACGAAGCTAAAAGCTTCTCTTCTAGATCGTAGGCTTTGTTGGTCTTAAAAACAACAGCAGCTGCAAACAGCTCACAGAGCTGTCTTTGTCAAGGGATGCAAACTTTGGCCTGGAATTTAGACTGGGCAGAGTCACAGAGTCACCCTTTTGTAGCAGCTGGTGTAAAGCACGACAGAGCTGCTGTACAACTGCAGCGCAAACAGGCAGCAACAAGATTTTGAAGTTTTGAAGGACAATTTTGTCAGTCCCCCAGCAGTGACATAACACTCTCTGATGGGAATCTGCAGATCTGGAACCCCATATCACAGTCATGACCTCTTAAGAAACAAAGGAGAGAAAAAAGGAAAAAGAAAGTAAAAAATAAAAGTTCAAGCTTCCAAATTCCTCTCCCACTTGGTAGGCGCACATGGGAACAGTCTGGGGAGCCACCCATGCTCATGGAACCCAGCCAAAACCGAGGGTGACACTATACCACTCCTCTGCCCCCCAGCACACACACAGAACTGTCTTTTCACTATGCTGAATACACAGGACAGGAATATTTTAAAAAGCCTTCCTTTGCCAAGCTTCTCTAGCCTCCTCAGGAACTCTCCAGGAAATAATGTTTCTTGTAGTCCTTCTGCCTGTCACATTTACTTTCAAAACACATCTGTATTCTTAATCCTTGCCTTACTTCTCTTGGAGTAGACTGCAAAGCAGAGGGAAGTGCCACACTTGCAAAGTCCAATCTTCTGCAAAATGACACCACTGAGCACATTTTTGTAATATTACTTGACAGAACCTGAAGTACTAAGGCCTGAACAACAGGCCCTAAGCCAAAAGTAATCCTTCCAACCAAATGTTAAATATATACTCACTCATTAGCAAAGTACTGTTATATGTGCTCATTTATTGGCAAAACATGTTTCACCTTTGCATATCTAGAAACCAAGTAAGGCCACATCTGGCCTAACTAGGGGAGTATAGGATCAAAGACAACTCCCTGGTTCCTCCTTGAGCCCTGGCTAGGCTTTGAGAGAAAGCCAGCAGGGGAATGAAAAAAGAAATTACATCAGCTTGTTTCTTTAACAGTATAAGAGCTGGGCTACTACTGGAGCAAAGCTGGGGGAACCTAGTGGGCTGCAAAGGTGGACACAGTGCAGGATGTGTTACCGTGGTTCTCCAATCCTTCACTGTGACAGCTTCCCCCAGCTGATGCTTATCTGACTTGGATGATGTATCTTTATTTGGATAACTGGTGATGTGTCTTTCTTAATCACTACAGGCATTCTTTCATGGTAATGGTTAGGTGCATTGGTTAGCTTATCTTTTTCAGGATTCTTTGCAGTTTCGCATTATAGAAAGTTACACTGTTCCTTAATTTGGTGTCTGTGTCTCTGACCCCACCCACTGGCAAATCAAGAGAGTGCTCATGAACCAAGAGAGTAAATTTAATAGAAAGTTTGTTTGGTTTGGGTTTTTTATTAATTAATTAAAAGGACTCAGAACAACTGAAACAGCTGAATTTTCTCTCCAGAAACTGTCTCATACCCTAGTGATAAAGTACTGAAAAAACATTTTATGGATTAAAGTTGTTGAAAGAGTAAGTTAATCTGTTAAGGGGCTTCTGCAGACATTTTGCACCATATTATGAATTATTTCCTTAAATTATGTCCTTAAAAAAATATTTCCTGAGTGTGCCTAAAGCTGCTTGGTGAAGAAAAAAACACCCTCCACTACCTGTGGCTGTAGTGGAGAACATTACACTATCCTACAATACCACAGGCATCCAAGTGGTTTTCCATAGTACATACCCTGTACAGACCATAACAAATGCCAACCAAGAACAAACACAAAGACATGAGCCTACCCAGCTGGAAGACCAAAACAAGCTGAGTACAAAGAAACACTGTTTCAAAAAGAAATCTCAGGAACAGATAAATGGATCAAAAGTCCTATGTTGCTCACACATATTTCAGTAGAAGGAAACTCCCTCTTTGGGCCAGCAGCTGGCTTGGAGCATCAGCTGAATGCAATCACAATAACATAGCTCCCAAAGGAAGGCAAAGAGATGTCACAAAGGCAAATATTACAGTTAATCTTCCATTAAAAAGAATGTCACAAAGGCAAATATTACAGTTAATCTTCCATCTTAAAATCAATGGTGTAAGAAGTGTAGATAAGCTGTGCATACCTACACTGCACAGGTAAGGAACTTACTATGACACTTCCTTAAACTGCAGCATTCGGTTCCAAAGAACGGTTAATTTCCTCTTTTTTATGTTTCCATTAAGAATTTACTAATCCTAATAAAAAATAAGAAGTTCTTCATGCAGGACAGCTTCCCCTGGAGTTGTGTCACAGGGCGTTGTTTTTCTCTGATCTCCAGTAAGAAGGAGCAACTTGTTCAGCAACTTGTTTTTCCCAACAGAAATCCCTTCCCAGATGCTTATTCTCACAAAAACTTGATTGTTTCTTTACGTAAAGACAGAAAGCAAGACTGGTGGTAGGGACAGAGGGGGTTGCTGCCTGACATTCAAGGCTTGATAACTCTCCACAAACCAAACAAGCATCTGCTTCTCCCCATGTACAGTCTCTGCTAAGGCTTTAGCACACCATCCCCTGCTCCATGGATCAGCAATACCTGGATTACCTGTCCCTGATCTATCTTTGTCTAACATCAATTTCTCTTTTCCAGCACACAAACTTTTACAGTCCCCAGTAGGAACAAACTCTCCAGTTTCACTGAACTTTGTGAAAAAGACATTCTTTGCCCCAGACCTGCCAGCTGTTTCATGTTACATTCCCAGCTTTTGTATTAGGAGAAATTAAGAATGCCCTTCCATCTCATTAAACCAAGTGCATGCACAGATTATTATAAAGATTATTGATCTTGGTATATAGGGAAAACTAGAAATTTTCAAAGTTTCATGCTGTGATTAGGATTCCTCTGGTGTATTTGAAGAGCTTAAACTAACTCCCTCTATACAGCTTCCTTTTTTCCCCTAAGTTTACATCTCTCCTCCCCATACTGTGGAAGTGCTGCATCCAAGAGGTGCAGCTGGGATCAGAACCCCATACTCTGCCCAGGATCCAACAACCCAAGGACAGCAACTGCCTGGAGAGGCTGCAGTGACTTTGAGGGAAGAAAACAAGACTAAACATTCAACATACTTACATGTTAAACTCCATTCTGAAGTCAAACAGCATAACTATTTGCTACAGGTTTTATTTTTACAACAGCATATCCCTGAGAAATAACCACAATCTCCAGAAGCTCTTTCAATGCCATATATTTGGGCTGAGGAATTTTATGTTAATCTATTCAATATTTCTTAGGAAGAAGAAGCAAGAATCATAGAATCCCAAAATGGTTTGGGTTGGGAGGGACCTTAAATATCATCCTGTTCCAGCCCCCTGCCAAGAGCAGGAACACCTTCTATATCAGGTTGCTCCAAGCCCTGACCAATCTGGCCTTGCAGAAATTGGGAAATGGCTGTATTATCAGCTTGCCACAGCATTAGCTATAGTATTTTTTTACTAAGAATTATGAACCAGGAAACATTCGAGGATCACCATGAAAAATGTACTTTCTGCTTTACAGAATTTTAAGCAGAGAAATCTGAGTCTTCCAAGTAATTTTGCCACCACCTTTTTACGTTAGTTTTCCTGAATTGTGATAAAGAACACTTAATTAAAGCGCCTTGCTGGCAGTGGTGTAGTGCAAGTTTAACAAAGGCAAGCAGCTAAACCAGAGCTTTTAGACCTAGGGTACCTTTTTACAAATAAAAAGTTCTTTGGTAGTGTTTGAATCACTTCTGAAACTTTCACACCTGCATTTTAACAATCAATTGTGACAAGAGTGCTATTTGCCAAGTTCCAAGTCCAGATGCAACTTTTACACAGTAAGAACTAAATAGCCTATGTATGATCTAGGGAAATGCCAGTAAAGATGGTTTTTTTGGAAGTTGGTGGCCTAAGATAAATATTCACCAAGGACAGCAAAAAATATGGGTTTGAAGGACAATATATTTGTATGTATTTATTCTTGAAAATATGGAATAAGAAAAGGGCATCGTGTGGCAAAAGCCAGCAGCAAATAAAACCTGTAAGCACTGACACAGACACTGGCAAAGCATTACTGACATCTAGTGCTACACCACAGCTTGTCAGCGTTGAACATACACTGCAGAAGCACCTATTTTTTTTTTCTAATCCAAAAAGAAAACTCAAAGCTATATTTGAGACAACACTAAAAGAAAATGTTACTAGTTAAGACTTTTAAGAACAACAGGTCAGGACTTTCCCCATTTTGGCAAAGACCAGATGCATCATTTCATAGTCATGCACTACAAAGGCGTTGCAGTACCCACCAGAATATGGAAATCTTTGTTTCTACAAGATGTTGTCTCAGCTGACATTGTTTCAGCATAAAAGCAGGCAGCAGCTTGCTTATAGTCCTGAACCCTAATTTGGCCTGTGCTTGACCTTCCTCTATCTTCAGGAACACAATAGCCAGGAAGGAGGTGACAGAGTGCGGGCAAACCCTGCCAGATCAGTGCCAGGATCTGAGCCCTCGACTTACCCAAGCGAACCGCATCACTCCTGCCGGCAGCACTGGGACAGGATCCCGCTCCAGGACTTCAAAGCAGATCCGAGCTTAGATGAAGGCAGCGTCCAGCAGCACACGGATGTGATAAACTCCGGGCTCTACCTTTGCACTTTCAAAACGGCAAAACAAGCAACACAAGGGAGTTTTGTCCCCCAAAACCCCGTATGTGTCACCCAGAGTCAGCCATTCCTGTCACTCCACAGCCCAGCCTGCAGCTCCCCTCAGCCTGGGGGATAACAAATGCCCCATGAGCCATGCTCTGAGGGGTAAAACAAACTCTGTGAGCCAGGCTCTGAGGGGTGAAACAAACTCTATGAGCCAGGCTCTGAGGGGTAAAACGAACTCTCTGTGAGCCAGGCTCTGAGGGGTAAAATGAACTCTGTGAGCCAGGCTCTGAGGGGTAAAACAAACTCTATGAGCCATGCTCTGAGGGGTAAAACGAACTCCCTGTGAGCCAGGCTCTGAGGCTGTGGTGGAGGCAGAGACCTGAGCCCAGGCGAACTTCAGATTCCCCTCACGGCCCCGCAGGTACGTGCCCCGCGGAATGCAGCGGCTGTGGGAGTCCGGGTGAGCCGAGCACCGCCCTGATGGCAGCCCCAGCCATCTTCCACACGCACACAGCCCTCACAGGAGCGACAGGGCTTAAAGCCTGGCCTGGCTCACCCGCAGCAGGAGCTTCACCCACCCGGGAGCCGCTGGCTCCCTCCGTGAGGGGAGCCCCAGCTGAGGGCCAGGAGGAGGCCGCGCTGCTGCCCGTCGGTGTGGCACAACCAACCCCAGCTGCAGTTGGTTTAGCGGTGTTAGAAATAAACTAACTTTTAGATGCAATCAAATGGGGACAAAGCCGTCGAAGGAAAAGGAAACTGTTTATCAGTAACGATGCGGCTGAGCCAGGTGGGTGCCGCTCACCAGGCAGAGCCGAGCACACACCCCCTCCAACAAAAGGGCTACATTTTATCCCCTTTCCCCGGCACATTGCCTGGGTACTCAGAATTTACATTCTCTCCTAAAGAAAACCGAGAGAGAGGAAACCCTGCGGGCGTACGTCCTAGCGGACTCTCTCCCTTATTCAAATAAAGTCGGAGGTGTACGGAAAAACACGCTCTGCAAAGTCAGTGTTGATAAAGGAGACAGAGTCCTGGAGGTTTTGGAGGGTGCAGCCTCCTTTTACCCTGAACTCCAGCTACGTGTTAAACTCCCTCTTCCTTTCCCCATCGGCTGAGGCACTTGCCGAACCCCTTACCACATATTCCCTTTTGAACATGCCATTCCCCTCTCAGAAACTCAGGCTCGTGCGGACCCATTTGTCTGTTTCAGGATTTAAAGTGCCTGGCTTCCGTAACAAACCCGCGGCTTGAAGTCGGTAGAGACATTGGGACCCGTTTCAAAGACGTTAACACCCATAGCCTCACCCACGGGATTGTTTGTTAAGACAATAGAAGACATCTTTCCTATCATCAGCACAGAGAGCCACCGGGCCCCGGGGCTGGGAATAACTCTCATACGAAAGGAGAGCTCCAAAACCTCCAGGTCACCCTCTGACAAGACTTTTTTTTAGCGTTTTTTAGCCCACCTTTGAGATTAGTAACTTCTTTGCAGTAATTTCCCCACCATTACCACCAAAAAAAAAAAGAAAAGAAAAGGAAAAAAAACCAAACAACAAAACAAAAACACCCACCTCGCAACAGTTAGTTAATAAGCATTGCAAAGCTTTGCACAGGTAGCTGAGTGCTAACTTTGGTCAGGTTTTAAATTTAACCATCCCCTCCCCTAATCACCATCTCTAAAACAGCAACAGTGCTCAAAAGCTATGACAATCCATTACCAACCCCCCCCCCAAAAAAAACCCAAAAAACAAAAAAAACCCAACCCAAAAACCAACCACCAAAAAAAACACCCCACACCCACTGTCTATATTTTGTAGTTTTATCAATCCCCTTGTTTTTGTATTCCAGAGGAAACTGATACCCAGCACAGAAAAGAGAGGTGGTCTCATACACTGATGAAAACCACTAAAGTTTGACCAGCAAAGGCACAGGTAAATATTCAGAGACCTCAGTTACTATATTTGAAGCTTATAGGTGCGGGGCTAAGTAAAACGATTTCATTTTTAATCACTCAAAAGTATGTCTATATACAAATGCCTAACATGCCAACTCTTTAAAGTTTCATTTTGGCTGAGAGGGAAAAAAAAGTAATGAAAAGAAGCAGCTGTGCTGAAACACTGAGCTTACAGCTCCCTCCAGAGTTTCTGCTGCTGGAGCCAGCTTGGAAACGCTGCTGCAAGTGCTGGCGAGCTGTGAGTCACTCCCTCAAATTTTCACCGGGAAGCAGAAATTTTCTCAGTCATTCCCAGCCACTGTGACAATAAGACTGCCACTGCCCCACACTTTCACTGCTGGGACAAAGCTCCTACTAATATATGTCAGTCACACATGGCACTAAACATGCACCCTTGGGAAAGCACTCCTGCTTATTAGTAGTAATTAATAATTAGTCCGAAGAGTATTTACCACAAATCCACTGATAGAAGAGCTCTATTACTTTGCCACATCTGGTGAGATAATCCCATTCATGTATAGATTGGTTTCTCTAATAGACATTTATAAAGCCAACAGATAAGCAGCAGTAAACCTGTCTTGGCCAGGTCTAATGCACTGTCTCCGGTATTTATTGGGGCAGAGCAGCTCTCCTTATTGTTGGCAGTATCTCAGCTGCTGCCTCCAAAGAAAACAGCTGTACATCTCCCATCAGGGGAGAGAAATTCAGGGAGGTTTTCAGCAGGTGTTGTCTATAATGTTGTTGTCTAGTCAGGGAGGTTTTTAGCAGCCCACTGAGCAAACCCCCTTTGTCATCACCTGTTTGTACACAATACACAGAGTATGCCTAGCACCATGGGAGCTCCACCAAATACTCTTACTATTGACAAGCCAAAATTTTAGCCTTATTTAACCAAATCTCCACATTGACCTAAATGCTGCACAAAGGACTGGCAAGTGTTGTCCTTTCCACCCTAGGTAATTTGAACACTGAGTTTAGGATGTTTCACCTGGCAGCTGAAGACACCCCACAACTGAAACACAAATACACAGCATTTCCCAAAGCCTCCTGAAGGATGCAGAACCCAGGTTATGCATTTGATTGGGAAAAAAAAAAGAGAGAGAGAAATCATTACTACCATGGAGTAATAATTATGTCTGATAATTTTAAAATAATATAATTGCAGGTCAGAAACTAAAAGCTCCATGAAGAGTAGCCACCTTTGCCAGGAATTTGGCAGGTCTTCATCCAGAACCACTCCAGGGTTTCTTGTCCTTTGTTAGTGAGGTATGAACACCATCACCATGAATGGGGCCAGGGCTGCAGCAGTGCAGAAAGTGCAAGAGAACCTGGGAGGCTCCAAGGCCTCCCCACTGTGCTGGCAGGCAGGAAAAATGCAGAAGAGATTGCCCAAACCCCCCAATTATTCTCTGTGTGTAAGAAAGCTGCATTATGTATTTCCCATGTTTAGGGTTGCACAAGCCTGAATAGCTGTTAACATGTTTGGAAAGAATGTGCCACTGGTAGAATTCAACAGTGTCTGTTGGTGATGAATTTAGCTCCTGCTGGAAGACAGGGAAAGAGAACAAAAACCCTGAAGCAAGAAAAGAATCTCAAAAGGGTCACTGGAAAGGCTGGAACCAGACAAGCTGGGGGGCACTGAACCAAAATAGGACTGCAATTTCTGTTACTACACTGTTATGCTGGTGAGCTATATTGCTATGTAGAAACTCTTCTGTTAAACTTCTTTTATTTCAATCCATTTCTCTTTAAAGGAGAATGCCCTGCAAATGAATTCCTCCTCTTCAGCCTGGCTGTCTCTCCCTGCCCTTTCTTAATTGGTTGTCCACTCTGCCTTGGGTTCTACGTAGATATTTTCACTTGAGCAAAGCTAATGTAATTGAGGACTAAAAATGGAACTTTCCTTTCCCGGTGGCAAAAACGTTTTCATTATAAATACCCCCTGGTTCACTTCCTGGGCTTCCCTGGCTGTCCTGCTGATTGCTCTAACACATAGCACAGCTGCTTTTGTGCTGTTACCAGGTGAGGTGGAAGCCTTTAAAGTGAAAAAATACTCACTAAAGAAGTGCAAATCAAGGGCATACACAGGACTTCTGTGTCTTTGCTATTTTCCTAGAGGCACACAGCCTTTGAAAATCAAACAATTCATCATTTTACTTCTCCAGGCAGAGTTTTAACAGTGTTTATACACTGGTGCTTCTGGTCACACCCCAAGCAAGTGGATGTGGAAGCTGAGCTGTGACAAAGCCTGGCTGGTTATCAGCCTCCAGTAAGGCATTACCAATCCAGGGGAGAGACTTGGAGCTTCCTTGCTTCAAATGTCAGGGTACCAATGTCAAAAAGGGACCCAAAAAGCTTCCAGGCAGGGTCAGAAGAAGCTGTGAGTTCCAGCTGATTAAATGCCAATGTGTGGCTCCAGTCAGTGGGCTGAATTCTGTAGGAGTCCTGACCGAGGAGGAGTGCAGGGGAAGTGCTGCACTGGAGACTTGCCTTCTCTCACTGTACAATTAATCTGAAAAGGCCACTGAACAAGGAGCTGTTTCTCTGAAAGGAGTGCATTTTACATTCCCTGAGAGTACCTCTCCTCCATGAGCAAGCAAATGCTAAGCTTGGGTCAAACTTAGAAACTGTCATTAGCATTAATGTTATGTATGTCAGCGCCGAGATTTCAGAGATAGCTCGAGCTGAGCTGCTTGAAAACCTTCAGGTTATTTCAGAAGAGTCTCACAGACTGTGTGAGCTCTTGGGTTTTAATTGAAAAATCCAGTTACATGAGTTTTTATTAGCTTTAAGGAAAACTGTAATTTCATCAAAGGTGATATATGGGCCATGGGTTTGGTTTCATTTGTTAAACACTGCAATGGAAAGAAAAGCTTGTCTGAACCACCCAGCTTTCCAATGATAATTACATTGTCTTAGGTTACAATGTAAGATGCAACCAAAAGTATGTATTCTATCACCATCTTCATAAGGTGTTAGAAACGGGGGGCAGTGTTCTTCATCTCTTCCATGACATATTCCTGATAACTCCTGTTAATGGGCCATTGAGTCCCACTGCATGCCTGATAAAATTACACCATCCCAGGGGGAGGAACCAAGCATTCCTACCTGGACATGATCTGAGTTTTGGAACACCACAGGCAGCCTTACCTACTGGATTCCCAGAGGACAAGAGCTCAGTAACCACCACTGGACCTTCAGAGGAAGACCAGACCCTTCTATGGGATCACCACTTCAACAGAACCTTCAACATCTTCAACATCTATCACTTCAAGGGGACTGCAGCCACCATTTACTGGAACTGCTACCACCACCCTGACCAAGAGGGTGGCAGGTTATATCCTGACTGCCAGTTTAAGCCAGTGTTTTCTGCCTCTATTTTAGTTTTCCTATTAAATCGCAATTCTGACTGGGAATCTCCCACTGGTTTGTTTTCAAACTAGTACACTCATAAAAATACAGCTCTTGATCCAGACAAATGGTAACTATTGCTTTGATGCCTGGATTGATTTTTTCAACTTCACTGCTGCCATCTTCCTCATACAGATTGTGAAACAGTGTAACTGATAAAAACAATTATGTCTCTAAGTTAATTTTTAAACTGTGGTTTTAATACTGAAGTTTATTAAAAGTCAGGTTTAAACAAAATAATAACAGCCAGCCTAAGGGCATGCTATTTACAGAAACATTATTTTTCTTTATAAAGAAGTTTGTAAAATACAGTATTAATAATTACTTACCCATGGCAACATCTGTAGTCTAATGGACTTCTGTTACATCTGCAGTCTTACTCTGGACTTCTGTTACACGCTAAGGAGAGCAGTGTGCTGCTGAAGAGGGCTTTGATAACCAAAGCTGCCTGCCATCCAGAGATCACATGGCAACTTCACAGGTGAAAAATGCTGCTTTGGGTTTTTTTTTCCCAGATGGGTTTAAAAAGAAAAAAACCAAAACAAAACAAAACAAAAACACACACAAAAATCCCCCATAACAACAACAAAAAAACCCAAACAAAACCAAAAATGAAATAGTGAAGAACTTGGAATAAAACAAAAGAGGATAAGGGAGTGCCTAAGCTCAGTGTTTCGTAGGAAGAAAAGGACGGAGGGAAACGCTCTGCCAGCCTGAGCTGGAGATGAAATGTGCCCTGGTGACCCAAGCAGTGTCCCAGGACCTGCACCATCCACAGGTGAGACCACTGTGAAAAATTAAACAGGGCAAGACCTATCACAAGGTCATATGATGAGGGCCCAGCCAGCTCTGATGTCCTTAAGTGTTTTGAAGCCACACTTGAGTATTCAAGCTGGAATTCAACCATATTCAATGGAGGACCTTTGCTCTTACAGATGTAAATTGTAGCATAACAGTTTTCTGCTCGGATTGAATAGAGACCCATAACAAATTCCCAAGGGTTTTGATTGATATGGAAGATGTTTTTTTTTGGGAAGTAATCCCTTCTATCTACAAACTTACATGAACAGGTATTGGGAAAGCCCAAAGGTATATCCTAGATGAGACATCAGTATTTGAGTATCGGAGTATTTGAAAACAAAATGTTCAGGTTGCCCAAGCCCAAGTTGCCAGCATTTTCATTGTAGCTATTCCTGATTTGTTTCTTTGAGAAGTAATTTTGCAAAATTAGTACTTGGGCGTGGTACCTATTTGACAGCTTCCCATCTGCTGGCCCAATTTATATCCACTGAAACTGCTAAAAAATCAAGTTTACATTGCCAGTCACATTGCAGTTTATATAGCTGTGGAAAAATGGGCTGAACTCAGTTCCTCCTTATGTCTCATCAACCAAAAAGTGTGCGCTGACACCAATCCTCTACTGACATCCAGGGCAACAGGAGATTGGCTGCCCTTCAGATACACAACACACAGGTGGATTTCTTTGCTCTGTTGAAGGTCAAAAGAAGTGTAGAGATGGCCAGAGGAAAATGTGTATATGGCAGGTGTTTTACAATTCTTATTCTAGATAATTATCCTCAAATCTTGTGCTGGCCTAAACCACAAACTATACTTAAATTTAGAGGAAGTCTATATTTGGGGATGGCAAGAAGGATGAAAAGTATAAGCAAAACCAGCAGAGCAGCAACAGGAGATAAGGGGAATGTCTGACATTAAAGGTGAGACTTTTAAATGGCCCTCTAGACACTCCATTTTTAAGGAAACTTCCCTGAGCATCCAGGACCATTCTGACAGTCACTCTTGTGCACCCCCTGAGCTGGACTCGGACCCAGGTTTCCCATGGCAGAGCCTCAGACATTCAAATTCTTAAAATAATTTAATCTTGGTGCAACAACCAAATAATTAAATAACAACTCCAGCTGGTTCCTTCAAGGAGGGACCTCAAAAAAGGAGCCCCTTGGCTTTTATCCTCTCGCAGTATGGGCAAAAAAGTCAGGGGTTCTCTGGTCCTGCTGTGTCTCCAAGTGTCCGGTCAATAATTTAATCTTGGTGTCCCCTGTTATACAGAGGCTCAGCAGGTCACAGCCTCTGGCCCTGGGCTCCCCCAGAGTTCAACCTGCAGCTCCACTGCAACTGCCCTTGGCCTACCCTGAATAGATTCTTTAACACTCATTCCCATCCCACAGCCCCAGTCTTTCCTCTACACAGAAGAGGCACTTCTCTCCCTAAATATGAGCCAAACTGAGGAAGCCAGGAGAGCAGAAAATTATTAATTTATGTGTCAGACAGGTGGGACTGTAACATTTGGCATCTGCCAGGCATCAGCCACGCTGTGCAGAGAGGCAGTGGAACACAAACCCGAGAACTGCGCTAGCAGAGACTCACGAGTAGGTTTTTGTGGTAAGAGAATGGCAGAGAACAGTTGTCACACTGGGCCATATCCCAACAGCCTGAACTCCATGTCCATCCTGGATGGATCCTTGTGTGGGGGCTCTGTGCAGCTCCCCAGCTCCTCTCCACATCTCCCCACATGACATTTTCTTAGTCTGAGGCAGTTCTCAGCTGCATCAGCTCCCTGACCTATTTCACTGTGCAGCTGTTCAAACAGGCATGTGTGTGAAAGGAAGGAGGGAGCAGAGAGAGTAACCCCAGCCAGGCAACACTCCTGACAAGTGATGGGAGCAGGCATCCAAGGAGTGTGATTCCCTCCTCACTTTAAACCAACAAGGAAATGGGGATTTCTTTACAAGATTCTTCAGTGCATAACCTCTATTCATTTTTTCAACTCAAAACACAAAAGACCCCAGATCCTCACAATACTGTGGGTTTTGGCAGCTACAGCCTCACCCCATCATTTCTTCCAATTCTGGAGCATGGGAAGGAAGGCTGCACAGAGCCATGAGACAGCACTACTGAACACATTTAGAAAGCTTTTAGTAGACAAGCAAAACAACACATTAAAAAAAAAAAGGAAAGGAAAGGAAAGGAAAGGAAAGGAAAGGAAAGGAAAGGAAAGGAAAGGAAAGGAAAGGAAAGGAAAGGAAAGGAAAGGAAAGGAAGAAATTCCCAACGTAATCCCCCCTCTAGAGCAAACCAACTTAAAAGTGAAGCACTAAGGCTGTTCCTGCATGCTTTTGGAATTTGGGAACCTGATGTTGGATGCAAAAGGATTTGTAAACAACAACATACACAGCCTCTTGTGGTCCTGTTAAGGGTTTTCCAGGATGAGTTTAAAGGATTGTGGAATTTCTTTTTTTATTTTATACAGATGATTCTTGTATACCCAGCAGGTGTTTCCAAAAAACAATGGCAATGGATGCTGTGACAAAAATCTGGTGGTAAAGCAAAGCTGGTAAATCCAAGGGAAACCCATTACAGAGTGCACAGAAAAAAAGGAGAAATAAAGAAGGAAAGAAACAATTGATCAGCGCAGGTAATAGTCAAATAAACCTTTTCTCAACAATCTTCTTGTATTTAAAAGAAACCAATTATACTTGCAAGTCACTTACAGAAAATTTTAATCATTTGCCAAATATACAGCTATTAGAATGACCCTAAATATCACTAATAACTAAGGTACAAAAGTTGGTAGATAGCACAGTACAATGTTCTATAAAATAAACGTGGGTAATATTAACAATACTCCCTGTGGTCCAGGAATGCCAGAAAATAGCAAATGAAATTACAAACACATACAGGTCAGAGGAGATTGAGGGGCAGCTTTAGAACACTTGGATCAAAGAAACTGAGACTAGACCAGACACGTTCATTCATCGATCATAATGAATGTAGAACTTTAAATCTCCAAAACTAGTAACAACACAGCATCAGGTGCAATTTCACATGGTTTATCTACGTTCCAGTACAGCTCCCAGAGGATTAAAGTGCCTTTGTGCACTGTAGTTTCATTTAGTCAGGTGCAACACACATATTTGGAAGTTACTTTATTTTTTAAAAAGTGACCTATGAAATAAAATAACTACTTGAACCAATGTACATAATTCAAACTAAGGTGTTTTGAAGTACCTTTGTTCTGACTTTGCTACTGAATGTCATGTAACAAATTAAACTCCAAATCCACAAGGTCCATCTCTACTAAACAAGACCAGAGTAAAAGATATTTATTGAGACATGTTTTCTGTGGTACAACCCTTAGCTTGCTTATTTTCCCCTTTCAAACACATTTGCCCTTTGGATGACATTTTCTGCTGCAGCTTTCATTTACAGATTGCTGTGAACACGAAAGACACGATTTGGCCCGTGGCTATGGTGATGAATGCACTTCCCAGATCCCTGTGTACAAGCACAGGTAACACCCAATGAATCAGCACAACACATTCTCTCTGTGGGACACCTCAAGACCTGCAGCCCTTGGATCTTACCCATAGCCATGCTCTGTGCTACAGCATGGACCCAGTGTCCTGCTCAGGGCTCCTTGGGAACTCTCACTGCTCCCTGCTGTGCTACCTCCTTAAACCCAAACCTCCACCTGAAGTGCAGTGAGGGAAGGAGAACTCCACATAGCTCAGCTTGTGTCACTCACCTTGCCCCAGAATGTCCTCTTCAACTCAGGAGTGAAGAGCACGCACAAAGCCTACGATCCAGTCTCCCATCACATCATGCTGTCCAGCAGCAGCCACTCCTGCTCTTTCAGGGGAGAGTGTATTCCCACGGTATTTGAGGCATTTTTTGGTGTTTTTCAATAGTGGCACTTCAAGAGGAGTTATGGGGCATAAGCTTTTTAGGAAATACAAATTTCCATCATGATGCCACCTGTGGCAAGGGCGCTCGGGAGGAAACTGAATATAGGGAAAAAAACAAAAACCCTAAAGAAATTAGGAGGATGAACAACTAATCCTAACTTTAAACAGCAAGAGTACATGTGAGTCTCCACTCTTCCAGTGTCTTCCTACATTTGACTGTGCTTCCCATCATGAGGTGAGCAAGTCACTGCAATGATTTTAGGTTCATCATGTAAACAGCCCTGTACACCTGACACGCCCAGCACAGGTGACACCATTCCTTCACCACTGCTGCTGTTACACCTGAGAAGGCTCAATTTAAACTCTGCACAATCCAGACTCAGATCAGGAGCTCTCTGCAGGTGAGGACGTCTTACTGGGGCTTTAGATTTCGCAGCATGTTAACATTACTTACAATATTACATGCACTGAATTTTTTTAAGAACATACACACTCTTGTTAATCAAATTAATGGGAATTGGTGATTTTCTAATCTACTCATACTTTTTAAAGTTCTCCATGAAACTGTGAGATTATGGAAAAGAACACTCTGGTTATGCATTACAGTAGAAAAACCAAAACAGTACAAGTTTCATCAGAATCACAACTACAAGTAAAGTCTCCAGTTCAGTTCATAAAACAAATTCAGTATTTCATAGTGGTAATAGAGTATTATATAGTAACTTCCAATGCAATTTATGCAACAAATTTCACCCATATTCAAAAATACATTTGTAAATGCTTTTCATAAAACTTTATACAACTCAAGTTCTCCTTAGGTAAGCCTAAGCCCAGTTCCCACATCACCTAGGCAGAAAGGCTTCAGAAGCCTATATTCCCAAGAGTCCATGAGTGACAACGCTGCTTGAGTTCTTCCTTTTTGAGAGTCGACTCTGCTAAACCCAACTCTTACTGCTTAAAATCATCAGCAGTTTCCTCAGCAGCCTAGCAGCTACACACCAGTCTGGGGCAGCAGCTCACTGTTTGATGGGACATAAACACCTAAAAGCCCTGTAGCCACTCCTGTAAAGATTTCCATGTAATGGTTGCCTGTCCTGCACACTTTGTCCAGAGAACAAAAGGGGCATTGCTGAGAGGGAGGGAGATCAGATCAATCACTGAGAGCACATCAGTTCAGCCACCCTCTTCATCTTCTGATTAATTACATATTCTGTTTAATGATTTCTGTGAATACATTTCCAATTGTAAATGAAAACAATTGGTTCAGATACAAGACACTACCACACCCTGTCTAAAATCTGCAAGAACAGTGTGAATGTAAGGCCTCTGCAGGCTCAAACTCACAGCTGGTACTATGCCCAAACATCTCCACAGCAAGCTTTATTTACACAATTTCCAATGAAAAATACTGTTATTTCTCAAGCTACATTTTAAATTATCAGAAATACATTCAAAATAACTACTGGTACAAAAACCATGATAAAATTTTTTTTTATTCAAAATATTCTGACAGATTGACAATATTCCAGGCATGTTACAAATACTGCCATAGCCAACAAAACAATCAATACTTAAAGAGCATTCAAACACCAAGGACATGTATTTTAAAGCAGAGACAGGAGAGTGCATGGTACTAAGTGCATACTAATCATTTTCCAATAACTGACTTGAGGAAAATGCCTCATTTCTCTGGTACAAAATGGATTAAAATCTAGAAGAGATGAATTACAGAGAACAAAAACAATGATGTTGAAATGTTTTTGTCCATGTTTTCCTATAAAACCTTGTAACTTTATGATACAAGGCCACTACCAGTCTGGACTACTCTAGTGTTGACTATTTACGGGACAGAACAACAAAATCATAACAGAGAAACCAGTGACAAAGCAAACAAAACCACAAACTCTTTCTAGAATATGGCTTAAATTAATTCACAGAGAGTTGGGAATATATTAACTATAAGGTGCAAGAGAAATACCAGGTAGGAAATAAAGTCCCTCTCTTCCTGGTACTTTCCCCCTCAGACTTGACTTTATTTCCCACGAAATTTTCAACACATTGGTCTCACCTTTCCTGCAAGCCCCGTTTCCCATACTTCTGAAACATCATGTTACTAAAAGGTTGGTTTCAGTCTTGAATGTATTGGCCAATATGAGCTCTAAAGTTTAAACCATGTAACTCTACACATAGTAATACCCTGTTTCTCCCAATTAACCCAAGCTCTCAAATAGAGCTAAAAATTCAGCTTTATTTAAAACAGCATATTTGCTTGAAAAAGTATGAATCTCTTTGTCATGTAGAAAACAGATGTCCAATGAAGAACTTGTCAAGATGTGTACACAGCTGAGTGCATAGTGCAGAACATCATACAGAGAGAGCAGCAAGGCCACAGGGTCACTAAGTCCACATGAAAAAGATGTATGTTTCCAATGACCAAATTCATTCTAAAATATTTTCGTCCTGGAAATGCTTTAAGCATTAAAATCTTGCTCTAGGGATGGCAAGACTCCTCCATTCCCACTTTTCATAGTTCACTGTAATATGCATGGCAGCACAGCCACATACACGGCACACAGAAGAGACACGCCAAAATTGCTTTGGATACATCATCCTGATCTCAAGTATTCCATACAAAAGTTGAATTTTTTTTGTGAAAAGGAAGGAGATGGGACAGCTTTCAAATGACACAGCTTGCCTGTGAGTCATTAAAGAAACCTGCAGTGTCTGCAGCCCAGGACGGGAGAGCCACAGCTCCAGTGGCACAGCTTGTGGCTCCACGGCTGATGGATCTCGCAGGAGGCTCCTCCGCCTCTATTGCTTCTGGTTCCAGTCAGTGCTCCCCAGCAGTGGAAGAAGCATCAATGCTCACTGCAAAAACACAAGTGGCTTACAGCCAGCAGAGCTCTGTACACTCACCCAAAACACTTGCTTCCCCAATCTACTAGTTTGCTTCTTAAAGCAATGTTGTTGGAGAAGGGCCATGAGAACAACAGAGTGAGACATTTTCCTTAATCACACCATCAGACACTCCATTAACAGACTGACATAATCTCCTAAACCAAATCAGTTCCTGGAACATCCTGCATTTGCCTTCTTTAACTAGTTCTTAGGAACAAACAGTTTCTCTAGAAGTTGTGCAGTTTAAGCCTGTTATGGTATTGTACTCCAGCATTTTCTTAGCACCTCAACACAAATTACATGGTAGCTCATCTGTGGTGAACATCAGCTACAGACATCCACACAGGGGGAAGGACTGAAAGAACAACAGTATTGTCCCATGACATGGAAAAGCACTTTGGGATGCACTGGCTTCAGGTGAGACTGCTGACTCAGAACAGGATTTCTCTCCAAGCAGAGTTACTCCAGTTATTTAAATACAGTAAACACAAGGGCAGTACTGAGGACATCAATCCTGCACCTTACAACTTTCAGTCTATTTTCTAAACACCTCTTAATGGAGATGCGGCTCAGTGTCAAGGCTAAATGGGCAAAAATGTCATCTATGCTAAAGTCATTAGAGGAACTAACAGAACCCTTGCTTCTGGTGGTCCTTGGACTTAACCCAACCACATACGTTTCATTCTAGTAATTTACCAATCCTGCTTTATTATCTCAAGTATCTTCATCCTTTCACACTTCCTAATTAACTATCAGTATTTTTCCTGAGTGAAATTATAAAAAGTTAAACCCTTCTACCAAAAGTACAAAGACAAATAAAATATAGAACAATACAAACCCAGTTATACAGAACTACAAGTGCAGAAATTCTTCATGTTGCTGCTCTTTTATCATTGGCCCCCAATAAAAAACATAGCAAAGAATTTAGTTATCCAAAATATTTTGCAGTACTGTGATTAGATTCTTCAGACCATAAATATAGCCCTCATCCTTTGTGTTGCTGGGAAACACGTGAGCAAAATCAATCATTCGGACTTCGACATTTGCACTTTCCTTGGTCTCTGCTGGCACGTGATAGAAAACTTTTTCCAGTTGGGGTAGAACATTTCCATTCAAGTGCTCCTGCGTAATGCACGTGCTGGTTTTCCACACATTATCCTGCTCTGAGTTTTCAACTTTTAGTGAGAGCTGACTGTGGTGCCTCTTCGGGCACGCCTTTTTGTGAAGTGCATAAAATTTAGACAAGCCTTTACTTACAGAGGCCTCAATTTTTCCATTCTCCGTAGAATTTATCACGTTGATATTATTATTATACTCCAACACATCTCCACCTGCTAACAGGCCTTTGGGCACTCTTCTCTTCTCTGCCAAGGTGACATCACTCAACCGCACAGTTGTCGCTGGACACGAACCCTCATAGACAAACAGCAACGAGCTTGCGTAGAAGTTGAGTTGTGTCTGGCCCTCAAACCACTCCAAAATCTTTTCAACCTTCTGAATGCTGGCAGCTACCACATCTTTTCTCAAGCAGTACCCACT
Source organism: Rhadina sibilatrix (assembly GCA_013400275.1). NCBI lineage: Eukaryota > Metazoa > Chordata > Aves > Passeriformes > Phylloscopidae > Rhadina > Rhadina sibilatrix. Next base: position 73,944 of record VWYO01011773.1, on the reverse strand, counting down.
GTGGAAAAACTTTGAGATGCCTGCAAGAAATACACATATATTGGGATTACTTTAACTTCTGAACAGAACACAAGCTATTTTTATTTCTTTTGGGATGAGAATGGCTCTTATTTGAAGGAATAGACACCATTCAGGTGGTTTCTGATCAGGCAATTACTAACTAAACCCAAAGTGAACCTAAGAACTCTGAGACCTTCAGTCACGTCACCTGCTGTGTAATACCACAGCTCGGGCTTGGGTTGTAAATGTATCAAGCACACAGTAAATGAATATGGTTCCTGCTCCCAGGTCAGTTTAACAAGTGTCTGGACAGTACTGGGCAGGGACCTATGAAATTCTCCTGCATAAACAGGCTCAAGCAGTTTGTTACTGAGAGTGCTTATATGTGTACCTTCTGATGAGCAAGTGTCAGCTAATAACTAGTCTGCAGTAATTATCACCTGACAGTCCCAGGCTGGCAGCGTTTTTATTAATTGTTAATGTAGAGCAACGTGTGGATTGACTTCAACTGATAAAGTTCTTTGAATTGAAAGAAGCTTTTGTAGTAGCTTTCTAATAGAAAATACACTTAGATATTCACAGAAAATAACAAGAAACAAAAAAATGTATTTATAATAAAAACATGTAATATTTTAAAAATATTTCTATTTCATTATAGTTTCAAAGCTACAAGTAAGTTCAATTCTAGAACTCTCTCCTCCTTTTTAGTAGTGAAAGAGATGTGAGGAGGAAATTCCTATGGCCTGCACTGCTGTTACAGCCAACTGCACACTTAATTTCAGATTGACAGGCAGCTCAAATACAACAGGGAACACCCAAAGACCCATCTGACATGATGACAAAAAATGACTTTTTTTTCAAACAGGAACACCCAGACCACTTTTCCCATACAGTTCCATAAATAAATATTTAAATGAAAAACTCCAAGAGCACAGAGTTCTAACACTCCAGTGCCCTCACTTACCATCCTTTACTGTTTCCTTGGTCAAGCTCCTTCCATAGTGCTGGTTTTGTGTCTCATAGCTGTCCGAGGAGACGTGGTACACCTGAAAGAGGCAAGGAGAGGACCCCCTGTGTATTCTGAACCACCAGTATTTCTGCAGAGCAAGAGACACCTCACAGACAGGCCACAAAACATTTAGCCCTCACATTTCTTGCAGTGCCCAGCACAGCACTGTAGTGCTCTCCAAAACTCTCCCTTCAGCCCTTGGGTTCCAAGCTACAGCTTTCCTTTGCTAGAGAAATCCTGGTGGTGGCAGAAAGCAATGTACCCCTTACAGGGAACTCCTCTATAAGGCCTTGCAAATCACAACTGAGACCTGAAACTATCAGATTCCTATCTGTGTTACTGCAGATGTTAAAACAGTAAGACAACAAAGCAAACATTTTAATGCAATTATTTTGAGCTCTTAGAAGTATAAAACTATTTTGCACAAGAGCAAAATAGTAAAAATTACACTATGTGACCACCAAGGCCCAGCTCCTTAAGACACATCTGCAATTGTCAGCACAAATGAAGCTGCACTAAATAAATAGCAGCAGCCAAGCAAAAGCTGCTTCTAGCATCAACAGCAGTACGTCAGCTCCCATCTGAAAGGGAGGCAACTCACATGGGTACAGTTTTGTCCATATCAGGAATTTTACAAGCTTAAGGACTTAATTCAGAACTGCTTCACATATAGACATATTTTCCCTCACACTGAAATATTTCCATAGCAGAAATGTGCGAGGCAGCAAGGCCCAAGTATAATTTGTTTATGAGAGTGTAGACAATTTTTATTTGCAGAAATAATGGTGTTACCAAGCAGGCAGTTGTCTCTGGCAGGAACTTGGTGCTTGGCACTCGTTCAGACCACCCATCTCCATGGTATCCACCCCATCCACAGCCCTGCCCTCCCTTCACTGCTGTAAAAAGAGAGGATCCCACTGAAAGAGTCAGGGAGCACTACTGAGGTGCCTGCTCCTCATACCCCTCCAGGGCCTTATTCTTGCTGAAGCCAACCAATAAAGTCCACAACAATGAAACAGCAGCAATAAAAAGGAGCATTAAATAAAGAAAATAGAATTCTTGGTTTTCATTATAGCCCATCACCCTGAAATGTCTCTCCCCCCATGCAAACAACAATACATCCAGTATGATTACACAGATCCCCACCTCCTGTTTTGCAAAGCAGCTGGGGAAGAACAGTCTCAAATAGCTTTTATTTTGACAAAAAGATAGAAGTAATTACACTCAGTCCTTAAGAAACTTAAATCACAGTGTGTAGCAACTGATTTTAAGTTACCAACCATGAACTGAAGAGGCAGTAAACAGTTCTCATTATTCTAAAAAAAATAAAAAGCTGTAAGTCTAAATGTGTGAACTCACTCAGCAGCAGAGACACTTCAAACACTGTTATCATAGTTGCAGAAACTGAGGCCTCCATGTCTATGAAATGAAGAAGGCCATAGTAGAGATGAATTATTCTAAAACTGCATCTGACAACTGTGATTTTGATTTCACAAGAACAGTAATTTTTCTCTCAGTTTTTGCTGTGTTTTTTTTCCAAAGCACATAAAAGAAGTACAGCATACGACACAGAAACCCGAAGATTATTTAGGTAAACACTTCAGCTACCAAAGTAACCTTCAAAAATATACCAAAAGTTTCAAAACTTTTTAAAGAGCTACAAGTCAAAGGCAGTTAAAGAATAATATTGCTTAGAAAGAAAATCAAGAGTCTGATGAGTACCACTAAGTTTTCACTAGCTGTGCCTTCATTTTAATGATATTAAGTATTCTCATGCAGTTGGCCCAGGCAGGGGCAGCTTTCTGCAGACATCAGCACCGACCGAACCATCTTGTTTCCCAGAACCTTATCTCTTCCCGGAGGAGCTACAGCTCTTGTGACATGGGCACTAGCTCAAACATGCTGATTAACATCTGCAAGCTCATTCTGTTTTCCACAGAAATGCTGGAGCAGCACATCAGACCCTGTGCTTCTCAACTGCGTTTCCCAAGAAGCCACCCCACTTCTTCACATAATTTGAACAAAAACCATTCCCCAGAAGTCTTTCTATATAGCTAACAAACATTGAGGCAGATGTGCATGCTGCATTAACAGCACATTCTGAACTACACGAAACAGCCAGTGACAAAGCACTAAGCCCCAGACCCTCGGCATGAGTGTCATGTATGTGTTTAACTGCCTTATGCCCTCAGAAGGCCCTAGGTCACCAAGAGGCTTGGCTGCAGCCAGTGACATTAAAGGACAAAAGATCTGCATAATCACAAAAACTGTCTCCTACCACCACCTTGAGACTCTGAGCAACTGCAGGAAGAGACCAGCTGAACATTCCTGGAAAACCTCACTCAAATAGAGAGACATTACAGCCCATTCTGAAAGCAAGGGATCTGAAAGCCAAGCTCAGAAACAATCTCTCACCAGCCCTTTCTCCACCCTCACCCACCCAAGCACAGGGGTGGCTATGCTGGAGGAACAGGAGACCAAAATCAACTTCCTATTTGACAGACCTCTTGCTCTACTGTGCTTTTGTTCACATGGCCACTACCCATCATCTACTACTAACCCTTCCCAAAATGACACTCAGCCTTTGAACCAAGCATTTTCTGTATCCCTGTTGTTGCAGCTGTCTGTACTAGCCCATTTCTGTCAGAACAAATGACAAGTCAAGTCAGATCTGTAACCTTAATGGCAGTCAAGAAATTATTAGACAGGAAAATCTCATTTCTTCTCCACCTGCCACAGCTTGTTATGCATTAGCTCTGTATCCACTGGCAAGTCTCCTGCAGTGTGCAAGACAAAACTTTCTAGGAGCTGTGAAACACTGCCTTCAAGAAACCTCCTTCATCAGTCATTTTTATATATTCTTACTATGCAAGATCACAGCTGTTCTGGCTGACAGTGCAAAGGCTTCTCCTTGTGCCTACAAGTAGCTCCCACTTAGTTATTAGCTTCCTGCACAAATGGCTCTGGAATCCAGCAAGCTAACAGGTGCAGTTTACAATGAGCAGTAGTAGTGGCTCTGTATGGGCAGCACATCAAAAAATCCAGACTATTAACTGTTGAGAGAAATTATCTTTAGATATTATAAACCTGCACTTGGCTTTTGTCTCCCTGTGAGGTGTTCAGTCATTGCTGTTCATTGAACATTTCTGCAATTACAGTTTCTTCTTTTTTGTACCCTTTTTTTCAGTTACAGTTCCTTCATCTGATGTTCCTGGACTGATGGAAACCTTGAATTAAAATAAAAAGTTGGTCCAGCATAGTCTTTAAAAAAGCACAACCCTTGCAAGGTCTCAGCAAAGACACAGAGTTTGGAAACCTTGCATCTTCAGCTTTAGGCCATTAAACTGAAGGCAAACAGATATCAAATGTATTACCAAATTATGGTAATTCAGTACCAACATCCATGGTAAGGCGGAAAAATGTACAAACTATTCAAATGCTTACTGTGGCAACTCCCTGATTTCCAGAAAGTACAATTCAAATACATGTTAAGAACTACTTGGGGGAGATACTGCTGGCACCAATAAAAATCCTTATTCAGTAATTTGCAGAGCTCTTTCACATCCGCAGAAAGTATCTGCTAATCCACATCACTCAAACTGGGAAAAAGCACCCCAACCTCTTTTGGGCAGGCCTGCAGAACACTACAGAGCACCTGGAGAGTGAGGATGGACTCGGCAGCATGCACAGTACAGCCCCGTGTGGCACTGACATTGCCATGGTGCCTGGGAAGCAGCCTCCTGTGCAGCTCCCACTGCCCATCCCTGCTCCCTTGCACGCCTCACACAAGGGCAGTTTGGGATCTGCTGTCCTAAGCAAGGACAGGGAGATTGGAGATACATGCTCTGATGCTGAGGCAGCCAGAATTCACAGGCCAAGGGTCGAGCTTCCCACCCCTCAGATTTTTCTGTAAATGCACTCAGCAGCTGCACACAGGCAGGGGTGAGCCAGTCTTTGGACATGACACAGAAGTCTCTGTTTACAACAAGGCACTCTGCACTCCTGAGAGCACCTGAAGGTCAGTACCCAGCTGCTACCAACGCTGCAGCCACAAGCTGAAGCTGGGGGCAAGCAGGTGACACCCCAACTCACATCCAGGCACATCCAACAGCAGCATCCACCCCAGCCCTGCAGGGACCCTCCTGGTGCCAGGACAAGACCCACACCCACACCTGGGCACCTTCTGCCTGTACCCCACGACTGTCCCCATATAAAGACATGTTTCCTTCATGCTCAAGTAACTCAGGTTTCTCTGTAGGCCCTTCATCCTGCCATGGTGCAAGACTTAAAGAGTTTCAACAAGCTTTATTTTTCCTGTCAAAAAAAAAATTAGGCAAGGATTTGAAGAAAAAAATAACAAGGGGAGAATTTTTGTTAAAAAACATTCTCTTATTTGATATTTCTGCTTTATAGTAATGTTCTCACATTACCACTGCTGCTGAGTGCATGCCCAGTTATCCAAATCCATTTATCTAAATATCTCATTCCCTAATTTTTCCTTTTTTAAAACTTAATTCATTGTTGCTAGACCACAGGTGACGGAAGTACACGCATCCCTACTTACTGCTGCCTTGAAAATTCAGCACAGGAAGGATTCATCCCTGCTCCCTCATTTCCAAGACTATATTTGGATATTACTCTGCCCATTTTGCTTCTTTACTCATCTGGACTACTTTGAGTGCTTCATTTGACTAAGTGCATCCCCAAATGCTCTGACAGTCAATATATAGTTTTAGTCAAGTCCTTACATAAATAGGTTGTAGAATGAAATTATGTTGAAATTTACCCAGTGAAAAAGCAGACTAATAATTTCCTAAATAAAAGAAATGACAACACTGCAATTAAATCATGAACCATCTTAAAAATAGCTTAATACAGTAGTTTTAGGCTCCCAGAACTTCCATGAAGCATCTCATTAGAATACATTTCTTTTATGTACTAAAACACCACCTGCTCCAGATTGAAAGTTTTTTTTTCCTGGACTTTTGGTTGGTTTCTTTGGGTTAGGATTTTATTTATTTGTTTATTTTTCATTTCATGGATTTTTTTTTTGTTTTCTTTTAGGTTTTGTTTTGCTTTGTCTTCCTGTTTTCTTAAACATCAAAGCTTGAATTAGACTTGTAAATGTAAAACCCCCAGTTCTGGTAATTTTTTAGTGCAGAAGTATCTGAATTAGACACAAGATTTAATACTGACTTCTCTCCTAAATCTTGTTACTAACAGATCAGAGCTTGTGAAAATTACCACAATACTAGAAAGAGTTCATAAAAACTTCATAAAATAGAGTCAGCTACAGTCAACTTGAAAATATCCTGCAGAATCATGTGCTATAGATGAGAAAATTCACTTGTAAAACCAGCTTTCATTATTATACATTACTGCCTGTATGTTCATAGGCACAACAAATAGGAGTCAATGATGGATTACACTGGCAAAATTACATGATCACCAATTTGTGCTTTTAAAAAAGTGTTTCAGAAATATTTGGAGTAAGTGAGATTGCAATTGATGTCCTGCAAACAAAAGAAAATCTGCAGAATCTGAGAACTGTGGATTCCAAAAGGAGAAGGAAAGGAGAGCACAGCCCACACGTTGTGCTTGTACTCGTGAGCATGCAGAATGCTCTGCATTTAACACTGCCTGTGCTGCAGAGATTTCTTAACTGTTTGTATGTCTGCTACTGAAACCATATTACAATTTGTATTTTTGCTATTGCAACAGTACCTGAGGCTTCTGAGTTCTACATAAACTCTACTTTGATAACAAATCACGTCCCCTCTGACAGAATCCCAGAATGATCTGGTTTCAAAGGGACCTAAAAGACATCCCAGTTCCAATCATATTTCACTAAACTAGGTTGCTCCATGTCCCGTCCAACCTGGCTTTGGACACTTCCAGTGATCTAGGGGCATCTGTGAAAGAAAGGAACTTCTACACTAAGCACAGAACTGTGGTTTTAAACAATGTTATTAAAATAACTCTGCTTTCTAAATGTATTTCTATGCATTTATTCTGTCTATTCAGTGTGTTAGGCTGAATACAGGTCAAATGCCAGAACTGTGTGAATAAATTAATGCTGGGCTAGACAGAAGACTCCTATTTTTAAGGACACATCATACGTATTTTATATATAAACAGATGACTGCTTGTTTACCAATGCATAAGAAAAAGCTGCTTCAATAGCCTTTTGGGTAAAAATACACTGTAAATAGATTTTGGGGTAAAACCTCCACCAATAACACTTTTTTGTTTGTATCTCTTCACGACAGCTTATACAAGCTTTATATGGGAGCTTTAGAAAAAGTGTATCTACATTCTCTGTTTTTCCTGGCCCTCTCCTTCTGGGTCTTGTAAAAATTCACCACACGAGCCCACCTTCCTGGTAAAAAAAAACAAACCACTGAATGGAGAGATTGAAAACAAACCCCTGTACTTCCTCATTACATCATGTTTTGTCCAGCAAACAGGAACAACATTCATCCAGGACGTGAGCTGTCCTGGGCAGTACATATCTGTGTAGGAGGGTTTTATAGTATGGCCAGAATGTTGCAAAAATAAAGCAAGCAGACAAGCTGAAAACACCCCATACTGAAGAGGCAGAGAACACGCCTTGTGAGTTCAGACTTTGCCAAGTGCTGCGCGAGGGCAGGAGGAACCTTTCCACTCCCTTTGGAAAACAACTTCCAACATGCCAAAGGCAAAAATCCAAATCTCATCTAGTTAAATACTGGATGGAAAACTGCACTACTTGGGAGAACCATCATTACACATCCAATCTGAATTAGGGGATTGAAAAAAAATTCTGCAACAGGACAAAGACACACGTAAGTGACAATGTTAGAAACAATAGTCACAAGCATACCACAGAGGCAATCAATCATTCTTTTGCACTGTCATGAAACAAAGGACATGAAGCACATTGTTTTACCAATGAAACAAGAAAGGTTATATAATGACATCAACCAAATCCAAAGCTATAACCTCTAATCTTCCTTCTCCATCCAAACTGGCTGTTTTTTGACTTAACTCCCACATTCTTGCTCATAGGCTTACATAATCACTACTCATGACCACTCTAATTCATATAGCAGCTTATCTCAAGGCAGAGTTACAGCCTGGGAGGCTGGGCAGTTCTGCACAAAACATTACAGAGATATCAAAATTATCTTGAACAATGGTGCAATCTGGCTGCTGTTGCTATTGAACAGCAAAGGGGAAGCTTATCAAAGTCTCCAGCCATTTATGCATGTTGATGCAGAGCTTGAGGAGCCCTGGCTTTGTGTGTGAGAAGAAAAACAAAAATCCCACATCAAAAAGAAAACTATTCCTGTACCTATCATTGCAGAAACAGTTACTTTGGAATTCCATCAGTGACAACACGTTTCTCTTACTGAACCACAAGTGTTCTGTACAGCTTTGTTCTACACTGAAGTTTCAAAGTACACACATACTGACTCTTAGTATTTCCAAGAGTACTGAGAGTTCACAGGGATGTCTGCATGCCCAACTAAACCTTCCCCTGACTGCCCTTCCTTGAGCGTGTAAATATCAAAGGAAGTTTCTTTCTGACAGAAAGCTTTTTAAAATGTAAAACATAAGCAGCTGCTCATGGCTATATGTATCACCTCTGAGAGCTTACTTACTCTTCTCTAAATAGAAAAATTATGTAAAATTATTTTTATTTAAAAACAGAATATCAAGACGAAAAATGTGGAGGATACAGCTCATTATTAAATTATTAGAAAGACTGGTTCACTATGTGAATTCCTGATATACACCTGAAAGAAATCCTCTTAATAATTTTAAATATCTGTTGTAGTGGTGAAGAATTAATTGCAACTACATCCAGTTTTAAATACCCAGCCCCTCTCTTGTATACATATACAGTACCCAGGTTGCAAATAGCTTGCCCTAATGGATACAGCCAAGTTAAATAATTGTTCTGAAATACAGCAGTGCTTTGGAACAGATTTCACACAACAGCTGATACCAGCACTACCAAGACATTCAGGTAACCCTGTATTTATGTAAAACCCAAGAGGATTGCTGTTTGCTAGGAGAAGCAGTTGCTGTACGTGGTGTGGGACAAGAGGCCTGAGCATAAACTGAAAGTGAAGACAAAACAAGCTCTTACCCTCATTCCAAGAACCAAAAAGCCAATCTCTTCCATCAGTGGGTACTTGCTGACCTGCTGCTGTATCTTCTCTGCTGAAGCATAGGGATCGTAACTTTTCTGGCCTATTTTTACATCCATTATGCAGGGCTTGTTAAACTTACGAGTCACATCTTCCAGTTTTAGGTATGTATCTGTCAAAAAACCAAAATTTAGTCAAAGCAAAATAAATACATAGCTTCTGCTAAGCACCTGTGGAGGAATGTGAACAGTTTAAGGCTTAACATCATATGAATTCCTTAAGAGTCAAATTTGTCTCTGAATGCAGACTAAATCATGGTCACTGACACCCACAAATTCTATTGCCATGAAAATCTAAAGGCTTTCTCGTTTAGAAAACTGTATACAATTAACATGTGTTAACCCAGCATTCAAATTCAAATTATTGCCCAGATAAAATCCATGAGTAACTTTTCTTAAGTCATTACTATATCACAAAGAGCATTACTAACCACATACAAATGCAGGTTTTGCAATTCAGATGGTCTCTTGGGTCATTTTACAAATGAAGCAAACATTTCAGTCCTGGCCTTCAGAGGCTGAAGTGCAGCTCATTTTGCTTTTTATCCCACTCCCATCTGCGCCCATTTCTCATGGCACCTTTTGGAGAAAAGGCTCTTGGAATCCTAGGCTGACTTTCATGCATTTCTAACAGTCCCTTTGGGAGGGTGGCTGGACTAAGAAACCCCAAAATACTTGGAGTGCTGGGAGATTTAAAGGAGTATCTAAAACCTGATGAAAATGATCATTACCAGCACCACCCCCACAATGACTTTCAGAACACAAGGAAATGGACTTCAGTACCCATCCAGCTCTCAGACAGCTCTGCTTGGGAGACAGCTGCACCCACCTCCAGCCCTTGTGAGGACATGGCATAACCAAGGCAACACACAGCCTCAACACTGGCCTCATTTTTCATATGTGCTTTGTAAATCCACCTGTCACCAGGCACAAACGTCAAGTCTGCCTTTCTTTCCAGTACAGTCTATTCCATAAATGTATTTCTTTGGCTTTAATGCAATCCAAATACAAAAAAAAAAATATATATATATATATATATAAAATCTATTATACCCCACTCCTGCACCATGATCTCAAATGAGATTGTGAGAGAAAGCAAAACTAGTTTAAAAACAAGTTTAAAAACAGCCTTGTTTGAAAGCTGTACACACAGGTAACAAAACCAATCCAAGTCAAGATAAAGTGAACAAGCAATATTTCATTTACACTTCATAAGTAGAATCACTTTATAAGGGAAAAAAAATATGAAAAGAACTTTACTATTTTAAGTCCTACTGAGAGCTGCAGTTTTTACACCATCATGATCAAATGTCCTAATTTCTGACAAAGTATGTAAGTATTAATTAAAACAGGTTTGATTTAATCCTTAGATGTACTTAGGAGACATCTCTCAAAAACAGGAATAAGCAGGGAAGAGCCTCAACTGCCCAGCAGCAAAGGAAGACAAGAAATGTTTGAAGCTGGGTTAGATATATCTATCCTGTTCTCAGGTTAGGCAACAAAATTAGGTAACTATGATATGAGCAGCAGTTAAGTTACTTTAAAAAAAGCCCAAAAAACAGGGGCAACAACTAGGCAGTCACACTCAGAGAACTCAGCAGCAGATGGCTCCTACATCTTTATAACAACTTTTCCACTGCTTTGTGAATAAACTCCAAATATCCACAATGCCAGTGATGCTAAATTTCCCACCTCTGCCTCCATTTCCTTTGCAGTAGCACTGGGTATGTGATTTCAGCAGAAGAGGAGTTATGTTACAAATTGTATTGATACTGGGAGTCCATCTTTTCTGTCACATTTCGGACATTCTCATTTACACTTCACACTTTTCACCCCTTTTAGACAGCAATTTCATCCACTCACCTATTTTTTCAGTATAGAATGCAGATGTTTCTCCCTAAATAGTTCTCTAAGGAAATAAATTATGTTCTTCACTTTACAAACAGCAGTTCCTGCTTACCTGTCACATGGAAACTCAGAGATGGTCACAAATCAAGTTGAGAGTAAACTAACTTTTGTTTTTCCAGAAGTCACCTATGACCAATTTAGTAACAATAGGAAATTACTGGGTTCACTACTACTGGGTTGTACAGAGCTACGATCCCAGAGCCTGCAGAGCAGTGATTGCCAAGGGAAAGGTCAGGCTTCCAATGTCAAGACTGCAGCAAACCTACAAATATATCTTCAATCTACATTTAAGAACAAGATACACATACACTCTGCTAAGCTCCATCATCTCCAGTGACTTTGATTTCTATCAAGACTATACAAAGCTTATTAATAGTACAGATAACAGAGTTGGCAGTGCAGTGTTTTGGTTGAACTGTCGCCACAGCTTTCTATGAAGAGGACACATGATAGTGCACAGGCTTTTCAAGAAGCAAAACAAACAAAATCAAAAGTTTCTCCTCCTTTAAACGGTTACTCCTACTGCCTGTGTCTGAATGACTGGTGGCAACCTTCCAAAATCCAGCCCCAAGGTACACAGTACTTTTGAATCCTCAAAGCAAGTGAGCAATGTGTTGAATTACTGTCGCTTGGTTAGACCACATGTTTTCACATCTTAAGATCATACTGCAAATACCAAAAAATTATTTGCAATTCAGAGGGAATGTTAAGTGAACTCCATGACACATTAAATTGTGAGGGAAGGAAAAAGATAGCTCTATTTGAGTTAGTGCCAAACAGGAAAGCATGAAGGCAAATCTGAGCTAAGAAACTGCTGGTACTACCATAATCTTCCTTTCATTTTTTCTTATAGATATTACAGGAGAAAATGTCTTTGGGTACTGTCTTACTACTTCTTTGGAAAACAAGCCTATCAAGTGACAGCATAAGCAGAAGAAAGTTATTTTAAAGGAGCATGGCATCTAGATTGGTGCCCACATATTCAAATAGACTCCATGGCATCCCTTGTTTGTGTTTTCCAGAAGCTCCATGTCCCCACTGTGAATCAGTAAAGTCCCCAGAAGAGCATTTAGTTTCTAATATAACATTATCTATTTTCTCTTGTAGACACAATCTTCCAATTCCTCTATCAAAACACTCTTTTCTTCCTGACTCTTAATGTTATACAAATTTTAAGACACTAGAGCTTTGTTTCATTCAAACCAGTAACAGAGGCTGACAAGCAGAACTCTCCACCACAGCACCTGCTGAAATAAGTGCGTTTTGGGTGGTAAGGCACAGTGATGGGATCCAACCTCTGGAGAAACAGCAGCAGATTCCAGTTCGAATGCTTCCTCAGCCCCACAGTATTCATCATTCCTTTCTTTCAAACCCACAAAGTACTTCTTGCTTTGATTGCCTGGCTGGACATAACCATGCAACCAGCCCACTCCTCCACCACAGCCCCACCCAGAGCAGGAGGCTCTGGGGCAATGTGCATCAGACACAGCTACTCAGGAAACCTTTGCTGTACAAACAACCACACCCCATCTTCCCTGCAAGGAAGACTCTCCAAGACTCCCAGCCACAGGACTGCAAACTGGAACCAGTTGTTAGAGGGAATGTCAGTGGGTTCCAAAACGAGTCCAAAAAATCTCTCTGGAGCTCACAACTGACAAAAATCAGTCTCCAGAAAATTTTTCCAGGAGGTTTGGATTAAGAGATAAAATTAGAACAGTACCATTTGGTGCAGTAGGTGGTGACCAGACACCGAAGTATTTTGGCAGATATTCCCGCAGCTCCAGAAGAATGCTGTCGCAACAGTCAGAGTCATAAACCTGAAATAAAATAGGGAATGTTGGAGAGATCATCATTTGAAACACTCATTTCTGCTGGTGGGGGAGTGAACAAGTAGCTGCATGGTACTTGGTAGCTGTCTTGGGCTAAACCATGACAATTTCCAATTGTCTTGTAATTATACTTTCTTACAGTCTTTGTTTTCATAAGTCTAAGATATTTACCTTATATTTAAAAAACATACAAGATGAAGATGATAATTATCACAGTCAAACATAAATGAATGGCATCCTTTCTTTCAAATTTTAAAGTGGCAATGATGCACCAACCCTAAACACAATTTATGGCTTAACTTGAATAAAAATCTAAACTTTAATTGTTAACTTCAAAGCCTAGCAATTGAAAAAGGTGTTCTCACATTCGCACTCAAGACTGTATAGGATTACTGCATCACATTATATATCCAAATCTTTTTAATTTACTTCAGGTAAAGTACAGAAGCTTAGACTAGATAGCATTTTCTCATCTTCTCCAAGACAATTCATGCTGTAGCTACATCACACAGACTGCACAATTCAAATAGATTTCTTTACATTTGCTTTAATGCTTTCAACCTTTTTTTCAAACTTCTGTAGGAAAAACAGTAACAGTTTGGAAACAGCAGCTGGCTTATATTCGTGAAGGAACAACTCTTTGCAGTTAAAATGAAGCTTTGGATACCATCTGTTAGGGAACTGCATGACTGTGACCAGTTTGCAACATTGCTAAGAGGGTTTCAAAACCACTTCCTTGCCTGGATTTCCCCCATCCCACCCAGTGATGTAGTTCCAGACACGGGGGATTGCCCACACCATGCCTCCAGGTGCTTGGCAGACTGAAAGATTTATATATCCACACCAGTCCAGGTTACAATGATGGTTACTGCATTTAGGAGCCACCTCATCCCACTCCCCATAGAGATCTCCCAGTTGTGCTGCCATCAGAGCAGTGTTCTTCCCCTCAGCCCTACATGGCCACACAGCAATCCCCATGGATGCTGGGCATGCTCAGGGTTCTGCTGTCACTGCAGTGCAGCCAGAGCCCACTGCAAAGCTGGCAGCAAGGCAAAAAAATGTCAGGTGTTAACAGCTCTGCAGACTTGGCTCAGCTCACAGTGTCAGGCCACATTTAACCACAGTGGGGGATACCAGGCGATAGCAGCTACAAACAGAGGTAAGGGGAGGTATGCCAAATACATGCCTGTAGTGTTGCTCTGTTAATACAGCTAGGAAGAAAAAAAAAAAAAGGACCTGAAGTCCTGATGCTATTTTAGAGCATCGAGGCAAGCCCTGGCTATCCTCACCAGGGCCAGTAACTCAAGACAGTGCCTCATGCAGCAGCAGTGTTAAAATTACTTAATGTGAGTTTGTCCTAAATTTAGGCTTCGCTGCAAAAATCTCCAACAAGGTAAATTCAAATCACCAGTGTGCTTCTAACAGAGGGACTTCTCCACCACTAATGCAGGGCTGTCCTGGGCTTGCACCAGCCACAGTTCTGACACCCTGACTGTTAGTGGGCAGTGATCAAAAGCATGATAAATCCATGCTGACTGTATGCTAAGGTATTGTATTTGACCCATTCCTTTAACCAACTCATGGTATAGACCCCATCTAAAAGATCCTAAGGAAAGGGGCTGAATCCTGAAAGCTCAAACCACACAAATATGTGCACAGTGTATTGCAAAACTCTACGGTATGCCCAACACCACACCCTCTGCCACTACTGTTACTATCTTAAGTAGAGAGAAATTGCTGGGTGTGTATCTTTCAAGTCACAGTGTCACATCAGAGGGCACTGATCTCTCTTCACGTCATGGTTTGACAAGCTGGCATGACCACTGAGGATAACACATAATTGTATGTCTAAGTCCAGTTTCCCTCCCATCTTAGCACAAGCTGGTATGCTGGCATGCTGTGCTCTAAGATAAAAAAACCTTACTTGCCCCTGTGATCAGTGATCTGAACATTTCTTCACTGAGCCTCAGGGGTTGCCAGCAGAGGACAGTGCTTTCTCCAGAAGACTGCAATATAGCTTGATCTTACTCATTTAAGGAAGAAAAGAAGCAGCTAAGGGTGGAAGAGAGGGGAAGATTAGCAGCAGGCAGATGCTGAGGCACAGACTTGATCTCTGCTCTCTTTGATAACAGTTCAGTGTTCCCCACTGCACAGACAGCAGTTTCTGGGCCAGCACTCCAAGCACTGACTGGTACCATCATTTCATGCTGTACAAAAGTAGTACAAACCCAATTTTTGTTTACTGTGGTTTACTGTTTATGATCACAGCACCTTACATCCAAGGCAGGGCACTCCAGTGCTCCCAGCACTAATGCTCTTTCCCCAGATGAGTTTGAGGAGATCTGAGAGGCAGAAATTATCCTACTTTTGCATGGGAGCATGTGCATATATTTAGGTCAGGACCAAGAGGAGAGCAAGGGAAACCAAAAGTGCAACAGACAACAAGGAGAAACACTGAATGCAACTGAAAAAACAGGCAAACACAATAACTCATTTACTTTATTTATTAGCAAAAGATTATGAGAAAGTGAAATGTCAGGAGACCACTTCAAGTTTTTTTGAGATGGGACTCTTGACTTACTTGTTATCACCAACATTAGGTAATTAAACTTTGCAACTTAGCGAGTAATTATGGGTATGCTCCTGTCTATTTCAAATAGCAGGATACAACAAAGATACTCAGATAATTTATAATGGGGTGTAATAGCCCAAAGTTGAGACCAAATAGGGAAAAGAGCTCCAGAAGTAGTATCCTCCAAGTAGTCTATTCCTCAATACCCTGATATAAAACATTTTAAACAGAGACAGAACTCAAAATAATGGATTATTTAGCATCACTACTCTGACATAACAGAGCTAAGTGCATTACCTCTGTCTCTCAAGAAGTTATCTTGCTCCCAGAACCAGCAAGAAACTCCCCTCATAAGTTTGACATAACATATACGAGGCACTTATTCAACTTTAATATAGACCTCAACCTTAACCTGTAATGTATTTGCATGTCCAACAAGAATAAACACTCAATTAATAAATATTAGCAGGGGAAGTCACTTGGTGTGGGCAAAGCAACAAAACCAGACACTTCAGGAATTATGCTCATTCCTATGCAGGATGGAACCACTTCTGCCCATTAGAACGGGGCCTCATAAGCAGTATACATGTCACAGGCATTTCTTCTCATTTCATACAATCTGGTAGCAAGCCACAGAATACCAAATATAAATGTAAGCACGACAAAACCATCCCTATAACTACACAGGGAATACACCATGCACCTCATGACCCAAAAGGTATTGCTACTAATACATCTGGAAGATTCATGAAAAACGCAGGTTATCACTTACCTCAGGAAAACCTTAACAAACCATCAGATTTCTACTTAAATCAGCAATATTCCAATTTTACTTCAAGAAACAGTACTTTTCTTTTTTTTTTAATGTAACAGCAGATGTCCATCTCTCCAGCAAACACCGAGAAATACAAGTAACTTCTGCATTACTGTATATAACACCTTTATCCAATAAATCAAGAAATGCAAACCAACTCTATGTCAGCTCAGCCTGGGGAGTTATCCCTTCCAGGTATCACAGGCTACATTATTCCCACAGCACAGAACTGGAGACATAAAACATCTCCAGAAAAGCAAGTAAATAGGATGCTGACATTTGGAGGGCTCACAATGTGACAATTACAAATTACAGCCACTAACTCACAGGAGGAATATGCTCTAGGTATGTTCTGTGGCAGCTCAGATAGCCTAACAGACACCATGAAGTCCTAATTTCCAGTCACGCAGGACATTTTAATTCCGAGGCAAATTTACCATCCCTAAGTTTTAATCTCAAGTACACTCTGGGGTTTCTTGTAACAAATTCATCTGCTTTTAATGCAAACGGGCTGCTTAGGACAAAGGGAATGTTCTTTTCCTTATTTAAAACACAGCATTCAGAGTTTTTTTCTAAAGACTAGCTAATGACCTAAATGATAGAGGGAGGGTAAAACAAGTGTTTAAATTTCAACAAGAAACTAGTTCTGGCAGTACAGATCTGTCTTCAAATGTCCTGATGAAAAAATACCATTTTGACAGAAAAGTAATCTATAGAGAACCTTCTAAGGTACATTCAAGAGACAGTTTAAAAGAATATGTATTTTAAAGCTATTTAACTAGGAGACTTAAAAGGTCAGAGCAGGCCTATCAGTCTGAAGCATCACCTTCCTTTGTTGCCAGCTGTCATGCACTGTCCCTGAAGGCAGCAGCACTACAGCCTGCAGAGTCTCAGGACACACAGCCATCTGCCAACATCAGGCAGAGAATTCACTGTCCATCGTGGGATTTGAGACTTTTTTTGAGCAGTTAATGCAACTAAGTCACGCACTTAAATTAGCAAATGCAAGATTTACAGATGCGGGGGCATCCTTAATTCCCTCTTCCATTGGGTATGTAGTATATCACAGATTTTAATTACTTGAGCACACACTGCATTTCCCTCTGGGCTCTTACATCAGCCAGTTATACCAGACAAGTGCAAGGGTCAAAAAATTGAGGCTGAAACAGCAGCTGATTGATTTTAGCAATTCATATCTGCTTGGTTCTACAACCCAGACAGCCCTGGCTTCTTTCTGAAGTGGTACCATCATGGTTTGAGTTGCGTGTCCACAGAATCTGTTTCCAGTAAAATGACTGGCATTGAGCCAGCTCTGTTTATATTCAAAATCTCACACCACAATAACTTCAGAAGTTAAATATTTGTGAATGTTGTTCTGCTAAATGCTATTATACCAAATTGCTTAATTTACTATCTAATATGCAGCCATATTAATGAGATTGCAATCATTTTCACTGAAAATACCTACAGAAAGAAAGAGTGTTTAAAACAAATGAGGATCTATTCCCACAATCTGATCATATAAATGGATTTTCAAGTAAAGATGGCACACACTTTTGACAAAGTGAAAGGTCTTTCAGGAGTCAGGAAAAAAATCCCCACATTATAGTAAGGGGTTGACCATCTTACCTTCCAAAAAATGAAGGCTGTGAAAATAAGCCTCAAAGATCTCATAAAGAGACACTTATTTGGTGATGTGTATCACCAAGTCAAAATCTAACAATGCCAAAAAACCCAGCAGGTTTCATTTCATCCACTTTCACGTTTTCCACAGTCCAATTGACCCTAGCAAGATTTGAAGCCCCAGCCATGGAGAAACATTTTTAAAAGAGACAAAGCAAACTCTAACCTATTTTGAGGGTGTGGTAGAGCTTCAAAACTTCAGTAGCCAAGAGAACCACCCAAAAGGCTGTGGTCAAGCACAGCCACCAGCAGCAACACTAAACAAATACCACAGCCTAGCTGCAAGCAGAGCCACAGGCACCATAGGCAGCAAGTTGCTCCAAAACAGTCAGAGCTACGTTGGGTAGAGACAGATACTCCAGTTCCTCTTTCTTTCTTTCCAATAACCACTTACTACAGAGGCAAGGCAGGAAAGCATTTTGAAGGACATAAGCAAGCAATTGGCCATACCCGATCTAAAAAAGGGTTCACAAGACAGCAAACTCCCACCTAATCTTTCATCCCACAAGATTCCTGGGCAATTAAAGATTAACAACAAACCAAATTTAAATTGCTTACTCTACCCACACTTCCCTACAATTTCTGCAAGTCACCCTGCTGAGCATGGAGCAGGGTAGTGGACATGTAAGAGCCTTATTTGTCAGAACTGCAGAATTACAGATCATCTTTCATCACCAATCTCTCAGAGAACTGAGCTTTCTCTTGCCCTTCAGCCTCTCCTGTGTTCACAATTCACTAGCACAGTCAGGTATTATGTTCAGTTTCAATTGCATAGAAGCTGGAGTCTTCAATGAACTTGAGAGCACTCTGAAGTCAAAGACAATTCTTAAAGATACTCAGGAAAATGTAGGAGTTGTTACCATCACAAATACCTGTTAAGCAGCTTCTTAAATAGGTTATGAGACTTGTAGGTGAATGGTCAAAAAATACACAGCTAATTGCAGATCAAGGTCTCTACTCCATAATTTAACCAGAATTCAGTTCAGTTATGTCAATATGCATGTACAACAAACTGGAGCAGAATCCACACTAGGCACTCTCCACTAGAGGCCAAAATAAAGAGAACACAGACTAAAAAAATGGTTAACACACACTACCATTGGTCATCTGATAAAGAACTTCCAATTTTAACATACTAATTATTTCTCCCATTCTTATTTTTCCCTTTCTTCTTTGACAACTGGATAGATGCTGACCTGAAGCTACCCATTGCAAAACTCAAGCTACCAGGCAAAGAGATCCAGCAAATTTCAAGGCAGAAAGTCAAGTACTACTCCCTTGCAGAAGTACAGTACAACCAGTTTTCTCACCTATCTTCACTACTGTTGTGCCAAAAGGCAGCTGTTACTGCAATGCACTATGTGCTGCAAACTGAATATTGCTTGGGATTTTGAGGGAAGACACAGACCTGGTCAGAAACCACCACCACATCCAAGCTCACAGATCCGAAAGTGAGCTAGGCAAAGCCAGCAGCCAGAGTGTTATAATATCAACTCTCTGCCCCAAGAATTATTTTTTAAGCAGCTACAGCTATTTAAGCTTAAATTATCACTGAAATGACTGCAAGTGGAATGGTAAAACAATGCAACAAAAGGGAAAAGAGGCTAGTATGGCTGACCCACTTTCTAAGAACATTCAGCCTTACTCTTTTTTTTCCCGGAAAGCAATCTGGTCCCAGCTGAATATTTACACAGAGGAGTGGGAGAGACTAAGAGTTGGGAGGAATCCTGAAGCACTTTGCTTACTTAAAAAAGCAAAATTTAATTTTACATTTCAAAGAGACAGAAATAGGAATGAAGTCCTGACAGACATATGTTGGCTTGTTTTTCCTAGGACTGTAAAAGGCAGCTATGTTATTTGGAGCCATGACATGGCAACACCACTAGAACCAGCTATGACAATTCTGATGTACAGCAAATGGGGGGGGAAAAAAAGTATCCATTGGAAGTATCCTGTCCATGCTGCAGGAGCCCAAAGAAAGAATGTACTGCAGCAACTACCGTGCTGGAGCAGACTGATGGTAGGTTCAGTCACTGAGAGACAGCACTGCCATAGTCCCACACACATTTCCATGCCCTCCCCAGCAGCAGTGACAGCATACAGCTGGTCCCACAGCCTCCTGAGCACCTTAGGCTGGCTCACTGTCCATGTGCCAGGCCAAGGCACCCCGATTTAACCGTCATTTATAGAATCACAGAATCTCAGGATGTAAAGGGTTGGAAAGAACTCAAAGATCATGCAATACCAAGCCCCCAGCCATAGGCAGGGACACCTTCCACTAGATCAGGCTGCACAAGGCCTTGTCCAACCTGCCCTTGAACACTGCCAGGTTTGGGAAAGCCACAACCTCCCTGGGCAACCTGTTCTCCACGCAGAGTGTCTCTCTGGTTACCCTGAGGCTCCCTGAGATACTGGAAGGTGCTGTGAGGTCTCCACACAACCTTGTTTTCTACAAGCTGATCAGCCCCCACTCTCTCAGCCTGTCCTCACAGGAGAGGTGCTCCAGTCCCCTCAGCCACTTCATAGCCTTCTCTGGGCCTGCTCCAACAGTTCCATGTCCTTCTTATGCTGGGAACACCAGAACTGTGTGCAGTGCTCCAGGTGAGGAGAGAGCAGAACAGAGGGGAAGAATCCC
The DNA here is from genome assembly GCA_013400275.1 of Rhadina sibilatrix. Lineage (NCBI taxonomy): Eukaryota > Metazoa > Chordata > Aves > Passeriformes > Phylloscopidae > Rhadina > Rhadina sibilatrix. The sequence continues at coordinate 53,300 of VWYO01011773.1, read as the reverse complement.
CTCCCTCAACCTGCTGGCCACACTCCTTTGGGTGCAGCCTAGGATTCCATTGGCTTTCAGGGCAGGGAGCACTCACTGCCAGCTCATTTTTTCAACAACCATCATCCCCAAGTCCTCCTCCCAGGGCTGCTCCCAATCCCTTCTCCATCCAAGCTGTCAGAGTGTCTGGGATTGTCCCGACCCAGGGGCAGGACCCTGCACTTTGTTGAACTCCATGAGGTTTCCACTGGCCCACTTCTCAAGCCAGTCAAGGTTCCCCAGGATGGCAACCTTTCCCTCAAGTACATCATCATCAACAATATTCTCATATTACAAGCCTGTTTGTTTCTTGGTTTTTTTTAATCTGGAAACTAGAATTCTTTTTGGAGACTGAATTTATTTTGTTTTTCTTTCAAGTAGGCAACCTACACTTTCCTCAATCTCATTCTGTCAGCTCACCAACCAGATCTTACTTTTAAATGAACTTATAATGAACAAAGTATTTTCTGTATAACACCAACATGTGTTAGTAAGTTGATCCATGTTCTAAAACAATCATAACTGAAGTCTAAACAGTATTTGATCCAGGCTGAAAAAGGACTTGGATGACCCTCCAGCAGAACAGGAGCACTTTGTTGGGTCTTAATTCAATTTCACATACTGTGCACTTTGCAACTATGCATTTTCAGTTTATTTCTGACCAGATCTACTCTTGGTAAGGAATCTTCCTCAAAATCAGGTCGCTAAGAGAACTGGATTTTTTTCCTGCTTATTTGCATAGACTATAGACTACTCAGTCTGTTCACAACTCCACCCAGTAGTTCCACAGTTGCATCAAATTGCAATAATGGCCTTTTACTGTCTCCTTTTTCAAAGGGTTTCTTAGATTTATTAAAGTGGGTTGTAGTTTATTCTGTGATGCACAATCCTCAAAGAGCATGGGAAACACTCACCAGACTCTGGTTAGCTTTCCACTGTATGATGTGTTTCTTCCAAACTTGTCTTTGCTGCAGTGCAAGAACCACAAAAATCTGCCATATTTTCCAAGTCCTACTGCCCAGTCAATTAATAGTGAAGTATAAAAAAAGTATTTATAGAACAGTAGTAGGACCTCAGCAGATTCTTACAATTACACTTAATCTCTCTTAGACAACACCTCATGTGAAAAAATATCTGAATACCAGCTGCCAGTACAATACACAGTATTTCACAACTTGGTCAAAAAGCCATTTTCTTCTCAATAGTTATGAACTACTATGTGTCCTTCCTTTTATTATTACATATGGCCAGGCTCATGGTTTAGAGGCAACTTCACATCCTGGTTTGCTCATTTCCCCAGCAAAACAGGATCCCTTCTAGACAATTCCTCAGCAGAGGAATGATGCTGAGGGCAGGAATGAACTGCACCAGAACATGTTCACTATGTTTGCCAACAGGTAATTTGTACACTTCAGTACCAGTATCTGCTGTCAATGCAGCAGATCCAGATGTACCAGAATGAGGCACAGCCAAAGATCCTTTTGAGCTACAGCTCCAAGTGCAGTAGTAATGAAAAGCACGGGCAAGGCACTGCATCTCCAAAATAAGATGTTAAGAAAACCAGGCATCCTGTATTTTTGTCCATACAAGACTGAAAATCAAAATCTTAGCCAGAGACTGATCACAGGATAAGGATATTTTAGTACACAACAGCAGCACAATGGCCATCATCCACTCCTTTTTCAGCCAAGGATAATGATCTAAATCAAGAGTACAAAAGCACTTAACTGAGCTTACAAAATAGGGTAACTTATCCTGAAACAAGACGTACTTTGCCTCCCCAGTCCCTTTCCTTTCCTGTCAGTAGCAGAGAACAGTTTATGGAACACAGGCTGCCTTATCATGATTTATGCTATAGAGGCTTAAAGGAAGCTGAGCCTTATGAGTCAGTTCTTGCAATTCTGTGCAAATTCAGGCCAAAGCCCATCTTTCAGACTGTTGGCTTCATTTTATGCCATGGAGATGGGGGGGAGGGGGGGGAACCACAAGTCTTCTGCACTGCCTGAAGCTGCTGGAATACTAATTAAAATTAGACACTGCAGAAAAGAAGCAAGCATCAAACAGGAATGAAAAGACACAGCCCAGGAGCTGCAGCAGGTTATTGAGAACAAAATTAATAAAACAGTAAGGAGAAGATTACTGCTAATGGTCCAAATGGGCACAATTCCTGAACATTTCTTCTCTGTAACCCCAGAAGCACAAGGAACTGTGGCTTCAGAAATATTAACATAACTGGGTTTCACTAACACATTATCCCCTAGTTACAAATTCCAAGAGAGACTGTTAAAAAAGAGACAGCAAAAGTAGGACAAACAATATGCATTATGCCTTGTATAGGGCTGTAAAATGAGCTAGTGGATTCTTGAGGGAAAGCAAAACAAACAGAGGTCATTGCCCTATGGAAGCTGCATTTCAATGCATCCAAGGAAACTTCAGTACAATTGTGTAGGCAACCACAAAACCATTCCTTCCTAGCTTTCAAGTGCCTAACTCTCACCTAACCATTGTAAATCTCTTTTACATGTCAGAGCTATTTGTGTCTCTTATATCCTGGCTTTGTTTTTAGGACACATAACAAGAGTGAGAAACATTTTCTGCTATCTCCAACGGTAACAACTTCCTTGCATTCAGATTCGATGTCAGCAGGACTCAAAGCTGAACTACTGCTAAAGCAGTAACAGAGCCATCAGTAACTAGGCACGGGTGGAAAATTTGTTAACCACAAGAGCCAAGTGATTCGCTGAATTATATTTTTACAATGCTGTGTGCAGTTAATCAGCTCTCTTGGTTCACAAGCATTGGCCAGAGGTAAGAGGTTACCAGAGCTGAGCTGGGACTGGGAGAAACCCTGTCCAGCTTTTCATTCCAGCTCCCCAACATCACCCTTGCAACATGGGACAGAACTATCTGAGAATTTGGGTACGACTTGCATTTTAATAGCGTTGGAAACCTTATAGCATTGCAGCTATGTTATTTGGAGCCATGACATGGCAACACCACTAGAACCAGCTATGGCAATTGTGCCATACAGCAAACAGGGAAAAGGAAAAAAGGTATCCACTGGAAGCTGCCCGTGCTGCAGAAGCTTTCTCAGGACAGTTTTCAGCAGGCAGAAGGAGGGACAGTGTACTACACATCCCTCAAATGTCACACAGTCACCACAGGTAAACAGAAGGGCAATTCAAATAAAAGTTTACAGGAACATTTATTGATCTGCTAAGCATAAAATCCCAGTTTATTAACTGCTCCACCAGCAAACTTTAAACTTCAGTAAGCCATGCTCAGGACAGTTACACACAGGTTTACAATCGCACTGAGTGAAAGCCAAGTAGTGAAAGAGCCATTTTAAAAGAGTTCAGCAGCCTTCTCTTGTTCTCCTGAACATTAAGAAACACTCCATCTCTTCATGCTTAACACACAGCTTGTAGGAAACCACAGCCACAAAGATAACAACAACTGTAAATTCTCTCTTCCCCGTTTTCACAGAATCACAGAATGGTTTGGGTTGGAATGGACCTTAAAGACCATCTTGTTCCATCCCCCCGTCATGGGCAGGGACACCTTCCACTATCCCACACTGCTCCAAGCTCTGCTCAACCTGGCCTTGAATACTTCCAGGGATCTAGGGGCACGCACAGCCTCTCTGGACAATCTGTGCCAGGGCCTTCCCACCCTCATAGGGAAGAATTTCCTCCCAATATCTCATCTAACCCTGCCCTCTGGCAGTGAGAAGTCATTCCCTGCCCTGTCCTATCACTCAAAGCCCTTGTCCAGAGTCCCTCTCCAGACTCTCTTGGAACCCTTTAGGAACTGCAAGGGGCTGTAAGCTCTCCCCAAAGCCTTCTCCAGGCTGAACAACCCCAATTCTCCCAGCCTTTCCTCATAGCAGAGGTGTTCCAGCCCTCTCATCACCTTGGAGACTTCTTCTGGACTCACTCAAAGAGGTCCACGTCCTTCCTGTGCTGGGACCCCAAGGCTGGAGGCAGCTCAGCAGATGGGGTCTCAGCTGAGCCAGGCAGCATCCCCTCCTTGCAGCCCAATCTCTCTCTTTTAGTGCCCACAAAAGCAGCTGCCCTATTTAAGGCTGGACATTCCAGCATCCTCCCTTCTCTACAGGACAACAGTTTCTGCAATGCTACATTCTTGACATGACAAACTAAGGAAAGCCCTGTACTGGAGAGCTCTGAAATGTAAAGCCAGAGCTATGCTAGCACAGAGTGCTCTGGAGTACAGCCTGGCATGGCTGAGACAGGAGCTCCACACCCAGCTAAGCAGTGCAGCATACAGTGGCTGCACTGACTTCTTCAAAGGACACTATTCTCACATTTGTCAACTCACCTGGTGCAACAGATCACCATAGGAGTGCTGATAGGTTTCCTCCTTCTGTCAACACTGCTGAACTAAATCAGAGCATTTCAGCATGGATAAAAGAGCCCTGGCATAAATCAGACTGAAGCCAAATCCCAAAACACACTGAGGAGCAGGCCACTCCTGTGGGTTTCTTAGCATGCTTGCGTAGGCAGCCTACCAGAAGCTCACGCTGCCTTTTACCAATTTAATCTCTCTAATAGAAAAGACTAAATTTCCAAACAACACTATTTCCCTGTTCCCACATCACAGTATATTGCTCCCTCCAGAAATCCCTTTAAAAGTAGTCCTTTGGAGAATCTCTGCCTCCCCATTCTCACAGAGCATTGTCATTACACAGAAACAAGTGATCAGCAGTGCAGATAGCCCTTAAATAAACATCACCCTTACAACTCAATTAGTTTTATTCTCTTGCTGCTCATACCTATTGAAAACAAAGTATTTTGTTGCTATTCAAGGTTAAAAACAACTCGTATTTTTTTCACACAGATAAGAGTACCAGAATGCCAAGAGTAAAGTAAAACACTCCACAGTTATGCAGGCAATGTTTGCAAGGAGTTCATGCCCTCAGGTACAGAACAGGAGTTGCCAGAAACAAAATTAAAATGTTATTATTTTGATTAGATAATTACTCAGATTTCCAGAACTCAATAGCAAGCAGACATTACAGCTAGAGTCATACTCCAAGAAGTTAAGCAGTGCACAGTAAGTTATCAACAAACCAGTACAAACAGCTCATTGTTCTACTATGTTTTATCACAGAAGGTATTCATGATAATCTTGTCATGCTCTGTTTTTCCCCTCCCTTGTAACACATGGCAAGCCCCTTTCCTAGCAGTAGAGAATGAGACATAGTCGTACAGGAGATAAAAGTTTGGTTTATTTGGTGAAATAATCTCTAACAAAAAAATACCTCTTTTTTTTTTTTTTGACTGCTAAAGGGAAAACACAGTATGTAGAAAACAGAAAGCAGCTCCAGTAGGATTTACTTCAGCAATTTTCCAGATTTGACAGAGACCTGTGAAATTCTTCCAAATTTCAGCTGCCACCCACTTCGGAGCAAGTTTTGGATCACTTACTAGTATTTTGCAGTACATGTCTTGCTCAAGTTTCCATTCCAAAATGGAAGCTCACTTTGTTTGGGCTCTACTGGTAAGCACTTAGTGTCATGCTCAACAGAAAATAAGCCATCAATAACAAGGGCAAAAACACCTGATTCACTGACACAGACTTTTACCTCCATCATGTTCACACATCGAGCTGCAAGCAAATCCAGCAGTTGCAGAAGAGAAGATTTTCTTGATCCAAACAGAAGATAATATCCACCTGGTGCCACATTAAATATATCAGGGTTCTAGGCAAACTTGTCTCTTAATGACTCATTATCTTCTATCACGACACATTCCCTGCAGCCTTCAGCTCCCAAGCACTAGGACTGCACACTGAAATACCACTTCCCGGTTCTTGGAAGACACTTGTGCTTCAGATCTGTGATAGCTGCTCTCCAGCTGACTCATGCAGCTGAAACTGAGACATGCTCATCTTCTTGCTACCACAAACTGCAGAGCTTCTCAGTTACTTCACATGAGGAGGTGTGCTGTTCCGGGAGGAAAGATACACCCCTTGTTTCTGACCCAGGTAACTGGGACACTAATTTTCATTCATGCTACTAGAAGATGGGATGCAAAGGGAGCAATAACTCACCTACCTACAGACAGTTTTCAGCACATATGAAAAAATAGGAGGAGAAATAAAAAAAAGTTGCAATTAATCCACATATACTAATGGACAACTACCTGCTTTGATTTTAGCAACCAACCTGCTGTTTTGCCCTCCCAAAGTGAGAGCTTGGGACTCATCAGTCTTATTTCACTTGTTTAATTTCTGCTCTGTTTCTCACCATCTCCTGTACATGGCCACCTTTCAAACAACTCCCTGTCTCAAGGAGAGGTAAAATTATTCCTCCCTCGATCTCTGGGGACTCATCAGCCTTCTTCAAGATGATAATGTGTCTTTGATTATAGCCCACAAGATGGGCTGAACTCAGTCACCAAAGCAAGGCAGCCTCGCTGTTGTTCCCATTGCTTGGCAGCTTAGTCAGCTAAACTGCCAGAAGACTACCAAGACAAGGAAGTTCTGCTATCTTTCAAATAGGTCAAATCAGTTCATAAATGTCCAAAAAGCACCATCATGGTGCAAGGTAAATGGCAGGAATGGGAAAAAAGGCATTTCCCTTTTGGCACCGATGAGCTATTTGATCAGCTCAAGCTGCATGTGAAACTGTACCTTCTCCTGAACCTCCCAACCCAGAACAGTTATCATCCTATAACAACAATATGTAGTGCTTAGATCTCTATAGCCCACATCACACAGTCCTTGCCTGAAAGAAAACGTGATAGCAGTTAATCACTGAAAGGCAACAAACCCCCAAGACCCTTCTGTACTTTCACCAACACAACACATGCACGTGCTTCCCTTCCCTTCTCCCACTAAAAGGCCTTCTAGTCCACACATAACTGATCATGTCTACATGACATGATCACGTCTTCTCTTTTATTTTTCAAGAATTGCCCAACTCTTTTCCAATACAGCTTATAACCAAAAAAAATTTAGAAGCAACCCAGCAAGGCCTTAGAACAGAAGCTTACTTTGCAAGCATTACTCAAGCATTGAGACCTGACTTCTTCACGGCACAGTAACAAGCACACAGACACCCCTTCTCAAAGACTTTGCCCAGTGTCTTGCTCATGGCTTGTCACATGAGTCTAAGCTTAAAGAGACAAAATTGTAAAGTCTCTGATGTGAAGAGTTCGTGTCCAAGCAATGCCTGAACTTGCCCCTCTTACCTGCTGGCTTTAGGCAAGGACAGCATGTTACTGTCTTTGCCTGAGGATTTCACTGCACAGTAAGTAGTGCCCAAAGGATTCTGTTCTAGCTTTCTCCTTCTATCCAAGTTACCACCCTGGCTGGACCACATATTTCTTAACCTACCTCAATGAGAGTCGCAGAGAAACTCAGAAAAATATTTACATTTAACTGGCTCCTAGTAACTCAAGAGCTGCTGTTCTGTCCCATCATGAGAATTATCAAATAATGCTAGTATCCAAACACACTATCCAGTTAAAGCACTTTGCTTTGTTTATGTGAGACATTTTCACAAAATCTGCAAGGTCTTTCAGTAACTTCCCTAAAAATACCCTTTTAGGGAAGAAGAAACCAACCAACCAAAATCCAAGCCAAGCACCACAACAAGTAGAGGGTCTCAAGACCCCTCTTACACCAAGCAGGAAGATTTTGATAGTTCTTTGTACCTAATTGGCCATGGCATATCAACCTGACACACGAGAACCACATGACAGACTATCACAGGCAGGTAGGACAGAGCAGGCTCTAGAAACTGTTCACAGGAAAGCAAGAGCTTTCCTGGTCTGCACTTGTTAAAGTTACTGATAAAGCAAACAGAAGATGAGCAATAGGATAAATACAACAACTGAAGTTACAACAACTTGAGAGTTTTGATTTTTATTGACTTTTTAAAGGAGCTGAGTTTTAATACAGTGAACAGAGCAATACTTCTAGCAGCAAACCAGGCTAGGAAGAAGCATACAACATGCTAAATTTAGATGTAAGCAATTTTGAGAGACTTAGCTACGTGAGAAAGTTGGGATCAAACACACAGCCTCCTAAACATAGGCAGGAGATAAGGCTTTTCAATAAATTCTTAGATGCTGTGAAAGTTTGCTGTTTGTTTGCTATGAACAAATAATCAAGCTTAAATCCTGTGAGTGAAGTAGGTCTGGCATGTGGACTGACACACAAAGGAGCAGAAAGTTCTAGAGAGCACACAGATACCATGGCAGGGTGTTTAGGTTGCACTTTCCCAACTGCAAGGGTAAGGATGTACTTCTACAGGAAGCACAGCCCTCATTTCACCTGGAGCAAGCCATCCTCCTCCACACTGTGGGACCCTCACCTTGTTGTAGAACTCCTGCTCCCTGGGACCACGAGGTGGTGGCTGCAACTGCTTCAGGACAGTTCCATCTGGATGCTGCAGTATGCCTAGAAGAGAAGCATTTCCTTCAGGGCTTAGTTTTAAGAGGTACAGCTTCCTTTTTGCATTTTTTTTTTCTTTTTCCCCAGAAATAGTGACTTCAGCATCAAGGACAGCCTGTTGAAAAGCTGTACTGCTTCCACTGCACACACAGTAGAGATAAAATTGTCAGCTCCTACATATAACCCTTAGCAGAGGTTTGCTTGCATTCCTCCTATTTCTAACCATTGAATGATTTCCAGGGTGTAGTTCTGCCCAAGGCCAACACAGTACTGTACATTTGACATTAAAACTTCCACCCCCCCAAAACCCCATCATTAACTAAAAAAGATTACATAGACACTCCCTTTTTAAATAATTCATAAATAGTTTCCCAGCAATGCCAAGACGTTAAAGGAGTAGCACATTCAATGCATTTCTCACTACTAGAACAGAAAAAAAAAAGTCCTGTGGATGTACATCTACACTAGTGGCACAGAAAGAACTACAAGAAGTAGCACCCCTGCAGCACTCCAAGCTACCAGATGCTACTATTTGTATCACCCATAATTACAGGATTTCATCTCAGCCAAGCAAAACCTTCATCAAGCCTTCACAAAAAACTCCTCCAAAATACCCTCATGAAACAGCCTTATGACTCTCCAGCCACCAGTATTTCTGAATACCTGTAAAAGAAATAGAACTGAGTATCTGAGGATACTCGAGACATGGATGTAGGCAAGAAAGGAGAAAAGTAACTGCATTCCTCTGAAATTTGTACTGCCATCAGGTACAAGGGAAAACTAAAATCCCACTTCTGGAAAAGAAATTTTCTCCTAGGATTAATTTCTAGCTTTTCAGACAGGAATTCATTTTGCTTAGAAGAGTAGCAAAAATGTGAACTATATCCAAAATAGGTTCTATTTTCAACTAACATGTGAGAAAGCAGAAAAATGAGCCAGGAGCTTTGCATCCCAAAGAGAGTTTGCAGTTATAATTGCAATTGTGTTTTTCGCTTCTTAAAAACCATTATCTATGAATGGCCTCTGTTGTGCAGTCCTAGAAACTAAACAAAATCTTTAGAGACCAAGATATTTACTTAAAAACAACCACCAGACTTAGAATAGTTGTTTCAGTAGTTTGCTATGCCAAAGATGTGCTTTTAAAATTTGCATAAAACAGCTCTCAAGTCATGTTTCTTGCTTAAAGGTGGATTTTAGATACTTTCCAGACTAGAAAAATATTGCCACACATGTGCAGACTACCACAACATCTTCAAGACACAGCAGCCTGTGCTCCCTCTCCCTGTACCCTTTTGCATGTGCTGGAAACCACTCTGCAAAAAGTGCACCAAGTACTTCTATGGCATGTGTTCTAGACAAGAATTGTTAACAATCACCTTAAAATAAAATAGGTTAAAAATTAAAATAGCTTTTATAACACATGCTCCTCAAAAATCTGCGTTTTGGCTTTGATAAGCAGACAAATCTACAAGGTAAAAAGACTAGGAAGAGATTCCTGCAAGCAGAATCTATACACTACTGGGTTGATACATATTACCTGAAGAGTTTATATTAAACTGACATATAAAGGTTCCTCATTCTCTGCATTCTTGACAGACTAGAGCACTACTCTGCCACTGTGACTGGGGCAGGCCTGAAAACCAGAGCCATTCACCATGAAGATGTAAACTCCACAACCTTCCCTCTGATCTATATACAACAAGAAGCAGAGACACCATCACCTGCAGACCATACTAACATATGGATGCTGCTCATGGCTTTGTTGCAGGCTTCCTGGGATTTTTCAGCACAGAGAGGGAATAGGACTGCTTTAATATATGAAAAAGCAAATTAACATTTCTGAGCAACCAACAGAACTATACTGAAAATAAAATCCTGAAACATCTCACACAAACTTTTCTCTGGCTGTGGATGCAAAGCTTGCTACCATTCTGAAATGAGCAAGCAAATCACTCTGAAGGAGACTTTAACTACAGAATCCCACTAATGGCTTGGGGACCCCTAGCATTTTGCAGGTACAGGCACCAAACCATAGCCAGGAGCAGGAGGCTCTACCAGGTGACATATCCCACCAGCTTCTGTCTCTCTCTACCCACCTACAGAATTAAGCCACAACCCAAAGTCGTTACTTAGTTACTACACACGATTTATCTGGGGGAAGCACTACTGCACACAGCATTCAACAAAAGGGCAGTCACAATGCACAGAAGCCTAATGTCTACACAGGCATGGAGTGTGAGAGGCCTTTCTCTGCAAGGCAGTAACAGTCACAAGGAACAAAGGGAAAAAGGAAGGTTACTCAGGAAAAAATTTACAGTGTACTTTTACTAAAAAAATAAAAGTTAAAAATACTTTGGATACCTTCAAGTCCTCTGTCTGTTTGTATGTGGGAATAGAAGGGAAAATTGAGTTACAAAAATGAGAGCTGTGAGTACCAGAGCAGCTTTGGTCTTCACTTCAACATAAAACAGTTTCCAAGATGAGATCATCAACCATGGTGATACCTTCTCAAAACAGTCTTGGTCTTGCCCAGAAGATTTGGTGGAGCTAGCTTTACCTAACCCAGTGGAGTGGCACCCAAAATATGGATGATCACCTGTGCTGTTTGATCTAACTGCAGTAAGAGTGACGTGCCAAAGGTGAAGCTCTCCCTGAAGTGAGCGTTTCTTTTGCCTGATGCCACCTCATGCATCACGTACACCTTCAAGAATCCAATGCACCTCCAGCTACACTTTATTGCACCATCTGCAGCTGGGGCAAGGGACAAGAATTACTCTTCTGTGGAGATAATCAGCTGCAAGACATGCTGCAAGACAGGCTGTAGATAAGACAAACTCAATCCTTAGTGCTGTAATTCCAGTCACTGATGATCAAAAAGGTTCTGAAGTTCAGCCCTGGGCAGGGGCAAAGGGAAGAATGAGGTTTTTGTTGAGATTATCTGCAGCAAGGCACACCATGGATGCAGGCTGTAGATAAAACAAACTCACAGCACCATTAGTACTGTAATTTCACTCACTGATGGCTGACAGGGTTCTGTAACTCAGCCCTTGGCCTATTCAGCAGGGGCAGTTCATACTGCCAGGGTTCAAAGGCAATACACCAGCAGGTACTCATTATAGCTACTCCCAGAGGGCACACTGCAAGTTGAATGGAGGTGTACCTTCCATCTGGCTGAGAGGCAGGAGTTACCCCAAATCCATGGTCCTGGAACGGTGAGAAACGCTGTTTGACAACATTAACTTGGCCACTTGCTTTGGCACTGACCACTGCCTACACTAAAAGGACCCTTCATCAGAAGGGCCAACACCTCACTCCTCAACACAGGACTAAAACAGAAATTTAGAGGCGGTGGAAGCATACTATAAAATGCTGTAACTTCATGTACTTGTATTATCAGATCACTTCCTAGCCACTGGTTCAGGTTTATCACCAAATAAACAAGCAAATAACAGTAGCTTAATAATAATTTGCTTTAGTTTCTGGTGGCCACAGGTTCAGGTGGTCCTGTTAGATAAACCACGTTCTGAGAGAATCAGCATACTGTTACCTGAATTTCCACTTTTAAAAAGGTGCCTGATAAAATGAAGCTGAACGTCAGAAGTCCTTCGCTTTAAGGGTGCCTGGTAACTAACACGTCCTCACTAATGCCATTGAGAAAAAGCACCAGAAGAATTAAATTTGCCAGCGGTTACACCGCTCCCTCCACGGCCTGTGCATAGAGGGGAGCTGGACCGGCCCCCGCTCCGGCCTTCCCAGGGAGGCTCCGGTCGCTGGGCACTGCCCCAGGCCCCGGCACCGGCCTCCCGCGCCGCTGCGGCACCTCCGGCGGACAGGTGCGGCCAGAGCCCGGCGGCGGGAGCTCGGCAACGGCGGCAGCGAGCCCTGCGACCGCCTACACCGCCCGCCAGCCACGGAGCTGCTCCTTCGCCGCCGGGGCGTGAGGGAAATCGAAGCCAAACCCGCCCCGTCACAGCCGGTCTGGGAGAATTCAGATAAACGGAGGGCAGGGTGGGGTGGGAAGAACCCCCTCACGGGTGGCCCGGCCAGGCCCGCCGCCCCCTCCCCGCGCCCGTCGCCGCTCACCGCCTTTATCCTTGCCGTNGCCCCGCCCCGCCCCGGGCGTGGCTCCGCCTCCGCCGCCCGGCCCGGCCCGGCTCGGTCGCGGCGGGATCGCCGCTGCGGTGACGGTGACGGTGGCCCTGGTGGGGCGGCGTGGGGCGCGGCTCCGGGAGAAGGCCCGGACAGGCAGCGCCGGTTCAGCGGACGCTGCAGAAGGCAGCAGGGCCCGGCGCAACCGCCGGACCGCTCGGGGACCCCAACCCCGCGGGCACCCCCGGCCAGGCCCTCAGCCCTTGCTCCCCCGCCGCTGCCGGCAGACCCGTGCGGTGGCGGACAGGGGGGGTTCCCCTCCACTGATTCTCGGTAACCTGAAATACCCCCGAATTCTCTTCGTTTTTAAATTAAGCTGCCGTCACGCCGGGGTTTGTTCAGTTTCCCTCCAGCAGATCGGAGTGACTGCAAGCGAGATCCAGCCGAGGTATGTGAACAGTATAAACATTTACAGTTGACAGGGAGCCCTTAAAACAGCCTGAACTTGAACCCTCTGTACGTGCTGATCTTGCATTAGAGATGAGCACACCTGGCCCAACACCGGATTAAACTGGATAACGGATTAATCACTAAATTGAATGTTACCTCCCCATGGACAGAGGTGTGTGGTCCTGCATTCACTCTCAGGACCTCAAAGCTTGGCTGAGACTTCATTAACACTTGACGAGGGTTCATACCAGTTCCTTTTAGCATCCTGTAATTACTGCCTTTTTGCTGCTTCTTTCCCTTATAAAATGGGCAGATCTCTGTGAGTATTAAATCTGCACTTTTGCTGTGATATCTGCCAGTATCAAGTTCTGTTCAGCCTTAGTAGGACACAGAAACAGAAAAAAAAAAAAAAAAAAA
>VWYO01011773.1:21882-39846 GCA_013400275.1 Rhadina sibilatrix | reverse complement strand
AAAAAAAAAAAGGCCAGAAACAGGAAAATCAATTTTAGCAGATATAGGTGGTTTTCCCAGGTTTTATAAAATGGCCTGATGCATATTCAAGAATTGGCACTGACATCAGAGAAACCTCAGTATGGTAAACTTGGCTATTTACCACCTCTTCCCCATCCCATAGCCGGGAGATGTGGAGATGTGGCAGGTGGTTGGGAGAAGTGATGGCAATTTAAGGGACTTACTGGGGAAATCAGAGTATCAGAGGAGCAGGAAGGTCACAGGGAAAATTAAGACTTGAAGAGTGAGAGAAAGGAGAAAAATATAAATCTATTGAAACTGAGTTTCTTAGTTCATAGTTCATTGTTTTACACTCTTAATTGGATAAGGTGTGCAGACAGGGGTTACAACTCAGCAAGATGCTTTCTGAAGTAACAAGTTTGGGCAGAAGACATTTCTCCCTCCTGAATATCCCCTTCTCATCAGTCATTACTGTCCAGCCCTAAAGATTAGGAGACAGATGAGTGCAAAAGAAAGCTCCTATCTTCAGATACCCAATGATGAATTTTCCTAAGGGGCTGCTAGCACAGGAGAGAAATGCCACAGATTGGCTAACTCTTGCACAAGAATTAGTGAGGTGTACAGTGAAAAAATCACAAGTGTGTGTGTCTGGCAGAGAGAGGGCTCCCAGTCTTGACAGCAGTAGCTGCTGCAAGGGGTGGAGCCAACCTGAGCCTTGCAGAAAGATACTTTCCTCTGCAAAGATGTGAGGCACTTCAGCTCTCTGGGTCTAAACACAGAGAGAAAAACAGAGATGGCATTTCAGCCTTGTCTAAGTGCCCATCTAACACTGCAATCTGCCTGAACTCAAAATCTCAATGGAAAAAGGAATGGAATTAAAAGGCAAACCCCCTGGAATTTAAAGATTATTCAAGCACCTAGTCCTCAACAGAGAGCTGCTAGATATTCTTGCAGCTAACAGAAGTGTGCCTGGAGGGCATTAAAAGGAATATGAAAGCATGAGTAATTGGAATAAGCAAACACTGACTCTTTCTTTTTCCCTGACATTTGCTGTAGTCAGATTTATGCATCTAGAAATCAAGTGACGTGAGATTATCCTCCACTCACTCATTCCACCCTCACGCTTCAGCACATGGAGCTCGCTAATCTTTCTGGGAACTTCTCCTAACATGAAACAAGTGAAACAGAGAGAATAGCAGAAATGGCAAATAATTCCTTTCTCCACAGTGTGATACTGTAAGAGATTGCACTGAAAACTGAACTTACCAGCAAGATTCCTGAGGAAACTTCTCATCTCCAGGCTGTGCAACTGCACTCCAAGAGAAAGCAGAAGAGGCTGTGAACAGTTCCTAAAGGAGGGGATTTATTTGAGAACCTCCTCCAATTCCCCCAACAAAATGCATTTTGCAAAATTATACTTAATTCTGGATCATTCTTTCTCACTGTTGCTGAAAATCAATCTTGCCTCATTCAGTCTGATGACAATGTACAGATGACAGTGCCCAGAAAACACCAGGACTGTGTTTGTGCTGCAAGAGGATGTGTCGAGGGCAGATAGCACAGCTGCCCTGAACTGAGCGAGGATTACAAAACAATCACTTTCTGCTGAAATGAAGGCCTTTTGCAAACACAAAAGCTAGTTAATAACTAACCACAAGACACACTGTAGTTTAGTACAGGAAATAAGCTCCTATGTAAGTGGAAGTGCAGGAGGACATTAGGTAAACAGAGTAGTGGGGCTGGGTCTTTGCCGAAACATAGGTACTCTAAGAGCAAACTCTGCTGGATTTTTCACTGTACCTTCACGTGGCTCACACCTCACCAAAAATACTGCCCTTTTGCCAGAGCAGTGCTTTCTGCACAAGGTCTGTGTGAGAGACATGGATCCTGCTGCCCACAGAGCCACTTCCTGCATCAGTCTGCCACATGGGCGTAGCTCCTGCCAGCCCAACAGATTGCAACAGAGCCGGCCAGGACCATACATGTGGGCCTGAGAACCCATGTCCATCACCCAAACCACCCAGAAGCACCTGCAGTGAGGCTCCTGCAGGCAGGGAGGCATGTCCCACTCACACAATGCAAGGCAGACACCATCCCAGCAGCATGGGAGTTGTAGCTGCATTGCTGCTCTTTTTTGCCGTTTCAAAGCAGAAGTGTTCCTGTATTGTGACCTCCTAAAATCACTCAGTGTGTTTAATCCTTTATTAAACTCACAGAAGTTCTGTCCTGTTTTGTTCTTGTTAAGTGAAGGAAAATCTAAACTTACCCGTATCTGCTGCAACTGTAAAATTCAAGGGTGCCATCCTGATTTCTTTTCCAGCTATGGCCTTGTCACTTAGACATCATGTCCCACAATGATTAATATTGTACCTGGCAAATGAATGCAAACTCTTTGACACTACTCTCCTCCCTGGTCCTTTTGGGTTTTCTAGAATGAAAACAAAGGCATGCTGTCAAAAGCCAACCTACACTCTCTGTGATAATGTGGTACATTTAAGGTTAAGGGCTGGGAGGCAAATGAAAGGGCTTTGATGGTGGAGAGGAGGCAGCAGTAGCTGTTTGCTGAGACTGGTTTTATTCAACATCTTCATTCACAACCTGCAGAAGGGAGAGTGCACAAAATCTCCAGTTCTATGGATATTCCTGACCTCCTCAGGGCAGTCAAATGCCATGCCAATGACAACATCCTGCAGGATCTCACAAAACTGAAGGCACACTGTTGGCATAGGAGTTTCAGTTCAGATAAATGTAGGGTAATGCATGTAGAGGAAAATAACCCAAACCAAAACTCTTTGATGCTAATGATGGATCTGACTGTCATGGCCCAGGAAAGAAGCCTGAAGTTGCTGTTAACAGTTGCCTGAGAGCATCAGCCCAGTGTTCATCTGCAGCCAAAAAAAGCCAACAAAATTTTTGGGAAGCAGCAGGAAGAGTGTTGAGGAAAAGACAAAAGGTGTCATGTTGTTGCTCTGTGTACCCTCAGCATGACATATATGGAGTCCAACTTCCATGCCTGGTCTCCCACAGAGAATAGGAACATATCATTAACTATCAGTATGAAAGATTAAACCATGATTTGTGGAGAGCCTAAATAGCTGAAGCAGGCTTTAGCTGCCTCCAGTCCTAGAAAACAACAATGACAGATGCATGTGCTTTGACATCCTTGAGAAAGGAGCTGGACTATCTGAAACTTTAGATCAAAGTCTTTGGTACCATCTCCTGATCTCATGGCTTACATGCAGATTCAGATCCTCCTTTTGTCCTTCTGAACAGGGATTTTTTTTTTCCAAGAACAGTGTTGTATCACTATCAGGGATTGCTCAGGGTTTACAAATGCATGATGGCATTTGGATTTTACCAGTTACATCGTAATGCTTTAGGATAAGCCCAGAACTTGATTTAAGGTGATTAGCATGCCAAGAGGTTTATTTAAAATGCCTCTTTGTCTTTTCCCTAGAGGTGACTTAGATTGCCTCCACCTGCAGTAAAGTTAAATACTTATTGATTAAACCCACTGGCATTAAAATGTCTGTTCTATTAAATGGTATTCTACTGCCAAAATTTATTTGCAAAACAACAGTCGCGACCCTTAAAAAGTCATTTAACCTGCACAGCTGTTAGAGCCAAGAATGAGATTGAAAGAATACACTGTTTGAAAAGAGTCAAATTTAATAATTACTGCAGTGGAAGGCTGTGCTGGCTGTTGTTTTGGTACCCGAATCTTGAGCAAGAGCCCTGGCAGTGAACAGACAGTGCATCTTGAACATGTCTTACCCATGTATGGTGATATTTTCCAGCTGTAAAAAAGTATTTGAGAAAAGTTATGCAGTGTGACCTTATCATTCATTTTGCTGCCTGTTGCCAGCTAACTTGACTGAACAGAACAAACATTGCAGTTACTGAGCACACCCTTGGGTACACTGATTTTTGAATGCTTTATACATTAAAGATCTAATCTCTGGGATGCTCAGGAAGTGTTTTTGCACAGGCTGCTCCTGGAAAGGAGAAGGCACTTTTTTTTGGTGTAAGCCTGCCACATATACAAACAGCAAAAGAAAACCACATCTACAGGACAAAAAAGGATACAGAGTAGAGTGGATTAAGGGCAGTGCAATGTCAAATAGGAAAGAGGGATGGTTGAGTCTTCAGCTGGGAAAAAAAGATAGACATGATCTATCTGTGCTTATGTGAGAACTTTGCAGCTTCTACATATTGAAGGAAACAGAAGTTGCTTGAGAAGCCAGGTAAATCCCTTCTTACCACTCCACATTGCATATGGGAAAGCTGGACTGCATCCTGCTTTGCTAGGCCTGGAAACCTATTGTGATTTTACTGACTTCTGGGGGCATTTCTTCTATTTATTACCACTGCACACCTAATTAAACAGCTTACAAAGTGGGGTGTGGAGGAACAGGAGATTGCTGACAGGACCCACCACACTGGGGGATGTTGCTTTCTGTCCGGCATTGTGGAATTTCACAAACAGCTGAGGAAGAAGAACCCCCGTAAGAGATGTTTGCTCAGAAATATAACCCCTTCAACTCTGACAAGCACAGGTTTGGCAAACAGAACTGCAACTTTATACTTTCTATGCTTGGCTCTATTAGGCTATATAATGAAATGCAACATACCATTGTGTCATTTGATTTATCCCTTTTTGCTACCATGTAGTACTGCTACATGGTAAATCCTCTCTAGCTTATGCGGTCCTCCCATCCACCACATTTTTTCTCCCTTTTCTTCTTCTTTCTCTTCACAAATTTGTTTATTTTTATGTTGTTTAGTTTTTACTCAGCTGCTCTCTGCATTAGCCTCAGCATTAGGCACTTGGAAATCATGCTGCCAAGAAACGCTGTACACGTGCCAGCAGCTATAGAAAACAAGCATCAGAGAGCTTCAAGCAGCAGGCCAGGTACCCATTCTAAATTAATCATGGCTCTAGGAAAATTATTATGACAATGCAAAACAATGAAGCCACTCATCAGTGCAGGAAAACTACGGCAGAAACAAGCCCAGATACAGAGAGCAATTGGGGGAACAGGTATCTGACACTGCTGCACTGAACATGTGTCAGAGCAGATCTGCATGAAATGTTCTGCCTGGGCTGAAACAGTGATGGTGAACACCAATAAAATCAGCTTCCTGGCAGTGGTGGTGGGCATCTCTCTGCCCACAGCCAAGGGGGAGATTGTGCTTGTCCACCTAATCCAGTCAAGGCTCAGCATGAGTTTTATCAACCTTAAAGCTTCAGGAGTTGAAACAAAATCCAAATTTAGCATAAGACTTTCAAGTCCAGGGTGGCTAAGGAAAAGCCAGCTGACAAGGCTCCTTTGCCAAACCAATGTTTAGTTTCATGCCTACATTCTTATCCTTCCTGCTATTATATGTTCTTCCGTTTCCTGGGAGTGAGCAACTGTGATACAAGAGTGACTCATGTTTCCATGTCTTTAGTTGCATTACACTGAAAGGAAAATCCAAGTCTACCTGCTGCACAATTGCACAAGCTCAGTTTTCCAGACCCCAACAGCAGCAGAACAAGGCCCAAACAGCAACAATGTGATAACTTCACCAGGCTCACTTTTGGAATTGGCAGTACAACTTCTGGCTCAAATGTATGAGGCTCTGGGCATGAAAGGCTGCTTAGCTGCTAACATAGTTATGCAGCACAGCCAGCCAGCACTGCTGCTGAAACCCCTGTTAAATACCTGACATTCACACTGTTTTGATGAGTCACACACAATTACTCAAGAATCAGTACTTTAATTTCTTGACCTTCCCAACAAACACTTGCATGCTGAAAATAACAATAAGGAGCAGAAGTAGTTTTCCTCTCAGCAGGGATTTTTCTCTGCTTTAATTTGTGAAGGATTTCTATTAGGATTTTCAAACTGAAGTCAAAATTGCACATTTGCATAATTTCTTTATGGTTAAAACTGCTGGAAATGTAACCAATGCACTTCATACTGAAGAGATTATTTGAGGAAACAACTAAAGAAAGAGACTTAGGAAAACACTGGAACAGTCAAGCACTCTGCCCATTAAAACATGGTGCCCTATTATGGTACTAAGAGAAAACATCAAGTGTTCTCTGTGATACTCATTGAGACTGCTTAAGTTTGTTTCCTCAAATCCAAGACTCTCTTTCCATCATCACATTTGAACAGCTTGCATAAATAAGGTACAGTACAGGAATTGTATGTGCCTCTAATTAAGATCTGAATACGCAAATCAACACTTACAAATGCAACACTTCTCCAAAACAAAACTCACCAGGATGTAAATCAACACAGACTCTATAAAGAATAAAAACTTCCCATGGGGCCCACTTCCTTGACGTCCAAACCCCCAAAAATATTTTATTGGCAAACTCCACAAAATAGTTTTATGACTTGGGAGACTCATCTGAAACCTCAGGATTTCATTTCTCAGACCATTAACACTGAATTTCTATTCCTTCAGGAGCTGCCAGGCTTTGATGTTGAGAGGAAAAGGAGTCTCAGAAGGAAAATCCACTCCAGACACAGGTTCATGACTACAGCAGCACTGCTGTACAGCACTGCTGAAAAAAAGAGCATACCCATGAGAACACAGACAGACTTTACAGCCTTGAGAGTAAGATGAGTTCAAATGTGTATTTGACAAAAATACAGAAATATCCAGTGTCATATTCTAATAATACAGAAGTTACTTTGCTTTGGATAAAATGTATTTGATAATTTAAGGTTAAAACAACTTTCCATATGCATTAGTACTCAGCAAAGTAAAAAATACCAAGTGACTTTACACTCAGACAGAAAAGACTAACACATTTGACTGCAACTTCTTTCAAGCAGAGGTCTCTTGGACAGTAGTGCCCTTACTCAACACTCCACCTTTCCCTACCTGTGCCTCCTTCTTTACATTTTGTGCCTTCTGCCCAAATCCAGACCAGTTGGCCAAGACCTCAGCCTTTGAAAGCCTCACATAGCGACTACACTAAACATCTTCAGTTTTAACCAGCTGTACCAACCACCCTTAAAAAAATAAAATAAATAGAACCTCTCCTGCCCTGATCATCTGAAGAATCTTTAAGGGTCCAGGCAAAAATGTCAGCTTCTTAACAAGGCCTTTCATCTAGCCCTGAGGTAGTTTCTGTCCCAGGATATTCAGAGCTCAGTCTTATGCAGGCCACAGTTACACTAATGGACTGGGTTTAGTACAAAATTGCCCCCTGCTGCCCCACTCTTTGGGTTTTGCTTTGTCCTTACATGCACGTTAATAAATCAAAGCTATTTAGGGGAACCAGCCTGACAGCCATTAATGCAACCATGCCAAACAAGAAGACAAGTGCCATGAGTAAGGAGGGTAAGAGCTCTCTGTCTCATCCTTCCCTCCCTTCTTATTTCCATCTGTTTTCAAAGCCTTTCTTCATCCATGCCAGGGTTTTTTGGTAAAATCAGCTGAACCACATTAGCAGCCCAGGGAGGCAGGAGTTAAGACACATAGAGCCTAAGGCCACATGGTAAGAAAGGTATGTCTCCTCCCTTCTCATCAAGAAAAGCTTTCTAGAACCAGCCAGTGCAATGATGAAGCAGGCAGTGATGATGGGTGGGTTTTAGTTTTTATTTTAGTTTCTGGGATTAATCAGCATAGCCACCCCACAGAAGCAGCCTGTGGTCTGGGGAAGTTGGCTTCACTGAAAGACTGCAAGTGAAACTAAGGCTTTCTCCAGCAGCAGAAACAACCCTGCCACCCCCTGCCTGTCACTCTTGGAGCACTTAGTCTCTGAGAGATTCCTTAATAGATGAGTGGAATGACACAATCTCCCTAATCCTACTCTAAATACAGGTCTGCAGTTTGGATAGTATTTTCTTGATACCAAATGGAAGTAGGGTCAATTTTCAACACTGCTGTAAAATCAAAGGTAAAACTGCCCTCTAGCCCCATCTTACTTACAGCCTTTTCTGCTGTCTGTTCATAGCTAGCAATTTTGAATTTGTTCTTTTACAGAAGCCATACAGCACAGTAGTGTAACAGGACAAACATGACACCTGCAGAAAATGCAGCATAATCAGAGATTAAGATGGCACTGTGATTTCTTCCCTGCCCTCCACCTTTCCAAGGATATCTAGTATCCAGTTAAGTCCAGCTCTGTGACTTTAGAATCTCTCCAGGATTTTCCTATCTACCTTTTGATAACATGTATTTGAAAATAATTTAATATCTATTTCCTGATGAAATACATTCTGTGCCTCATTTTAGTTTCACACTCAGTGAGAGGGTACACACATTTCACAGGACAAAAAATTTAAATCATGACTACTTAGTAAATTATGCATTGTAGTGATTGAAAGACAACAAGCACCAGAGAAAATATACATGCTGAAGCCTGATGTATATACTACTATTGGGAAATCTTCAGTGATATGACAAAGAATTTGTGGGATTTTTCCCCCCCATTACAAGAGAACAGAGGATTTGTCAGACATTGATTCTGTAGCTTCTACTGTCCACTCTACACCTCCTTCCTCTTGATGATCAGAGGCCCAACGTTGTCGCCAGTTTCCTCGTTGTGCTTTGTGTGAGAGCCATCACACAGCGGGAACTGAAAAAAGAAAGAACAAACACATCTAAAGTACATCCAGAATCAGATCTAAGAACCTAGGCTGAAAGCTTATTAGGCATCCTCTTATTAAATCCACTGAAGCCGCAGACTACAACTTTCATGCCAGCACCTCAGGTCTCCTTGAGTTTTGGCTGTACGCTAGCTTTATCCTTATTAGCACAAAGCAGACAAGAGGCTTGTAAAAAAACAGCCACCAAACTCCATTCTCTTTGGTGTTCCTGCCTCAGATGAGCAGGAGAAAACTACAGCCTGAGCAGACCTTCAGCTGTAACCTGTACCTTACTCTCAGCCTTGCCCCACGCTTCCTCAGTGCTGCCCGTAAGAGCCGCATCAGCTGGAAGTAATTTGAAGAAATATTTGTTCCATTAAAAAACCCCAAACAAACCCCACCCTAGGACAGGCTGGTCAGAGCAAGAATTACAGGGACTCCTTTAGCCAGCTCTAACTGCACAGGTCACAGAGAAGTGATAACTACTGTTCCTGGGAAGCTCTTATCACATGGAAGAGCTGAACGACATTCTGTGAGGCAGTAAGAGTGAGGATCCCATCACTTCTTAAGGATGAGTATTCAGGGCTACTCCACCTCTGCACAGGAAACTCTGGAGACCATCACAGAATTCACTGGTATTTTGCATTCAGTTATAATTTTGTTTGCTTGGAAGTAATAGGACTCAGAGTTGGGCATGACTCAGCTTTTGCCTTTGCAACAGTGCTGTTCTCTTGCAGTACCATCACAGTCAGTATTCAACATTCCACCGATCTCAACGTTCCTACTTCAGTCACAGCAGGAACACTGAAAAGCATTCATACCCTACCACTCATGCTTAGATAGAACAGAAGATTTCAAAGTACTGCACAAAACCAATACAATGAGACAATATACAGAGCTTTAGAAATAATGCCACCTTGTCTGTAGGGTAGTATTAAGAGGGAAGGAGAGAGGTGAGGTGAGGGTTTCTTCTGGCTTTTCATAGTCATGAAATGTCAAAACCTAAGCTAAAAATGGCACCCTATATTTCTCAATAGAGAAACCTTGAATTCAGAGAAAACTCATGTAAGCTGATTCATGGAGAAATTCTCATCCCATCAGTCATTGTGACTCAATGAATAAGTGGTGACAGATACTGGACAAAATCTGAACAAACAGGAATGTATGTTTATGGGACACTGACCAGCTTTCAACAGCGGATGTTGCTGGGCCAGTTGTTTTTCCATGCAACACCACAGTCCACTGGTCTTCACAGGTGCAATGACATAGCTTCCACCAAACATTAACATCTCACAAGCTCCAAGGAGGCAACCCAAAGTTCAGCTACAGCAACATCATGACTTCAAGTTTCCAAGCCACAAATCTGGTGGGATTCCTGGGTTCAGATGGCATCCAGACATCTTTAATAGCTACCAACAGTGACTGCTCTGCATCCATCCAGCTGGTCTCAGAACACTGGCTCCCAGGGGCTGCTACACTACTTGAGCTTCTCAGGGAAAAACACCAGACCAAACACCATTTGCCCAGAGCACCCACTTGGTCATCTTGAAGACCAGATATGGCACAGAAGGATATTGGACCTGACACAATGTGTTCATCCCTGATTAAAAACAAAGCAGGCTAGCAGCAATAGTGGGCAAAGCTCAAACCCCAGGGGAATTGCACAGTGATCTGGACAGCTCAGCTGATTTCCCTTGACACTGAACACATTTGGATCCTCTATCACTATTTCTGCTGATAGTCTGCAGCAGTATTCCTCAACCCACAAACTGGGGACTAATACTTCTCTGGAAGACACACAGGCTGCAGGTCATTATTGTAAAAAGACAGCAAATTAATTTCCCTGTCCCCCAACTCACACCTAAAAATGAAGTAAGAAAACAAGTGTTCTAACTTCAATTACAGTTTAAAGATAAAACTCTTGCCTCTGCACTGGGAAGTTTGAGCACTGGCTTTTTCACTAAACTGGACAACTATGAAGTGCCTGCAGAGCACAACACTGAATAGAAAAAGGTCATTTAAAGAACCACCCATTTATATTAACAGATAATTACATGCCAAGGCAAACTTATTTCAAGATACCACATGTGGTTTTTTAAAACATATACATTCCACAAAGACTAGCACAAAAGCCTTTTAAGTACACTTTTTCAGAAAAAAACCTCCAAACTAACAACAATTGCTCTTTTTTCAAGAGTTATTCTAAAATACTCTGGTGTAGCCCAACTGTTTTATTCCTGTAGAGGAGGAACACCATGTGGGGTCAGCTGAAAGTGCATGCACACCATCAGTGCAACAGAAACATCCTGTGGTTCCTAATGCTACTGGTTCTACCAACAGCCTCATGCCTCAGGTGAGCCTGAATCTCAGGAGAAGTGCACAGAGTGACACAAAAGGACATTTCTTCTAGCCTTTATATGCACCTATTTAACAAAAACATGACAGGTACTTAATGCATTTGAAGTAACTGTAACTTCCTGCATTGAGAGCACACACATTCCACATTCTGACACCATAAAGTTACAAATTCAAATAGTTTGAGCACTTTAGGAGTCAGATAATGCTAGCTGACAACTTCCAAAGATGACAACCATGTAAGAATGATGGACTGTTTGGCAATAACAAATATGAGAAGCACACAAACCCTATTAAAGGTTATGCTACCCATGCTGCTAAGTCAGCCCATCAAGGCAAGAGGAAGGCAACAAAACTGGGAACTAGAGTCTTTGAGGTGGGACATGTTGATTAAAATACTTATTGTTAAACAGCAGCAAAAGGAAACAAATACCTTCCAAAATTTCCACTGACCTCCTAAATGCCTTTACAAGACCTTTCAGATCAGAATTCTAAGAATGCACTCATTATAGCCTCATCTACTTTCTTTCTAACTCAGTAGGGCAATGTTCCTAAACTGACAATACCCCTTAAACGAATGCCAAAATGTACTTCTTAAGGTTTTTATTTCACACCAAAAAGGGGTAGTATCAAACAACAGCAAACAATTGGTAGGAGCTGCAATGAAACCAGTAGAAACAGACACTATCTTCTGTTTAGAAAACTGAATGGGAAGCAGAAAGCATGAACACCAGTGTTCAAGTAGGGTTTTTTCAGTTCAGACTCCAGACAGAATAAAGAAGACAAGAGCACTTCCACAAGACTATTCCAGCATCAAATCATAATGCTGTTTAATCCTTAGCAGTGTTACACTGTAAAACTGAATTCAGGTACAAATGTGTAAGCTCCTGAGTTACCTGCAAGGTAATGAAGTCAGATGTGACAACAGCAAGAACCCAAAGTTACAGCATCTGGAAACTGCTGTGCTTGGCCTAATGAGACCAATGACTGAGACTTGAGAAGTTGAGTATTCACCTCCCTGGAGGAGAGAGAGCTAAATTTCTAGGCAGTTATCTGGCTCTGAAGATCTGAATTATTTCAGTCTCCACACACTGGCGCCTTCTAAAAAAAACTTTTAGAAGTGCACCAGGGGTAAATGGACAGGATTAATCATGCAATCTGCTTTCACTCATTACAGATACCAGAACTACCATTATAGATAAAGTATTTACATCTCAGCTATATCAGGTGTCACACATCTTTAAGATCAGATTTAAATCTGAGGTACTGTTATTGAGAGTCTAGGTTATCACTAACTTAAGGCAATTGAAACAACCCAACTTCAAATGCAAGCAAGCTGGACCAATATTTAGGGCAGACTTTTAATTGCTTAAACAGGAGCTTAGAGTATGCCATTGTGACTGCACTGGCATACACCACATACTACTAGCAAGGTACTTTCTGACTAAGCTTCCAACTTTCTCCAAAAAGAGGTGTTTGAGATCCTCACAGACTGTTTCCTGAGCTCCTACTGCCAACAGGCCAATAGTTTTGGATAAGCCTCAGTATTAGCACAGCTAGCACACAAAATGATATCTGTCATTCACGATCATGCTCCAGACAGCTCTCTTTTTAAGAGATCATCTTCAGAGCTACAGAAACATTTTGTCCACTATTAGGACTGATCTGCAGGCTTTACTCTGAGCATCAGCACAAATCTGCATAATTCTACAGATTAGAATATTGCTACATCTCAGTGCAGAATACTTTAGGTGAAAAGAGGTTAGTTTTCTCTAAATAAAGCAGTTTAAAAATAGTTTTGCTGCAAGGTGCATGCACATGAAAAACACTGGACCCATTAATTCTTCTCTTACCTTCTTAGACCTCCAACAACGACAGTACACAGCCTTGTCTCCCAGATCTTCTATATCAAAGGCATGGACCACCTTGGGGTTATCCTTCTGGATATGGGGATTCACCATTGCTTTGCAGCATTTGTCTTTAGAGAGAAGTTTTTTGTAAGCTAGATATCCAACAACAGCTGCTCCAGCAGCTAAGGAGACTGCACCAATCCATTCAACTGAAATCTAAGATGAAAAAAGAAGAGACTTTGGTCAGGTTTTGACCACAACATACTATTAAAACCACTGAGCAGTAAATGTTTTCATGCTTGCAGCAACACCTTTTTACTTTCCAACAGATCTTTCTGTTCTGTTGTTGTAACTCTCTACTTTAGAAGAGTATTTTCCTTTGACAGTCCTCTAATTAATATGCTCTTTTCTATTGATCAGAGTTCTACTTCACCCAAGTCCTTTCTACACAAGGGTGAGAATTAACCTGGCAGAGTTTTCATGGTTTTGTTTTGTTTTTTTACTCTTCTATTTAGCGAACTCTGATATTAATATCAATAGTAAATTGTTTCATAGTTCAGCATATTAAACCAGGGGTAAGTACATCCTGTAGCAGCAAAAAACCTGTGGTGTTTGTCTCAGTTGCAAGAAAGTCACTGAAGAACAGTCAGCACCAACAACCCAAAAACAGGTTTCTCCCCCCAAAGGCATGGGCACTGAGTAGCTTTTAATAAAATGATTCTTGTAGTCAAAAAAACTAAACCCAATTGTTTGGCAATGGGGGAATTATTAAATATGCTACCACCAGTAACAAAAGCCATCCTGGCAGAGTTTTCATGGGTGGATTTAGTAGATACTGTGGACTAAGTAGAAGAAAGAACAAGGATCCAAAAAGATTATATTTAAGAATCATAGCACGTGTTTACTTTAACTAGATTAAGTCCTGAATCTCTGCATGACAACTTTTGTTAAAAAATCCTCTTGCCACCACTCCTCATCCTCACTTTTCCTCCCTTTATTTACCAATAAAATTTTTGCAATTTCTTATTACAGTGTCCATTCCTGCAAGAAGTTTTCCTACTTTTTTGTGGCTCTACTGTTTTCTCTCTGCTTCATGAAAATATGCTGGTCTGTGGCTCAAAGGTTCAGGTTGCAGCACCAGGTCTGGTTGTTTCCTCTCAGAGTAACAAGTGGCTGCTCTTTCTTTGCTTTTTATCCACCACTTCTACATATACTGCAAGTTCTGTCTACAGAAAAATAAACAAGAATTTAAGTTTTAGCACATTTACAGAACTTAATAAAACTAGAACAGTCTCCAGTTGGGAATTTCTATGTTTTAATTAGATTTGTAAGATGCCAAGCCAGATGGCATCTGTGGAGCAGGAGACATTGCTATGTCCAAGCCTAGGAAGAAACAAACACCTTTGTTAGTTCTTGCTACTTTCCATGACCAAGTGATTTGCCGTATTTCCACTGTGAGCTTGGACTAAAAGTCCCACAGAGTTTCCTAAAATCTGTATCAAGGCCTTTCCTCAGCTAAAGCACTGTGTTAGCTCACAGGCACCACACTGATCCACAGGTGTCTGGCTGTAGCAATATGAGGAATTAGACAGTTATCTGTACAGCCCTGTAGGATCAGGGAAGGCAGGCACTCATTTAGGGTCTTACTAAAGGAATGAAAGATGTATCTGTACTTCATTTTTCCTTTTCTTAATAAATGACACAGAAGACACCAACACACACTGAGATCTCCCCTGCTAATGAGGACAAACCCTTCCTGTAACAGTAAAGTGATATTAAGATACAGAAAATCATCTTTAACATGAAGAATTTAGGGCAGGCATGTTTCCCTGCTCCCCAACTCCTTAAAACAATAAAAGCCCCAGAGACCGTGTTGTGAATGTTGTTATTTTATATCCATCCAGTGAGTTCTCAGCCTTTATTCCCCAGAGCAACGTGTTTGGTAAAGAAGTGAGGAAATGAAGCTTTAAAAAGGATTCTATGAAAATCTGCTTTAATTTAGCACAACAGACCAAACCAATCAAAAGAACAGCTACAGTTTAAATCCAAGACAGCAGCTCTCCTAAGAAAAGCCACTGCAGCAGTCCTGCCCTGTCTCACTGAAGCAGGGCTGTGGCAGGGAGGAGGTGCTCACCAAGCTCAGGGACCTGCTGGGTCTGACAAATTTGAGTGACTCCTGATGAAATGTCAAGTGCAGCTACAACAGCAAAAGCAAAACTGAGGGACTGCTGACTGCATGGCTTTCGGGGAAGCAGCAATTGCAAGGATTGCCCAAGTTGCTACTGATGCACTGCCAATGGTCCAAATTTTCACCTACATTTTAATTAGTGATAAGGGGACAGGGAGAACATATCCATTCCCTTATGAAATCTAAAGGGGAAAGAGTGACCTTAATGAAGACCACAGGTGGCTCCTGTAACTGAAGCACTCTTTAAGGTACTGCATCTTAAGGAAGCTGATCTTTACCTGTACTTACCCAAATGTCTGAGACAACTTAGCAAACAAGAGGAGGAAAAAAATGGGTAAGATTTCTGTGAGTCATTACAAGCATGAGAAGTCTGTACTAAAACTCTGCAGCACATTCAGAAAAGCTGTTCTGCACATCTGCAGCCAACCCAGATCCCTCTGACATCCCTTGGGCCATCTCCCATAACTGTGCCCATCAGATCCAGCCCAGCAAGCAGAAATCATGAATTAAATCATCCTCTCATCTTGCAGTGATCCTCTACCTCTTCTCTCAAGGGCCAGAGTTATCCTTTACACACACACAGGCAAGCTGTAAACATATCAACAGCTTCAGGTATTTTTTGTTATCATACAGGAATATCTTTTCTTACTGTGTCACCTTTTGCCATCACTTCCCTGGAGTCACTTCACCTTTTCATTTTCAGGATGGAAAACTGTATCAACCAATAATGCATTAAATCCAAGCATTTAAAATAGTCTTATTCTTTAAATTCCAGAATTGCCTTAATAAATATAATGAAAATTTAGAAGAAATACAGAATCTTGAATACTGAACTTACTCAATAGACTCTGTTAAATCATGCTACAGGATTTCAGGTGCAGTTAAGTTTTGTCTTGTTTCACACACAGATCTGGAAAAACTGGAACACCTGTTTAATCTTTCTAACCAAGTTAACCATAAAATGCACCTGGACGAAGAACACTTTTATTTTTAAATACTCTGAACTGTTTCAAAAGACCTCTGGTACCAATTCAATAGCTTGCTGCCAAACTGTTAAGGTCATGCATGAGGCATCTGCTAATAGAGTGACACTGATGTGGAGTGTCACTGGGTTTTTATTTCTTCTTAAAATAAAAAGGACTAGGAGCAACTTTTGAGTTATTATTAAAGAACTC
The DNA here is from genome assembly GCA_013400275.1 of Rhadina sibilatrix. Taxonomy (NCBI): domain Eukaryota; kingdom Metazoa; phylum Chordata; class Aves; order Passeriformes; family Phylloscopidae; genus Rhadina; species Rhadina sibilatrix. Next base: position 23,684 of record VWYO01011773.1, on the reverse strand, counting down.
CCAATTGTGGTATAATACCAAACCACAGTGTTACAAGACAAGACAAAACAGGCCTGTGTAACATGGCAGAAAAAAAATGGTTTTGTGTTGTAAGCATTAAACAATGGAAAAAGGTTTGGCTAAAACTCCAGAAAAGTCAACACACAAAGGAGAAGAGACAGCAAGAGAGATGGAAAGAAGGAAACAAATGCAAAGAATGCTCTCGCCCGGGAGAAGAGACAGTGCACAGAAGTAAACAAAAACTCAGAGACAAGAATGGCAATAAGACACTGATAGGGATTTATTCTCTTCTGTATTCTTTGGACATATCCTAATCAAAGGGATTTAGATCAAAGTTTCTCCTCTCTTCTTTCTCTAAACATCTAGAACATTGCTCTGGATGTTTCCAGATCTGCACTACAGAGGGAGCTTTTGGATCTGCTGGAGAGCTCTGAGAGACTTTATCCACAGGAAAATACATATTTACCATTTGCACTGAGAAGTGCACTAAGAAACTGAAGTGGTCTCGCCTTCACCAAGACCCTTGTTAAGAACTCAGATCAATTTACATTCCAGCAGCTATTAACAGCATGGGGGAGAGCTACACCCTGACAAAGTCAGTCCAAGACTGTCCTAAGAGGCAATATTCAAGTTACCTCTGCTACTTAGAAAACATTTATGCTATTCAAAAGTCACAAAGTAATAACTCCAGACATGAAAAACTGTATTTTATGTCTCCAGAAGTGCTTGTAACTTTCAAGCATTTTCCTCCTCATTTTGTAGCCAATGAAGAGACTATTACTGTGCAGGAGTTGTTCATGACAGTCCAGTAGTGTCACTGCCCACAACAAAAGGCAATGCTGGAGAAACACATGATTCTCACTCACTGAGGAGTCACCCAGGATAACTGGATGCACAAAAAGCCTAACAGTAAAAGACAAGCAAGCAGTCAAGCTGACAAAATCACTTCTACCACTCCACAGCATCCACAAAAAAAGAGATTATAACTGGCAGGTTCAATTTAACTGTTAGCTGTATGGTAAAGAGGCCACCTGGGGGGAAAAGGTTGTTGGATTTCACCAATAAGCAATAAGAGACAAGTCACTGTGATCAGATCTGTGGTTGGTGTGGGGTCACACCTGCAAACAACCACACCTCTCAGATAAAAAGCATTAGCTGTGCTACTCACTGCCTTCCAAAGGGCACCTATGCACAGAAACAATTAATTCCCCCACTGCTACCATGAATTAAATCTCCCAGAAATATACTAAGTTTCTGGTGTCTAGTTGTCATTAGAGAATAAATGATTTTCAAAATTCATCAGCCTGAGACACATGCCAGCTGGAGGAAGAACTGTAACCTGCCAGTCACAAGGCACTCATCAATTTTAATCTCTTCAGAAATCACATAAAAACCTAATGCTGTCTCCTCTTAAACAGAGCACCCTCCAGACTGGTCCCATCAGCTGCTCCCATGCTTTTCTTAGATAATGAGGATATTTTCAGGTTTTTTTAGGAGCATGTTCTTCTCCCATCTCCACATGGTTTTTCTGCTTAATTCCTACTGTCTCGGAACTGTTCTAATTCTTGCAAGATTATAAATGACAGCAAGCTGCCGCTGGGAACACAACCTGGATGCAAGCTATTACCAAGTCATCCTCAGGGGTTTGATTATTTTAATAAGCATAGCCTTCCATCGCTATAGCACATTTTAGACTAATATCTTTGCCACCGTCTTTTGTACCAGCAGCCTCCAGCCTCCCTCACCCCTCGAAAAAAATAGCCAAACCATCTGCCCGCTAAATTAAGGACATAAATCATGAG
>VWYO01011773.1:0-21744 GCA_013400275.1 Rhadina sibilatrix | reverse complement strand
GGGGGGGCAGCCCGCCATCTTGTCCCGGGGGTCCGGCGGGGCACGAGCCCCCCGAGGGGCGGCCCCGTCCCGGCCGCGCGCGGCCCCGAGCCCCCGAGCCCGCGCCGCCGCTGGGATCGGCCCGCAGCCGGCAGCCCCGGCCCGCCATACCCCGCACGGCGCTGTTCTGTCCCGGCCCCATCGCTGCCGCTCCGCACCGCGCAGGCGCCACTGCCCAAGATGGCCGCGGGACCGCCCCTTAAAGGCCTCCCGGCAAGACGAGGGGCTGGGGGGAGGTGGAGCTTACGGGGTACGCCGATGGCACTGGGGAGAGCCGGAGGGCGCGGCGGACCGGCCCTGGCCCTGGCCCTGGCCCTGGCCCTGGCCCTGGCCCTGGCCCTGGCCCTGGCCCGGGCCCGACGCCTGGCACGGGGCTCTCAGNTCGCCTTCACCAAGACCCTTGTTAAGAACTCAGATCAATTTACATTCCAGCAGCTATTAACAGCATGGGGGAGAGCTACACCCTGACAAAGTCAGTCCAAGACTGTCCTAAGAGGCAATATTCAAGTTACCTCTGCTACTTAGAAAACATTTATGTTATTCAAAAGCCACAAAGTAATAACTCCAGACATGAAAAACTGTATTTTATGTCTCCAGAAGTGCTTGTAACTTTCAAGCATTTTCCTCCTCATTTTGTAGCCAATGAAGAGACTACTACTGTGCAGGAGGTGTTCATGACAGTCCAGTAGTGTCACTGCCCACAACAAAAGGCAATGCTGGAGAAACACATGATTCTCACTCACTGAGGAGTCACCCAGGATAACTGGATGCACAAAAAGCCTAACAGTAAAAGACAAGCAAGCAGTCAAGCTGACAAAATCACTTCTACCACTCCACAGCATCCACAAAAAAAGAGATTATAACTGGCAGGTTCAATTTAACTGTTAGCTGTATGGTAAAGAGGCCACCTGGGGGGAAAAGGTTGTTGGATTTCACCAATAAGCAATAAGAGACAAGTCACTGTGATCAGATCTGTGGTTGGTGTGGGGTCACACCTGCAAACAACCACATCTCTCAGATAAAAAGCATTAGCTGTGCTACTCACTGCCTTCCAAAGGGCACCTATGCACAGAAACAATTAATTCCCCCACTGCTACCATGAATTAAATCTCCCAGAAATATACTAAGTTTCTGGTGTCTAGTTCTCATTAGAGAATAAACGATTTTCAAAATGCATCAGCCTGAGACACATGCCAGCTGGAGGAAGAACTGTAACCTGCCAGTCACAAGGCACTCATCAATTTTAATCTCTTCAGAAATCACATAAAAACCTAATGCTGTCTCCTCTTAAACAGAGCACCCTCCAGACTGGTCCCATCAGCTGCTCCCATGCTTTTCTTAGATAATGAGGATATTTTCAGGTTTTTTTAGGAGCATGTTCTTCTCCCATCTCCACATGGTTTTTCTGCTTAATTCCTACTGTCTCAGAACTGTTCTAATTCTTGCAAGATTATAAATGACAGCAAGCTGCCGCTGGGAACACAACCTGGATGCAAGCTATTACCAAGTCATCCTCAGGGGTTTGATTATTTTAATAAGCATAGCCTTCCATCGCTATAGCACATTTTAGACTAATATCTTTGCCACCGTCTTTTGTACCAGCAGCCTCCAGCCTCCCTCACCCCTCGAAAAAAATAGCCAAACCATCTGCCCGCTAAATTAAGGACATAAATCATGAGGAGCTTTGCAAGTGAAAATCGGTCATGCACGCGAAGCTCATTTTTTCAGAGAAAATTAAGTAAATCAGGTCTCTATTCTATCCTTCACCCGGCCTAACTCTTCCATCCTGTCCGGTTGTGCAACAGCATTCAAAACACACAATGTGACCTCAGGCAAGGTTTAAGTCAATCATTACACAGCGCAAATGTCACCGTTACCTCTACAGTACAGTATCGGGCATTGAGAGCCAGACAAGGCCTCTGAAATTTACAGGTTTCCACGAACTTTTCACTCAAACAGGTGGGAAGACAAAACAGCGGTGTCTGAAACGGGCTCTACAGATAAAACCCGGCGGGCGGCCAAGCCCGCTGCAAGGGCCCGGCGCGGAGCTCGGCGGCTCCGGGCCCTCACACCGCAGTGAAGTGGACGGGGGGAAAGGGGACCCTTGAGGCCGAGCCACCGCCCCGCGTTCCGGCCCCGCTGAGCGGAGCAGGGGTTTTATTGATGAGCGGGTCCCACCGGCGATGAGCTCCCAGACCCACCGCATNTGGCCCGACGCCTGGCACGGGGCTCTCAGGGAGGCCTCCGCACAGACATTGGTTCGGCGCGGCCCCGCTGTTCTCTTCTGCTTGTGGCGCTGTGAGTGCCCCACAGCTCTGCAAAACGCTTTGGATAGATCGCTCTATGAGCCCTCTGCTGTGTAGTTGTGGAAAGATGAAGCTGGAAAGTGGTATCGGCCGAGTGACAGCCGCTTCGCACCTCATGGGCTTGGGTATTGATGTGAGAATTAGTGTTCTTTACTTTAAAAAAGTATTATCGAAGTTCTATTAAGGACTCGCTACTCTGGGACCTCGTTTATGGCTGGACCTGTTAGGGGAGATGCATGCTTATGTCTTTAAAAACAATTCTGTGGGTGAGGCTATGGGTGTTAATGTCTTTGAAATGGGTCTCAATCTCTCTACCAACTTCAAGCCGCGGGTTTGTTACAGATCCCACAGTTTGACTCCTAAAACAGACAAATGGGTCTGCACAAGCTTGGGTTTCTGAACTTTGGGGGGAAATTACATATACAAGGGGGAATATGTGGTAGGCGGTTCGGCAAGGCTGTACCTTCCTAGTGCCTCAGCCGATGGGGAAAGGAAGAGGGTATCATGCAGCCGGGAGCTCAGGATAAAAGGGGAGCTGCGCCCTCCCAAACCTTGAGAGAAAACCCTGCGGGTGTATCCCCAGTGGACTGTCTCCCATTATTCGAATAAAATTGCAGGACTCCTCTGTCTTCTTTGTGGACTCTTGACTTTCCATCGCGTGGCTTTTCTGCTCAATACTTCAACGATCTAGCTTTCGTCATCCATTTAGAACTCGATGCCAGACTTCAGCAATCCTGCCATCGGTTACCATGAGACCTGTGGTTGCACAATTCTGCAGACGACAGAGCCTCGGTTACCATTAGAGCAAACAGTGGGGCCATCCCATGCCCTCACCCATGGACACTGGCTTTTCATGGCGTGATTTTTCCGCACACATTTGATCTTAGACGTCTCTTCCAACTTTAATGATTCTGTGACCTATTCAACAGATTTTTCAACCACACACGTCTACTGCTTCTCTCGCACACCATCAGGAACGTGCCACACCTTCTCCTTGTATGCAATTCTAAAGCTCCACAGAGTCACCTTCCTCACCTCTCCGCGTGCCGGCGGAGGCCCTAGCTTTCCCCCCTCCTTGTTCATCAGGCACAGCCACTCGCTGGTTCTCACGCAGACGCTGAGGGGCGGGCCGGGAGCGGCCCTGCCGCGCCTTCCGCACCCGCGCCGCCCCGCCCGCGGACTGCGCTTCCCGGCGAGCCCCGCGCGCGGCCGCGGCTGCGCAGACGCCGGGGGACACAAAGGGCACGGCCATCGCGGACCCGCCCCGGCCGCTCCCGCGGCGCGCTCCCGCTGCCCGCCCCGCCCCGCCCCGGCCGCGCTCCCGCCGCCCGCTTCGCGCTTCCGCTGCGCGTTCCCATGGCGCTGAAGCGGATACAAAAAGTGAGTGGGACCGAGCTGTGGGAGGGGGGCGGAAAGGGCACCCTGCTCTGGGGTAGTCGCCGGAGCTGCCCCCCCCGCTCTTTGCCGGGGGTTGAGGCGGCGGCCGGACCGCGCTCAGCGAGAGGTGTCGCGGCAGCTGCTGCCGCGCACTTTCTTTGCCAGGACTCGTCCTTCCCTCGCCGGCAGCCTGGGAAGAAGACTGGGTGTGAGGCGGAGAAGGGGGGCTCTTGTCGGCCCCCCTCGCGGTTTCGGGACGGTACCTCCTTGAAGGCCCCGCACCCCGAGTCGGTGCTCGAAGGCGCCGTTCGTGGAGCAGCCGCGATGCTCGGAGCGGGGAAAGCCGAGGTGCTGATGGGGAGCCTTCAGCAGGGGCGCGGGGGCAGCATCGGTGGCCCCAGCGTTGCGCTGCCGTTGTGTACGGCCGGTCCGCGCTGTGCTCAGGCTAGGTTAACAAGTGCTGTCAGCATAGTTCTTGGTGTGACCTTTGAGTGTATCGCAGTTGTAGTGTTTTGGGCTGATACTTGCAAATGGCCTGGCTCAAGTTGTGAATTCCTAGTTTCCTTTTGTTTGGCAAGGCTGAGCTGATGGCTGTACGGTACAGACAGGGTATCGCGGCCAGCACGGGAGGGGAGCTAAGGTTGGTGCTTTGGCCGCGGAACAGAATCCGCGGTGTTTGGTTGCTGTTGATGTGCCATATTTAGGCGGCATTGGTGCTATTATTTCTTGTGCAGGATTCCTTTTTGCTGTCGGAAGCCATTGGCTTTGCAGAAATAGAATTCTATAGTGACCGATTAACCCCACAGTAGGCAGATTTGGGATACCCTACAGTAGGTACCGACTTGTTTTGCATGGATTTCTGTAGAAGCTGGTAGTCCTGTCCCATGCTGCAAAGCTTATGCCTTTACAGGTAATGCAATTACAGGACAGTTTTGTTCCTTCATATTACATGTTGGTCGTGAATTTTGCTTTTGACCATTATATCAAATATTGACAAATAACTACAGTGGTTTTCTTCAGCAATAACTTTGTCATGCTTCTACGTATTATAGGAATGGTTTGCCTTTTGTTGCCATTTTAATTTCCCACCTCTTCTTGAACATCTCCTTACCCTCATGTTTCAAGAAAAGGATTGTTCTTGATACCATCTCTTTCCAACTCTTGTTCAGCTTCTTTCTGCTAAACAGACAAAGGGGAAAGTTTGGTAATCTAGTATTTTGGAGATGGAATGGTAGTTTGTGGCTTTCCAAAGGAGGTCCTCCTAGAAGAGGATTATTCTTTGTACTTTTGTCACATTCCCTGCATAACTTTTCTTTCTGCTTTAGAGACATTCATACATATTGGAAGACCACAATTTTCTTTAACGTGGCATTTAAGAACTTTGATAGATGTGAAATTATGGTTACACTTTTTATGTAAGTGTCTTTCATTCTGTTAGCCTTATTAAATTCTGTTTCTGCTCTTTCAAAATGAAGTGATGCTTTCCATCCTGCTGACTGCAAGGTGCTATTTCCTGGTTGTACAATAACTTCTACCTGAAACTTGAAGAGATACTGGGTAAGGACCTCCAAGGAGAGTTGAGATTAAATCTTTAACTAGTTGCCACTTTACTTCTAGTTTGTTGCAGAAATGACTTCTGCTGGTTTTCTTTTTTTTTTGTCATTAACTACCCTCATCACCCTCTTCTGCATTTCCAGGGGAAGAAAAATATTCTACTAGGCTAGCAGCCTATCTCTTGAGAAGTAGAAGAGGAAAGGGAATAGCAAGGAAATAGGTTTGTTTCAAATGAAAAGTTAAAATGAAGTGGAGAAGTTTGAAAAGACAAACTATTTTGATGTCATTATAATACATAAAATTTTTCCTGAAAATCACAGGACTGGAAGTTTAACAGTAGATGAAATGTATTTGTATGTTGGCGTATTTATCTTGTCTACTTTCCTGGTGCTTCAGACTGGCTGTAAAGGTTGATAGTTATGTTGTATCTCAAGGATAGGAAGGGATAAGATCTGGAGTAGAGGAAATGCTGTGGTTTCACAGAGTGCCTAGAGGAATTCTTTGGAGAACAAAACTGTCAGCAAACACAGCAGTGTTGTTTGGGAGCTCGTCAGTCTAGACACACTGTCTGAAGTTAAGCTTGGATGAGTTTATGGTGGTTCAGAATTGTGCCTAAATTAAACTAAGGGATTTTGGTGGCAAGCTTGAGAGTTTGTTCTCAGTAATTTTGATAATTCGTGTGCTCAGTGTGACATCACCTACGAAGGAAGCAAAGCTGTAATATGTTTACCTGTTAGTAACCGTATTTTTTGTCATACTGCTTGGGACTCTGGTTTCTAAATAATATTGCCATTGGGATCTGTGTCATTGCATCCTGCCCTTGGTTGATCGTCTTCAAGGGACCCCTCAAAGGAGGAGAGCATGTGGACTTCCAAGAATGTACTCTAGTTACAGAAAGACATATTGCACTTGGGAGCTTTCTTAAAAAATGGGCAACTGAGTAACCAGTGAAGAAGCTGATCAGAGCACGTGGAGATCTGTTGATCTCAGTGCTGTAGGTGGAGGAACAGTGAGGACACGAAGCCCTGCTCTGCAGGCACAGCTGTCAGCAATGTCTCCATGACAAACTCATCTCAGAGTTCCTCAGAGAGTTTAGAGTTGGGGATTCTTACTCATCATAATCCTGTGTTCATTTACCTTTTGAGTGCCTTGCTTTGCCCTTGTATGAGAGAGGCACTGAATTTCTACGCTGTCAAAAAAGTTCAGTTACACTGTGTGTGATGTTCCTTGGGGCAGTGAAAGAACAACATGTTTTTGTGGGCATTGTGAATTCCAGATGCTGCAAATGATGAAAGCAAAACAAATAGTATAGGTATTAGCTGGGAAGGAATATTGTGCAAAGAAGCCTTTATTCTTGCCACCTCTGGAAAGTGAGATACCATGACTTTCGTGAAAGGTGGAAAATAATCCAGGCTGTCAGGTTCTGCAAAATAGTGCACAGGTCTTGGTTCTGCCCATCTTTCTTATGCAGAACCATTTTTCGGGGGCTCCTGTTCCACATTCTTTGTTCACATATCTAATTTGCAGAGTTTGCCATCCTGTTAGTTCCATATCACAGCTGAGCTTGTTTTCATCATAAGCACCTGGGTGCTCCTCCAGTGTTAGTGGGAGGTTGATGTGCTTGTTAATGCTCAGCCTGTCTTGTACATACTTTTGTTATAGGCATTTAAAAAAATCGGACTTACAGAGATTTTAGAAGGCATTTTGAAACCAGAAAGGAGGAGATAGATTTGAACACTGCTTTAAGAATAGCTGTTTTAATCTTATTGATACATAGTGCTTGACTTTTTTTCTGCTACAACTCAGTAAAAATAGAAGCATTCAAACCTTCAGCTGTTTCAATGAGCTGTATGTCTCTGTGGTTCAGTATGTTTCACATATGCTAGGCTAACAGGACATACTAACTTGAAAAGTTGTGTTGAAAATGACTTTTGTTATTGTAAATTACCTCAAATAAAAATTATTGATATTTGTGGTTTAGATTTTTACTTTAAAACTGCAGTCTTTAGATGGCAGTTGACATAACAAGAAAACTTTTGGCTCTAACATGTTTGAATTTGCTTTCAAAACCTCAGCTGTGATACTACATATTTTAGCAATAATTTTTTTTTTGCATTAAAACAATGTATGGAAATGGAATATTTATTACTGACTAATCATTATAGCAGTAAATCTTATTATAAATATGTGGTTTATATTTACCAGATTTGTGAAGAACCAGAGAATTCTTTAACTAGTCTTAAGTATGATCGCTGTGGTGTATTTTGATAAATGGTTCCAAGCAGCAGTGACTGCATGGAATTGGTAGGAAATGAGTCTGTGGCCTACAGTGGTTTTTGTGCAAGAAATTAAGGACACAGCTGACAAGTATAAATCTATATTTTAAATAATAGTGTGGAGAAAGGTTCTGGTTGTGGTTTTGTGTTGTTTGGAGAATGAAAATAGCTTTTAGTGATGCAGCCTGCAGTTCATTTTAGTCTTCAGATAATCTGCAGTCTTTTCTTCTGAATTTTTTTAGACTGAAAAAAGACATGTTTAGGACTTCTATGCTGAGAACATTTATTTCGCTGTCGCCAAAGTATCCTTTACAATGTTGTTCCAGTAGCTTTTTGGGAGAGAAGCCTGGATGCTAATCAAGCATGAAAGTGTTAAATTGGCCTTGCAGTCTTCAACTTCATACTTTTGTGAAATACATCCTGTGTTAGTCTTTGACCATGGGTATTAGTCTGCACATTTGGAAATGTGTCCAATGTTTATAGCTTACTACAGCCTGTTTTTTACAGCTGTTAAACTTGAATTTTTGCTTCATGCTATCTACAGGGCTGTTCAGGAGTGTGTGTGGGGCAAAGGAAGGTGATTATTTGAAGGCTTTGCCCATCTCCAGTAGTATGTTAGCCATTAGTATTCTGTTCTACCCTGAAATGTTTTGTATGAGAGGATTAGAGGATTTATGCCTGCCACTGTCCCCAGCTTAGGTATTTTCCTCTGTACACGTTTATCCTGGCTGTACTGGGATAGAGTGTGGCACGTGTTGGAGCTCTTGAGAGATGCTTTTGTGCTGTCACGTTCACCAGTGTTTGAAATAACTCATACTGCTGATGCATCTCTTGCAGACAGAATTTTGGGTATTCTCATAAAAGATGTTGCAGCAGTGTACACTGTGATTTGTAGTGGTGACTTTCTCTTTTGAAAATGAATCTGCACTGCTTTGAGCTATAGATCCTGTTTGTCAGCATTGTGTACATCTTGCACCAGCATTTTCTATACCAGTGGCTAAAAGTATTGGTGCAGACCCTTGAAGTGACCAGACCTGCATCGTGCAGCTCCATGGTAATAATCCATGAAGCCTGGACAAAGCTGCTGTAACCAAGTAACTTAAAATGACAGAGGAATCTCTAGTGTCGACTGTGCAGTGGCTCACATGCGGTTATTGTGCACTTCTTGATGAGCTTTCAGCACATTGAGCTTTGTGAATCTTCAGCCTTGTCCCTTTGAACAAAGTTTTGACTTTCTTCTAAAGAGCATCTGTACTTTGTATAAAGAGCTATTGTATTCAATCTCTCATTCTTTTGTGAATATGTAAAGTCATGCAGAAGTTTTTCTGCATGTATTTAGAGGATCCTTGCTTCTGTTCTGCAGTGTTCAATTCTGAGCACTGGCAGGTCAGTCTGATTCAGGGACATCTGAGTATCTCCCTGCCCCCTTTCAAAAGGTGTAGGAAAGCTTGAAATCTTACAGCTCTCCAGATAATTTTGCTTTGAACCTAAAGCGTAAACAGCATAATCAACAATATGAATCTGAATAGTTCTTCATTTTTATCACAGCTTGATCTGAATTTCTGTATGTAAAGATTCAAACTGCTCATACTATTGGATCACATTACCACTTGTATTTTTAAAGCACATATTTTCACCTGTGGATGCAAAATACAGCTTGAATTTCCTCTACTGATTTTGAAGTTTGATCTGGCTCTGTGTTTCGTAGCTGCAGAAACTCTCCAAGTGTATTTGTGAACATTGCTCTCATTTGGTAAAGTTGAGTAAAGAGAAGCTCTTCATTGTTGTTAGGAAATACTAATAACAGGAGTTTATAGTTCATCAATGTATGATTAAAAATATTTGCTGGGAGTTTTTTTTTAATTATGAATAGATGTCAGTGCCTTTTTAGGCTGAACAAATTGAAGTGTATACCCAGGGAGCATTCCCCAGTTCTGCTAATTCTTAACTACATGTGTACATATGAAAGAAAACAAATCTGTGTGGTTTTGGGGTATGTAAAGATCTTGATGAATACATCTAGCAGCAAAAGCACTGTTACAGACTTGTGACTCTAAGTGGTTGCCTGGTAGTTCCTAAATGCCTATGGAATGTTTGCATATACTTTAGAGACTTTCTGAAAAGTTTAAGCTACATACTTTTTCCAGTTACTGCCTTGACTTTAGTAGTCAATAATGACAGTTATAAAATGCATGATTGTTAGTCTGAGTTCTCTGTTTTGGTGCTGCAGTGTAGCTGTTTTGGCTTGGTTGGGTTGTTCTAGTGCAAGACTTAATCTTCTCTTGTTAGGTTAGATGTTGAGTTGCAAATTAGAGAAGACAGTGCCTGTAACAGCTCTGCTGCTGGTCATGTTTGTCTGGTGGCTGCTGGAAATTTGAGATTTGTTGACTCCCTGTGTGTACTGGCAGTGGCTTGTACATAAATAGCTGGTTCTCTGAATCACTCCTTAATGAAATTTGAATCCTCCGATTAAAATGGGAACTGCACTTCTAAAGTGCCTTTATCAGTTAAAGTCTAGCCCAGAGTGTTGTTCCTGGATCAGCGTGCAGTGTCACCAACAGAGTAATGTTAAAGGGCAGACAAGTAACACCAGTTGACAGCCTGAGCTATTTCAGTATATGAAAATGTGTCTCTTGTTTTAAATCACAAGGATTGTGAGAAGTGACTTCAAAGCAGTAGTAAGATATGGTGCAGTGCTTTTCTTTGATTTCAGGGCCATGAGTGGACCTGTAAGTCTGGCTGAATTTAAGTGTCAGGTCCATGGTAAATTGAGTTGAAATACTTACTGGATGTCATAAATGGAAAAATATAGCACAGCAGTTGAGAAGTGCATATTTTTAACCCTTCAAATTATATGTAATGTCTGATCACACTAAGTACACCAATTCTACACTTGACTTAAACTTGGCTCCAATTTAAACCTTGATTTTCTAAGTAGTTGCCTTGACTAATGTATTTTGAGTAGAAATGTTTCCAGTGTTACTCCTTAAGGTAAACTCACAGACCTGCTGAAGTCTATTGTTGACTTTAAATGTGCATGTTTTGAGTAAGAAATTGAGTTAGTTATAAACAGTGATTTAACACACATGTTTTAACTTATTTCAAAGGAAGTACTTGCATGTAATCACTAAAGTTCCTACAGCACAGTTTATATTTGCCTAGAATTGGAAAAAGTTGTTTGTCCTTATCAAAGTTCAGACATCAAAAGAAGTATATTGAATTAAATGAGGAAAATTAACTAGCATTACTGCTTGTTTTCTGTTTGAAATAGTGATAATAAATCCGATGAAAAATTGAACTGGTTTTGTGAAATCATGTAACAATTTTAAATTAAACTAGCATTACTGGACTTGTGCTGTGTGGACTTGTGCAAGAGAAATAAATCAGTTGACCACAAAAAGTTCCTCTGAGTGCTTAAGTTTCAACTTGGGAGTTTTTTAGTAGTCATTAAAAAAAAAAAAAGGCATGCAGGGAATTGAATCAAGGTATAATAAATAAGGTCTAGAGCTAATATTTTCCCTCTAGTTTTCAGTTTAGTTAGGACCCTTTATATTATGTTCATACATTATCTCCAGGGAGGCTGCCTGGGGATAATGTATGAGCATAATATAAAACATTTTATGAGCCAGTTTAGCTCAGCTGATGTCCATAGACTAAGACAATACAGAAGCTTTTGTAAAATCAAAAGCTCAGGGAACAATCAGAATATCACCTAAGTAAATTAAACTGTGAGTTTACAGACTAATCAAGAAACCCTTTTTATTTGTTCTGTCTCCTTCAAGTATATTGAACTTACTATGAACTTGGTTGCAGCTCTCTTAAATTCTTTCAGATATTAATTTGTATCACAGCATTAGCTGCAGGCCATCTGGCAAAAAGTTTCAGTTTCAATGGACATTTCAAGTGTTGATTGTTTTATCAAAATAGCACCAAAAATGTCCACGGGTTTAATAAAATTGGTTTGTGCTCCCCCTTTTGAAGGGATGCTGCCAAGTGGTATGGATTTTCATGTCTTTCAAGTATTTCTGTGTTTCTTGCAGGAACTAAGTGATCTGCAGCGAGATCCACCAGCCCACTGTTCTGCTGGACCTGTTGGAGATGACTGTAAGCTCTTCCTAGTACATTTAGTTCATTTCAGTTCTGATAAGGCTCAGGAAATCTCTAATTGTTGTACTTTTTTGCCTTTCAGTGTTTCATTGGCAAGCAACCATTATGGGACCTGTAAGTATAGGAATTGTGCCCCTTAAAATGTAAGACCTTGCTTCTCTTTTTGTTACAGAAGGATGCATTTGGGTTTCTGTAAACACAGCAGCCACATTTGGCTGTACTGTGTGTGCTTGAAACTTCAGGGTGATATTGTTGTTCTTAGTAGTTGCTTTCTGTAACTGCTCAAAAATCCTTCCTCTTCATGAAATTAGAGGTGCCTGATTAGTCAGCTGTGGTGTTTGAGTTGTTGATGTGGGCTACAAAGCAAGAGCTTGCTTTTCATAGATGGTCAGACCAATTGTGGAAGATTCATCCATCAGAAAGCAGGAAGAGTGGGTGAAATCTAATATTAAAGTTGGTAACTGTAAACAAGAGTGGAGTTGCAGAGGGCTTTTAGATGGATCTTATTTTATTTGATAGCTGTGATGTGACTAGCAAAAGCATATGGCTTTTGCAAACTGCAGGCCAGCAGAGGGGTGCTTTTGTTGGTTTTTGTGTGAGAAAGGTGCTTTCCTTGAGTGAGAAAATTATGACTCCTGTGAAGGTAATGACATAAGAAATGACAAAAAAGCTTAAACCCAGAAGGTTTTGAAGAAAAACTGAGAAGATTTTTAGCAAGAAAAATAATAAAGAATAACACGATCTGAGAGAGAAGGTGTGCTTATTAATACCCTGGTAAGAAGTTTGTATTTCTAGTGTTTTCCTTTTGGATTTAAGAATTTGGAAAGAAGAGACTCTAGTTTGGAGAGTGAGCTGAGTCACTGTGCAGGTGAAATTTTGAGACAATACTTAATCCATTAAGATGCAGCATTAAATAGTGGAGAAAAGTGGAAATGTGTCTGCTTTGAGAGTAATTCTCCATTTTCAGCACAGTTGTTCTGAAGCAGTGAAAGATCAGTCACTAATTTGCCGGTGGTGTGCTGGAGTCTCTTGTCCAAGTTGTCCATGGCCCAGCAGCAGCTGTTTTCTGTAGTATACTAATGCTTTTGCCCTTTTGCTTGAACAACAAACATGTTGGCATGTCCTTCCACATTCCAAGGCCTTCTGACTCTTGCCCTCTTGCACTGCCAAAAGGGGAATGGCAAAGCAGCAACGAAGAGTTAACAAAAGCTTGTGTGCTGGTTGCCACCAACAATATCTCTGTCCTGAGTGACTCTGATGACATGAGTAAAGGAAATACTACCACATAAATTTCGGCTTAAATTCCATTTTCTTCTCTAGCTTCCAGTTCAGCCTTCATATTCTATAGTGGAAAATATTCTTTTCTTTGCTTAAAGTTCCTCAGATGTCTCTAGTTAGGTTGGCAAGAGGTGCTCCTTTTCTCAGCTGTATCTGCAGAGATGCAGGAACAGAACTCTTCAGATATTAATGCTTTATCTTGCTGACAAAAGAAATTAGGGGTGCACATTCTGTATGTTTCCTGATGGCCCGAGGGAAGCACAGGAACTGAAGCCTACCTTCAGAATTCACTTCCTGTGTGTTGGAAGTAGGGTAACCTCTTCTCTGTGTGGGTATCATCAATTTGTTTTATATACCTTGCTTGTGAAACATAGAGTGACTTCACTTTGCCTTCTTTTTGACACTGAACTTGTCTCATCTTCAGGTTACTTTAACTTCGAAAAATCCATTTAGTATGCAAGCAAGAGGTCCTTTCAAACGTAATTGGAAGGACAGTGGCAATCCTCTGAGGTCCCCTAATGCTGGCTGAGCATGACAGTGTATAACCTGCCTTACTCTGCAGCCCTCTCTGCACTCTGAGTGTGTCAGGCAGCACACCTTAGCATTTGTGACATTGCCTCTTACAGTCATATAGTCATCTCTAAGACTGTTCATTTCCAAGGTAAAGGTTTTACTTAAAAACAATCTGCTTTTCCTTTCATGAGAAAACCCAAACCCTTGATCACCAGCTTTGCTGCGATTGAGTTCCTACATGGTTGTAGTAAACTTACCATGTAATGAGAGCAGTTTTGTTCCTTCTCTTAACCAGCAAAAGGCAGAACTGCTATCTATCACTTAGCATCAAGACTTTCCAGCTCACCTTTTTAGTTAATAAAAAACAGAAGTTCTTCAACAGATGACTACAATAGAATTATTTCTACTAACTGTGTGCAACCTAGACGTAAACCTGTGTGCATGTTGTCTAACAAAATGCATGTTCACAGATTTGTACAGGTCACAAAGATGTTGTGTGTTTAAAAACTCCCTGATATCATCATGATGAACTGAATTATACTGGAAAATGGCACTCTTTGCACCTGCAAAGAGAAACCACTTCTTAGGGTTAAGTATGTTTGTAGCTTAAGAATGGAGGAAGATCAGAGCAGCTGTGGCCTTGCAGGGAGACAGGATTTGGAGGGCCTGCTCAGGTTTTTGTGTTCCCTTCAGTGCAGTGAAGCTCGTGGTCTCCCTCTCTTTTTCTCCCTGGAAGGGTAGTGCTCAATAGCTGTGTGGTGCTGCTGCAGTAGCAGCCACAGTTGGCTCTGCTGTAACTCTGTAGGCCAGTGGGGAGGGTTCAATTCCCTCTGTGCCTTCCCAGTTTATGGCCCACAGTGGGCTATGTACTGGGGAGAAAATGAATTTTCTCTAGGAGAAGGGAGCCTCCAAAACAGCTGAAATATATTAATGTGTTTGTTTTGTTTTGTTGTTTTTTTTCTCAGCCTGATAGTGCATATCAAGGGGGAGTATTTTTTCTCACAGTACACTTTCCAACAGACTATCCTTTCAAACCACCAAAGGTAAGTCCTTTCTTTTAAGGAAAGAAAGTTTTTTGGTCAAAGTTTATTCTCTTAGGCTTAATTTTGGAAGTTAAACTAGAAAGGTGAGCAATAATATACATGTTCGCCATGGATGCAGGTAAGACTGTAAAAAAATGGTGTTGGCAGATCTGATACAATGGAAAGGAAGGATTCCAAATATAATAACCCTAATCTGATGTTGTTTTTATTACAGATTGCTTTTACAACAAAAATATATCACCCAAACATAAACAGTAACGGGAGTATTTGTCTTGATATCTTGAGATCACAATGGTCACCAGCTCTGACTGTTTCTAAAGGTAAACTCACTGATTTGCTAATGCATTTATGAAGCTGCATACACTGCCATGGCACATTTTTGTGTAT
This sequence comes from Rhadina sibilatrix, assembly GCA_013400275.1. Classification (NCBI taxonomy): domain Eukaryota; kingdom Metazoa; phylum Chordata; class Aves; order Passeriformes; family Phylloscopidae; genus Rhadina; species Rhadina sibilatrix. The sequence continues at coordinate 6,864 of VWYO01011773.1, read as the reverse complement.
TATTGCACTGTCTTAAAGGTAGCAGTGGGAACTCATTTATCCTGCATGTTTCAGAAGAGGCAAATTCCATTGGAATTCTTGCTATGATCCAAGATCTTGTGCAGTTTATTGGGAGTGTCACATTACGTAAAAAAAGCATGCACAGCAAAGAAATATCCTAAACCAAATTGGGTGAGATCAAAAATGTAAGATTAGTCTGAAATGTGAGAGCTGACTGTGCATGCTAAATGGAGGAGAAACTGATGAGCAGGGCTTCCAAATCACAACTTGGAAGTAAATGTGAAACCCTGATACTGAGGTTGGGTGAGCTTACATGATTGCCTGTTGATGACTCTTCAGGTTGCATGAGTGTCCTTGTGTGGACTAAGGTCTTAATTACATTTTATTTTAAAATTAGTTCATTTGTTCTGGTTTGCATTCCTTTGTAAGATGAATATTTTAAAATGTAGCTCCTTTCACAGTCATCAGTAAAAGATTTTTTTTAAATATTCTCATCCTGTAGTTAAGCTTTCTCAAAACTTGAACACTGTAGATTTTTGGAACATTGAGTTAACAGTTAAGCAGTTATTTTGTTGCAGGCATTTTGTGTCACTTCAAAAGCTGCTTAAAATGTGGGTGCTGTTGTTTCTCCTCACCCATCTTCAAAATACTAAGGCACACTTAGTCATATTACAGGAATTTCTCAAGTGACTCAAAAGGTCAAGCCATATCACATCTCATGTACTTGGGAGCTCTCTGAGCTGTGTGCCAAAGTGTCATTGCATTGGGTGCACAAGCAGAGAAGAAATTGTGGCTCTTTGTCCAATGGAAATTGCTCTGTGCGAGTCCAGTTGCTGTCGCTCCTTGGGAAAACAACTTCTCATGCTTACAGGCCTGTGCAGTAATCTCACAAGCCATATAAAGTCTAATTCTGTTTCCTGAAGTCACTGCTGAAGACATCCATTACACTTAGGTGTAATTGGTATCATTTTTTCACATAAAATAGTTGTTTTATAGCTATCCAAAAATGGTCTTGTTCCTAGTTATTAAGCAAATGAAAATTGGCACTTAGGTTTAACACTTGGCATCTACAAGTGAAAACTCATAAATTTTTAGATCTTCAGCATTTTCCCATCTCTTTACTTGCTGAGCACTTCTTTGGTTATAAAGTGGAGTGGTCTGCTGGCCTCATGTTCAGATATTGTGTGCTTTTAACCTACTTGCATATTATGTATTTCATAAACTGGAAATTAGCTCAGTGACTCATGGAAGTTTCTCTTTTCTAGTTTTTGTTTAACTGAATCAAAAGTTTACAGCATATTATAGCACCTCTGACCTTGTGTGTGACTGTGTATTCTAACCTGATTTTCTAATATTATTGGCACTTAAAACAAGCCAGTATTGAAGTGGCTGAACTTTCTACTCCTGACAATAGGTATGGGCTCTTGGGTAACAAGATAAAATGAGGTGAAAAAAGTATTCTACAGTATATTCTATGGTAGCATGAAGTTCCCTTTCACAATATATTTAGAATTATTAACTGTGTACTCTTGTATGCATATTAGTTCTAACTGTAAAAATAAAAATTGTCTGAAAAGTATGGCCTGGAAATGTTAAGGAAAAAAAATTAAACCTCTTTGGTTCAATACCAGGAATAGAATATGAAATTATAAGTGAATACCTGTATTTAATGCAGATCAAGTATTTCCCAAAATGGAAGTCAATACTTAGGTAAAATGTTCGTATGCTTGAGAGAATATCTGTCAGCACAGAAGTGGAAAAGGATATGCACAAATAGAGTACTGCATGGCAATGTAATATTAATAAAGTTAGTTACCTTATCTGCAGATGGAAAGCTTAGTTTGAGCAAATATCTCTATGTAACTAGTTTTTAGTTTGGCTAATGTTCCTAGGCTAGGATGTGGGAGAGAGATGATTACAAAAGGTACAAGTTCGTGGTTGCAAATTCCCTGGGCTTCTATCAGGTGTTTACTTAGGCCCTATAAAAATGATGTTGTATAAACATTTCTGGGCAGAACTGTTAAATGACAGCTTAATTCTAAAATGTGTTGTTTTTCCAATACCCTTCTACCACTCTCCTTCAGTGTACTGGAATATATTAAAGCATCATAGAAATAAAGCAAACTAACTTGTTTAATCTAGTGTCTCTTTTATTTAGTTTTATTGTCCATATGCTCCTTACTTTGTGATCCTAATCCAGATGATCCTTTAGTACCAGATATTGCACAGATCTACAAGTCAGACAAGGAAAAGTGAGTATAACATACGTAAATGTGTGTGTGGTACTTGCAGATGGCTGTCTGCTATGCACCTTTGATATTAACTTCAGCAATACTCTTTTCCTAGATTTCTACAGGATTAGCTCTTTAAATAGTGAGAATAGCATGGCAAGTAGAAAACTGTAGGCAGACACAACTGTTGGTAACTAATTTTTTGCTCTTGGTTACATCAAACCTTCAAGCTTTTATGTAACAGATTTATTGCATGAAGAATCATTTTCCCAAATATGAGTTATTTGTCACTGCTACAATCCTCTGGTTGTAAAACCTGCACAGAAGAATTTTTCACCCTTTGTTTAGCTGGCTGAGTTGTTTGGTACCTATTTTTTAGTGTTGAGCCATTGAAGACTTCTTGCAGTGTATGCAGTGGCTCATCACATGTCACAGATTCAGGAAGATTTGAGTATTGCTTTTACCTTGAGCAGTAGACAGCAAAGGAGTGATGTAGAAGTTACATGGATTTGTGTGGTCTAGCATTTCTCTGCCTAGACTAAGAATTGTTCAAATGGCCTTTTTCTCACAGTTCAATGTCTGCTATAGTCAAATCATGTAACTTCTGAGGTACTTGAACGCTGTGGCTCATTTCACAAAGTAGACAGTGTTCAAGTTGAGGATGTTGGGCATCAGCTTCTCCCCGTTTGTGGCTCAGCTTTTTTCCACCCACCTGCTTATTAGTGATTTCAGCTGTTGTGCCTCCTGTTTGTGAAGAGGTGAAGGAGGGATGGTTTTGTATCTCCAAATCTCAAAATTTAATCATTGCTAGGCAAAGCGAGAAAATATGTAGTCTTGACTATAGCTTTATCTTCTTACGATTATCACCTCTTACTTTGGTTTTGTTTAGTTTTATCTTGGATTTAGGAGATAAAAGCTGTGGCTGATGACCCCTGAGCATTTATCTATGAGTATTTTATTATAAGTTAAGATCCAAATACTTGTATTGGTAGCATATTCTTAAGAAGAAAACCAGTTAGTACATGAGTTGCTATACTGATCTCAAGAGTTAAAAACTTTGTCAGCATTTTTCTTTGGCTGACTCAAGAAAGTGAATCCAGTCTGAGGAGCAGAATGTAGCAAATGTTAGGACCAGAGGGGAAGCTATTAACTCCCTAAGGACATTTCCCCTTGGGATTATGGAATTATAAGATAATCAGCTTCATACCAGAAAGACCCGAGACTTAAAACCTAGTAAAAAATGCTTTTCAGAAAATGTTCTTTCCAAGTTCTGAAATGCAGCTGGCAGTGCAGAATGGAGAATAAAATTCCAGTTAATTATACTGAATTTTATGGAACTAAAATGTGTAAACTTTGTTAGACTCTTAATAGCATATTCCTTTAGGAGTAATTGACAACAAATTCCTGTTGAGGTGCAAATAAGGGAACCAAGTGTGCAACACAAATGAAGGATGCACAGTGCTACTCAATTTAATGCAAACCTGTGAAGTTGGGTTTGAGTCTGAATAGCTGTGATAGGTAACCTTAGAAACTGAATGTGGAATGCATATATTCTTCCTGGCTTTTAGACTGTTTTACTGTTCTTTGACTCTGCTCAGAGTTGAAAAGCTCAGTAACACCTGTATAAAGTAAATATGTGGCCATTGTCAATGTATCACTAACAGCTCCTCACTGTAATGCCTTCTTTCTGCACGTACAGATACAACAGACATGCAAGAGAATGGACTCAGAAATATGCAATGTAAACTTTTGAAGACATTTTCATATACCACAGAGTACTGTAAATTCTAGGTTTTTTTCAAAATTAGAAGGAAATGGAGCACAGTTTATGGTTTCAATGTGACACCCCTTGAATTTTTTTTTTCACCCACATAAGTGTGTTTCTGGAGCAAGACAGAACAAACTTCTGAAAATAACTCTATGACTTTGATAAGAATATTTATCCTCTTTGTATGCTTTGCAGAAGACATTTATTATAGTTTTTAAGAGTTGGACACCTGCATCTTCAGACTGCAAGATCTGTAATTCAGTTGTAAATCAATGAAATTATTTTTGCTGGAAAAAGTAGCTGTTTTCATGTGATAAATACTGTATGTGTGTCATTGAAGTATGTTGTCTGTTTCATAAGTGTGTTCAAGTTTCTTTTTGTTAGTTCTCCTATATAATTTGTATTTTTTTTTACTGTATAGACTATTTTATTTACAATGTAAGTCATTTCATTTTAGACTTGCTTGTGCACAGTATTGACAAGATACAACTGTTAATAGTGAAAATAATTGGAGTATCTCACTTATTAGAATATTCTGAAGACTGACTGCAGACTTAAAACCTAAAATGATCTTTGCACTGTAAATCTTTGTATGCTGATTATGGAGAAACACTTGGTTTTGATTCTGTTGCATACTTGACTTAATTTTATGGCAATGTGAACTAATTGCACTGGTATGTAGAAAAAGACATGTAACCGTTTTGTTGCTATTCACAACTGATTTTTGACGTGTGGGCAACATAATGCTATCACAGACCTTTTACAAATCCAGATGTAGCCTTTTCCATATAAATAAAATACATTTTCTACTTTCCTTGGCTATTTTGTATCTTATCTCATGCACATCCTTCAAGTACTTGTTCTTGTAGCCAGAATGTCCAATAAAGCTGTGCATCATGTGCTACTTAGGGCTGGTTTGCAGTTAGTTTTTATGCTAGCTCTAGCCTAGTGGATTTAACATCCTCTGCCCACTGCTGGATATAGGATTTCAAACAGGTTAATGCCACGCTACACCACTGTCCATCCATGGGGGAGATAATCACAAGAGTCTGTTAATGTGGTGTATTTGCAGGATCAGAATGTTACAGTGAATTCACGCTTGAAAGCGTCTGTTTCCTCCTCACACTTGAAAGTAACTTTGCCATTAACTTGAACTTCAGTTGCTTCAGAGTATGCATGTGGAAAACCAGTAGTGCTGGAGAGGGGCAATCTGTTCATAAAACACAGATCAAAAGCAGAAAAACTCTTGATTTCCTACCATTCATTCTTGGTTATTTGAAAATAAAAAAAAAATGACAAAATGTTTTTCTCTGTGTCTTGCACATGAAAGAAAATATCTTTTAGTTGGGAAATTTGTATTTGTTATCATAAAATACATTTTTAAGACTACAGATATATTTGATTGGGGTTTCTTTTGTTTGTTTTGGGTTTTTTTTGTTTTTTTTGGTTTTTTTTGGTGTGTTTTTTTTTTGTTTGTTTGTTTTTTTTNGTCCTCATAAAATACATTTTTAAGACTACAGATATATTTGATTTGGGGTTTCTTTTGTTTGTTGTTATTTTTTTTTTTTTATTTGAATATGCATCAAACTGGAATGTGGGGTATGGGACAAGTGTGCACAGTAGGAGCTTTCATTCCTACCAGTGGAATATTAACTTCATGTTTGCTGACTTACTGACTTCAAGTTGGACACATATAGGAAAATGTCATTTCTATGCTAGTTTTATCTGTGATGTAATGGTGACATTTGAACAGCAAAGATTGAGAGTGGTTCTAATAATCTTAAAATATCCTTGTTCACTACATTTTGCAAGCTGAATAAATTGATTTTTTTTTTTTTTTTGTTACTGAGTGCTTCGTTATACTTGAACTAGGGCAATGTAGCTAAAAAGGCAAAGACATCATTTATACTTCTTGCTCAAATGATTGCAGAAAACTGACCATCAGAATGTGTTCACAGTTTTAATTTTTTCTAGGTAAAAATAGTAATCAGTTTGTAGTAGAAGTTATTTAAATTTTTATACTGAACTGTGTGAAATCAAAAGTTTGACTTGGTTTCTTTTGGCTTATCAGTTTGTGCCAGGGATGGATTGAAAACATTTATGCTTTAACTGGTAATGTTTCTGCTTAGTGCCATGCATGAGTGCATGAATGACTTTCCTTTCACACTATGAAACCAGCGGGAGGATTGAAAACCAACAACCAACACAGATTTGTAAAACTTATTAAGCATATATAAATATTTTTAAAAAAAAACTGTTCTAAAAAGGAACTTTTAAAAGGAGCTTCACACCTCTAAACCAGCACTTTTATGTGTTGGTTTAGAGGTCTGAAGCTGAGTCTTTGATCCTTATGATGCCCCTAGCAGTTCAGCCTTTCTGCTTTTGAATTTATCATAATGAAATGATAAATACATGATTTAAAACTTCAGTCACGCTATGAAGTGGCTGGGTTTAATCTGTGGAGAGAAACACCTCCACTACTGCACCTTCAGAGCTCCTCCCTTGATGCTTTTTATATAAATTCTGAAAAGTTTAGGGCTGAAAAGTTTACTTCATTCTGTGCTGTTTACTATGATGAGAAGAAAAAAAGAAAAAAAAAAAGCAAACCTTCCTTTTCCCCTGAGATCTGGTCGGAGCTGTGGCGTCTGCTGTCTCAGACGCAGCTGCGCCCAAGAGCCTGTCACTGCGAAGCCAACAGCGAATCCGTGGGGTTGGATTTTGGCCACGTACCAAGAGAACGAGTTACTTAGTGCTCAGTGTTTCTGCGCTACAGTTTCCGCCTGTCCCTGGGCACGGCGGAGCTCCGTGTCCGTGTCCGGGCCCGGGCTCGCCCCGCGGCTGAGGGCGCGGCCCCGCCCCGCCGGC
>VWYO01011771.1:37729-50718 GCA_013400275.1 Rhadina sibilatrix | reverse complement strand
ACAGGAGAGGACAGCTGGGGGTGTCGGGCTCTGCTGGGCACAGGAGGAGAGGAAACAGGGAGGCCAAGGGAGGCTCGGGGTATATATCAGGAGCAATTCCTTCATGGAAAGGTTTATCAAGCCTTGGCACAGGCTGCTTAGGGCAGTGGTGGAATCCTCATCCCTGGAGGTATTTAAATGCCATGTTGATGTGGCATTTGGGGACATGGGTTAGTAGTGGCCTTGGCAATGCTGTGGGAACGGTTTGACCTGATATCCTTAGACAACTTTTCCAGCCTAAATACTCTGATACTCTGATTCTAAGCCATGCAGGAATAGCAGGGTTTAAAAATAATTTTGGTAGATGCTATCTAGTAGATACATTCAGAATTCAGACACTGCTGTAATACTGGCACGCCATCCACACCTATGCCTGGAATGGAAACTTCACCCAAAGGGTGGAAATCAAGGTTTCTCCCACTATTTGATCACAGCTAGATAAAATATTAAATAATAGTCGGTTTTAGCTAATATATTTAAATCTCTCTTTCCAGTGAAGTACTTTTTGTACTTTTTTTTTTTTTTTTTGTAGCAAAGAGGAATGTCATGACAGTCTGCACAGCATGATTAAATTACCTGTTCCCCATTAGAAATAGTTTTAATTATTTCCTCCCACTGTGTATCAGAAAGAAACATCATTACATGTAAAGAAATGACTTGTTGGGGAGCTATGTGGAGAGAAAAATAACTTCCACATTTAAGAATAAGCACTACCAGTGACAGTAAAAAGAAACAAAGAGCATTCCCAGATGACAAAGATAACCAACATCTCTCTACAATTGACATGGAGATCTGCTCTTACTTTGCTTATAACCATTGCAAGTTCCCTCATCTCACCAGTCATGCCAATAAAAGCACTAAGAGGTTTCAATAATCGTTCCTAAAAGAGAAAAACATAATTTCTTGTCAGACTGCAAGTATTTTTAGACAAACTATTAAGTATTTTTTTTAAAACTGATACACCATAGTAATACCAACTTTTAAAGTTGCAGAAGTATGTTTAATAATAAAATTTTTGAAGCCATATTTGCAGTAAGTCATCTTTTCCTCTGACAGAATTTAACCTGAATCACCATAAAAATGAGCAGCTTTCTTATTGCATTTATAATCCTAAATATGCCCTACATAGATTAAGAGGAGTGAAAAATGTAACTGTAGGTCACTGTTTTGTCACATTCTCTTTTTGGATAGTTTCTTCCAGTGTAGCAAGCTGCCAGGCAGACAATCACCATGAAAGCTGGATGCACTATCTGAGAAGTTCTGGTTTATGTCTGGAGTGTTTACAGAAAATTTATCTCAACCATCACAATTCTGTTGTTGTCTCAGCTGAGGCAAAAGTAGAGACATATTGAGCTGAAAGGAACCAGGATTTTACCCACAGAGTTCTGCAGGTGTCTGCAATTTTTTTTTTCTTTTTCATCATAAGGTCTTACTTTTATTTGTTGCCTGCTTTCATGTTCAGAATAAACAACTTATTCATCAAATTAGACCACTATCAAGTATAACTGTCCCTTCAAGGAGGAAACATACCTCTCAGAAGTCCAAGGCCTTTTTTAGAACTTGGGAACAAAACCAAGGTTGTTGCAGTATTTTATTTTGTCTCTGGCCGTGCAAAACTCAAGTTCATATTGACTGGATGGAAATACGAACAGAAACACTTACTGATGGATCTGGATCACAATTAAGGCTGTTCATGGGAACTCCATCTGGTGACACTCTGACAGCATCCTGAATTATCTTGTGGAAGTCAATTATTTGGGCCTAAAGGAGAAAAGAAGTTGCTGTAGGTTTTACCATGGTGGTAGCACTATTAAAAATACACTGGACCAAATTCTGCTGGCAATTACGGCAGTGTATTTCCTTACTGCATATTATAGACCTAATTATGGCAAAAAATTGACCCCAAAACCTGTGGTAGCAATGGGGATAGAACACACAACTCAGTCAATTCAATAATTTAACTGCAGAGCCATTCATTACCTCATTCAGGAATTAAAAATTTATCTTCAATCATAGTTATTCACCACTGGGTTTAAAAAATAGAAAAATTCTTCTCTGAGTATGTTTGAAATAGTATTTAATAAAAAAGTGCCTACGCAAAGAATTATAAAATTCTTTACACAAAATTATAAAGCTGACTTTTCAGCTGACTATATAGAAACATTTTACATAAAAATTGACAATAACCTCTACCATTTGATATTTTTGAAAACCTCTGTTTATTTTTTTTCCACATACCTATTTCTCCAAACCACACCAACCTTTCTTGGGTGAGATCTGTCTCCTCCAGTTTTGCTGATTCCTGAGATGCTTAAGCCAAAATCAGATTGATCCAGAGTATCTGCACCACCACTATTCTAAAGAAAAAATGCCTTTTCAAACAGATGTGTTGCCAAGTAAATGGACTGAAGATATTACATTATAAGTATCATTCCATCTATTCACACAGGCCCAGAAGAAGTTCCAAGAGAAATACTGATCATTTAAACACCACTGTACATATGATTAGACTTCACCTGACTGGTGACAGAAGTGAAAGCCATGGCTCTGGAGCCCACCAGTGAAACTATTCCATGCACCAAGCAGAAAACTGCATTTTACATATGAAGCAACTCATGAACAGTGGAAATGACAGGCCAAGTAAAAGGCACAGCATGTCAACTCAGAAATGAGGAGTTATTTTAGGATTATGTATTCACTTCACAGCAGTTACTGCTGTAAAATTCAAAATGCAAATGTTTTGGGGTATTTTTAGGGGTAGCGATAGATCAGAGTTCCTCTTGATGCAGAAATACAGCCAGGCCCTTAAAAAAAAGCTGTAATAGACACATTGCTTGCCCACTAACCTGCTGTTCCTGCTCCACCCTCTGTAAAGGGATGATAATAAAGTAGATTTCACAGCAACCTCACCAACATGAGACTCTCAAACCTGAACATTACAGAACCAAATTACTCCCCCAGTCTCAAACAACTTATGCACTGTGAAGATGCTTACAACTGATACCAGTCTTTCTTCTTTATTTGTTTCGCTTTCTGGCATTTAAGGGTGAATATATTGGTACTAATGGAAAAAATCTGATTGCTTTCAGTGTAGGTTAGATTATATGCCTCCTTTTCCTCTAATTTTTGCTTGTGACTGCCCCCAAACTCACGGCCATAGATTCTCTCGAAGTCCTGCACCTATAATCTTTAAGTGACATAATCAGCAAAACCCGTTAGTTGCACAATAATTAATTGTCTAACTCCCATCCTCTTGCTGCCTACAGACTTCCCAAACAAACTACATTGATTTCAACTGTACTGCTGCCAAGAACAAACATGTTTAAACCTGTCTGGGGCTCTCCTTGGTGGAGGATTTAGGTTCTGCTGTACTCCCAGGTGAAGTTTTTGACACTAGCCGTTGCACTGTCTGCTGTTTGATCCTTGGTACATTCTGAGAAGAAGTTGCTGTCCTAGAATTAAGAAAAATAATGCAAGACTTCCATGACTTATTTTTTTTTCCTCCAAAATACCAGAAGATTTAAACCCAAAGCTTTCAAATAAAGCAGTTTTAGGCTAAATTTGCTCCCACTGAAGTTATGGCATTAATTTCAAACACAGCAGAGTTCAGTGCTAACTTTTTTCAAACACCCCACCCCACTTTATCCACACTGCAGAAGCTCTGTAAATTGTCTGCCTCCATTTGGGAAATAAGTCTCTAGTTTCCTCTAACATATACAGAAAAATATGCACCACACAGTCAGGAGAATGGCTCTAGGCTTTGGTGCTCCTCTGGTATCACAACATTAACTTAATCACTGTGCATATTTGCTTTTACTAGGAAAATTTTCTACCCAGAAATATCTCTCACCTTCTTGCTCTTCCTCCACTTCTCTGCTGTTGTTTATTTTCTGCTGTGGCAAAATTAATATTAAAATAATTAAGAATATAAAAGAGGGCAATTTGAACCTGTTTTTCTCTTTAAAAATATTTTTAAGCACAAAATAATGATCTTGGAAATAATAATACATAAACAGGAACAGTATGAGTATAAGCACTGCAAGCTTGCAAAAACTTACTGAAAACAAACTGGTGTTGGTGAGAGTGGTTTTGCTTCAAGCTTTTTACATTTTATTTTATTCAGTCTTTGGTTTCTCTGCTTACATCTTAAAACCAATATCATGTTCACAGTAAAATGGACACTACCAGAAATTAGATTAAGTACAATAATTTAATATATCACACAGAATGCTTATTTAATGCTAGTAATTTTTTCATTGCTGAATTGGGAAATATGAATTTGTCTTATTCCTCTGAAGAGGAATCAAGTTCAACATAACAAGACAGAATAAATGTCACATTACAATAGTGGTTATCAAACTACGTATCTTTTGCATTTATATAATTTGAAACAATTTCTGTCAAAGGAGAGGTTTGGTGTTTTTTTTACAAAATGTCAAACTTGTAAAGCCTAGATGTGAGCTCATAAAGCCAAGGGTTTGTATGCTATCAGCCTATGGTTGTTCCAAAGCACATCTCTTTTCAGTGTTCTCTGTTCAATGCTCTTCCACTCATGATTCTCACACATAAAATAATCCTCCCCAAAGAGCTCTTTCCCTGAAGGAGCTTGGGAACACTGTGTTTAGGGGCAACAGGTTGCTATGGTGCAACCCTGTAATCTTGTGGGTATATCTACAACACTTCCAACTGGAATTCAGCACGGAAATTACCAACTTGTTACTGTAGTACTTGTCAAGAGTGCTGCAAAGAATTCTGCAGGAAGGAGCACCACAACAAGGATTTTGTTTAGATATCCAAGTCTGGCCACAATTTAGGGCATGGTGCAAACTATGAGCAGGAGAAGAGGCTACTTATGCTCTAGGGAAAAAAAGATGATATCTGCCTGCCAGCACCATCACAAATCTGAGCTTAGGTAATAGCAGGCTACTCCATGCCCAAGAAGCTTTACTGAACAAAAAAAAAAGCATAATGAGAACTTTTAGGCGTCCAAGAGTAGCATTTTGGGAATTCTTTTTTGTTTAGATCATGTACTCACTCTTGACTACTGCTCAGTTTGACTATGATGAGGAAAAAAAAAATGCTTTTTTAATAAATTTTCATTCTTGACTCCTAACAAATCCTTTCTGTTTTGTCCTGCAGGGCTGTTCTTCCTCTTTGTATTAACACCAATCCATAAGTTCTAGATGTAAATGCTTTTTCCAAGCAAATAATCACTAAACCCTTTAAGGTGGAAAACACCTCTAAGACCATCCAGTCCAACCACTCCCCAACTCCAGCAGCGGCCATCACTGACCCATGTCCCCGACTGCCACATCCACATGTGCTTTGAACACTTTCAGAGATGTTGCTCCACCACTTCCTTGAGCAGCCCATGCCAGGGTTTGACAACTTTTTCCATGAAGAAATTTTTCCTAATGTCTAATCCAAACCTATATCCTTCAAGTCCCTCATCACTTATTCTCACAGTTGTTCTTACGGCTTCTCCAAGTTACATTTTGTGCTCAAGTGCAAAACCATTCTGCCTCTCAGGGCCATAATAGAACGCTTATATTCTGATTTGCCTTATTCTTTTATTTATTTACTATTCTTTTCTCATGAGAAGAAAGTGGATAAACATATCTTTGGCATAATGCTTTATGCTTAGCTGGCATTTTCCAACACCAAAGCAGTGTTCAAAAGAAGAAAAATACCACCTTCTAGCTCCTTTATATAAAGAAAGAAGAAAAAGCAGAAGGGCTCAAAGCCACGTCTCTAAATTCTGGTGCCTTGTATGCTAGAACTACAGATTTGTAACAGTAAGGATTGGAACATTAAATGCTGACACACATGACAAGGGCTGTGAGCATAGCAGGGAAATACAGATTTTAGATTTGTAAACAAAAGCTTTCTTTTTGGAACAGAGCCACATACCAGTGTCCAGGACCTTTTTGGTAATTTTAGGATACTTTTGAAACTTTACAAAATAGTAGCTTTCATATTCCATCAAAATTGTCTCAAGATCAATGTTGTCACAAACTTCAAAGCCACGTAAACCTAATTTTGCCTCTTGTTCCAAAGCATTTGCAGCATCAACATATCTGGCAATTTAAAAACAAAACAAACAAAGATCAAAAAACTGAGAGTCATTATCTTACTCTGATTTCTGAGAGAAGAAGCAAACAATGGCACTAGTAAGCACAGGGTATTTTTAACCTGTCCACAATCCTATTTTTATAGAAGTATAAACTCTATTTTAATAAGCTTTGTTGGTTGATCTAAGTATTTTTAAATTATATAGGAACTTGTTGTTTCAGAAACCAAAAAAATTTAGCAAATCAAACTGCAAGGATGCCTCATAGTAGCTTACCACTTCCCCACATCACCCCAAAGTGATCTTTGGGACATCACACTGTCCATTCAGCCAGCAGAGGACAGAAAGATGCAGTATAGCAGGTCAGATACACACAATCCCACAAGGGTAGAGCGCCATTATTTAAAAAACATACCCTTCCTTGATTAAGTAATGCAAAATTAGAATGAGGAGATTTTTCCGACGAGCTTCTGTTCGCATCTCCTCCTGTGAATTAAGACAGAACTCTAGATCAAATGTAATATTCTCTTTATTGCTGTAAACAGCATCTAAATGTAGCCTCTGGAAACAAACAAATTAACACAATGGCATGTAAGAACTGTAAAACAACTTACTGTTAATAAAAACAAGGAAAGTGGTTTTCAATCTAATTTTTCTTACACATTATCAGGGCTACTGGATGGGTAGAAACCTTTTCCTAGACAAGAGAAAATTACTCTAGGCTTGAACAAATAACTTACTTCCCTTACTATGGTTATGGTATTCACTGCTGTGAATTTCAGGGCAGGACTCTTGGAGACCTCAATGCTTCAGGGACTGTGCAAGGAAACCTTGTGCTCCATCCTGCATCCTGTGCCCTTCCCTTGCAACCAGAAACCTGTTCTCTGAGTGTCTGGAGAAGTGGGGCTGGTGAACAAGTCTGGGATCTGAATGACTCTACTACAAAGACCAGCTTTAACACTTGCTGACTCCCATTTCATAGGCCTTGATGTATAAACACAACAAATTAAACACAGACATTGTAAGAATTAGTGGATTGGGATAACACAAAACTTGCACAATTTTAACACAGGACTGACTGAAACCAGGACTCAACATGAAGAAATTTCAATATAGAGTCAGTCTCATGGATGTCTTGGCACAGACTGGAGAACTCAAAGGAATTCACAAATGGTTCAGCAATAAAAACAAGGCAGCATAAAACATTCTTGTCTTTATTCAATGAAGCTTTATCTCAGAGAGTATCAGATACAATATTAAGTAGAGGAAAAGAGGCAGTGGAAACAGAATCATGCAAGATGACGGAATAAAGCCTCACTCTGATGAAACATGCCATTTATGCTTAGTGTCTGCAGAAAACTTCTGAGATTTTTGGGTCATAGGAGAAGTTGCTACAATGAAAGCTCTAGAAATCAGCACATTGCCTTTGGTCTGCCTCACTGGGCCTTGAATCTGTGACCACAGGGAAAGCAGATATGGCCAAACATACATTGAGGCAAACTAATGACTTCCCTTCTCTTTCAGGTTGGGAGGTCTTGAGAGTTGGACTCGATGATCCTCAAGGGTCCCCTCCAACTTGAGGTACTCTGTCTTTCCTATGATTCTGTGGTTATTTGTGAGGATCCAGCATGAACATGAAGGAGTGGCACTTAACGGGAGGGGGAGAAAGAGCAGCAATTTCTGTTGCTTGCCCAGCACACATACAGCCCTGATCACACTGCACAGTAAAGCAACACAGGCTCCTGCTGCCACCCGCAGTTTCTCTCTCTTCTATCCCAACCGAGCAGTGCCTGCATGCACCCCCAAGAAAAAGCCCAGCCCAAGTGTGCTGCCTGAGGGTGACAAACACAGATTTCTCTCCTCTTCATACAGCAAACACTGCCCCACCATCTGTATCAAGGACTTGGGCTGCTCTCTGCCTGTGCCTGGCAAACAAAGATGCCAAGGAACTACTACTGACCACGGCTGATGTTTTTTAAACTCCACAAGATGTGCAGAAGAAATAAGCATAGGTAAAGACCATTACTTTATTCTTCCTGATCTCCTAGAAGAGAGAGCAATCATAGCAAACTGCTAATAGTAGAGAATCATTTAGTTCAAAAAATCAAAGAGTTTTTTTGAGTGGTTAGGTTAGACCTCCCTCTGCTCTGTACACAGCGCTGGGTATCACATGGCATTCCACTGATAATTTCAACACTTGAGATAGCACCATCGGCTACTGTTTTATTTTAAAATAAAATCTGCCAGCCTGTAAAAAGTACTGGATAGAACGAGGGAAACGTATCCTAGTCCAGCAGGTATTTCCTGGGACGTTTGCTTCAGTCGTGGGGCCATCTAGTGTCACGACTAAGGAAGAGCTGGGGTTTGCTCTTAACGTTCCCTGCAGAGTCAAAGTGTATTGGCATTTCACGTATTGCAAAAAAAGTTTGTATAATCTTCATTCTGGCTTTCTAGAATGAAAGTTGAACCTGGCTGGGGAAAAGGGAAAAAATCGTAACTCCTTTCTACTTTTACTACTCTTGGTACCGTCTTGAGAAACTGTTTCCAAAAGGAAGTTACAATACCACTTCAGTGGTGGTACAAAGATATTTTTTCTGAACCATTTCGGGAAGAAAGGGAATGCTGTGGATGTTTTGTTGAGTGGTAACTCTTGAGTGACGCAGACTGGTTCCTGGGAGGTGCTGCAACAAGAAATCAACCAATTCTGAGAAGAGAGAACACACACACTGAGATGAAAGGGTCTTTTCCCTCTTAATCTCTTGATGTGCTAGTGTTTGAAAAACAGGTTTTGAATTGTCACCCTTCTACCATTTCTCTTGGATGACCTGAATCTTCCAAAACACATCTGGAGGTTGTGCAAGAAGGAAGCTGGAATCATCACTTGCTGAGAGTCCCACCTTTGGAATGTAACTGCTCCTGAAGGTTTATGTTGAGAAAGATTAACTGTTGTGTTTGCTAACATATCAAAGGGCAAGGTTACAGCTACCTCTGAATATTTAAAACACAGTATGCAAACAGAGTGGCTGCCACAGAAGACAAACACATCAAGTGCTTCATGTAATAAACATGGATATTCTGACAAGAGAGGAATTGCCTCTGCCTGACAGACTGACAGGGTTCATGATCCATGCTTGGAACTTTCCTTGAAAAGAATTTGTGTTCCAGCATGTCATCTGCTGCTGTTCATCCCCTTTTGTTACTTCTGCTATCCCTAAAGCATTTTAAGTTCTCATATAAATAGTGATATAGTGATTGGCTGCATCTCAAACAATTTAAGTACAGACTTGCTTTGGGGGTAGGATAACATTGTGTCTACATGTGAGCCACCTACTTCAACCTGGACGTAGCAATGTTCTTCTGGTTGTGCCAATCAAACAGAGGGGAAAATGGACCTTTACATCCCAAAAGAGCCCCATCTAAAAATGAGAAGAGAGTTTAGACTGAGAGGTTAATTCTGTTTATAACCTTTGTTAAGAAAAATGCAAACAGCAATGGCTGATTTTGAGAAATCAGGTGTGTGTCCAAAGAAAATTAACTAAGCTGTTAATCAGTAGATCAACTCACAATGACTTGTGGTTGGACCTGAAAAACAAAAACAAAAAAACAAAACCGAGATATCTCTGGTAGCCCAGTTCTGTGAGTGTTCTATAAAACAAAGACAAATCAAGGATCTTTCAACATGCACCTGTTACCAGTCACAAATCTAGCGAACCAGTGGCACATGGATCATTGCCTGACCAGTCCCACCAATCCCTTTCCTGCATTTCACCATTATTTTAGCCATTATTTTAGCACACACTCTTTCCATGAGGCAGATGAGCCTCTGTCTGTGTCGGTGCCACCAGCAGCTTTATCTGTCCCCTTAAAAGACCTCTCTGCCCACACTGGTCTGCTGTCCTGAGCTCCAGTTTGTCCTTTAGGGACTGACCCACTGCACTGATGTCCACAAAAAAAACCTGCCTGCCAGAGCCCAGGCAGGTACTAACACTGCCCAAGGCTCCTGCTGTGCTTAGAGAGGAAGTGGCAAATCTTACACAGCATGAAAAAACCAGGAGTAGTTACTAGTGCAAAGTTACTTAAAATTCAGTTTAGCTTTATAGTGATCTAGCCTTCCTGTTTAATTAGTATTTGGAATTGCATGTTGTTTATAGCCACTGGTATTTCAATAGATGTTTAAATGTTTAAAGTTTAATAAGCTTCCATTCTTAAAAGAACAGAAAAACATATGTAATTAAATTTTCAATTACTATAGGGGATTTGGGGGTCTATGAAATTAATAAAACCTTAAGGCACTTAAATGTGATCTTGTTTTAAAAACTGAACAGTTGAGCACTTAACTAATTAGCTTCAACACGTATAGTGTTATTTTATTTATTTCTAGCTTAACAAAAGAGTGCCACATATTCCTATTTTTGAGACATTTTAAATTAAACTCTAATAGAGTTGCGCATCTTTAGGTGTAATTGTTTGTTTAGTCATTTCCACACCTTTTACTAAAATGCATTTACATTCTAAATCAACCAAGTCTCCCGTGTAATTTCCTGAAATTAATGGACCTACTAAAAGATTCATTTAACTCAGTAACGTTCCATTATCATTTGACCCTATATATTCTGCATTAATACATTTGTTGGGATGAAAAATAAAGAGCTACAAGAGTAAGCCATCACCTGGGGAGCCTGGGAATAAGAACTATCCTGCTTTAGTGTATGCACTCTAAGGAAATCCAACTGGGGCAGTCAGGATGTGCTCAGAAAGACCCCTGATTAGGAGTTCAGACAAGAGGCAGCCAGGTGGCTGTGCAATCACACAGGGAAAGCACTAATCCTAATACACCTGCAGAGCCCTTTCCCTCTTTCTCTTTGGGATCTCAGGATGCTGACAAGTATGGAGTTCCTCAAAATCAAGCCAGCACCATGTGCCAGGACAGAGAGGCCTGATGGGCTCACCTAGTTTTCCTCCTCCCTTTACCACCCTGTATTCCCACAGGTTTCCCTTCCCCAAAGCCCTTTGGATATTTGCGCCCTTGACAGGCTTTTCAGAAGGCTGAATGTTCAGTTCTTGTCTGGCTTGCTGACCCTACTTTTTGAGAAACACAAGCAGAGAACGAACTGGTGAGTTTTAAACAATGTATAACTTGGCTGCCTGTGAACAGAATTTCCCAGGAAAAAAAAAAAAAAAAAAGGGCGCTTTGCCCTTTTCTCTCTTCCAAATTATACAAGGCTGCTGCAAACAATAGAGTTGCCAAAGTTTTTCAAGGATTACAATGAGCTTTCATAATTAAAGACATACAGAAAGCTCACCATAGAACTTATGACTGGAAACAAGAAGCAAAAAGTCCTTTTGGCAGCTTCAGGTGGTTCTTCAAGTCACTAATTAAAAAATAAGGCTCCGAATGTCTGCTCCTCTGCGAAACACAAACAACTCCCTTCTCTCTATACCCAAAATATATAGACTGTTATCTTCAAATCCATCCTGCCAAAAGCTATGGAGAAGCCAGTTTATCAAAAACACATCAAACCAAATCCTGTGGCACAGCTGACAGGAAAGAGCTCTCGAGCTCCAGTTCCCAGTCCCACAAACATTTCTGCATTTAATATCGAGCACCATCCTTGGGACAAAGGCCATGCAAACAGACACTGGTGAGGTGAAAAATCAAGTTCCCCTTTTCTCCTCTCCTCCTGCGTTTTCATGCTGCTTCAATACCACACCTTCAGGCTCCATTCTCAGTGGTTGAGATCTGAATCCACTTTAGGGCTCAGAAAGAGGATCCCATTCCTAGGTAAATATATCTATCCTATTAACACTTCCTGAGGAGAGAAAATTGAGGGGCAGTTTTTAGAAGAGAGGGGCACCAACCTCTTCTCTCTGGTGACCAGTGACAGGACCCAAGGGAATTTCATGGAACTAGGTCAGGGGAGTTTTAGGTTGGATATCAGAAAAAGGTTCTTTCTCCACAGGGTGGTCAGGCATTCAACCCACCCAAGGAGTGGTTGAAGGCTGCCAGAGCTCCAGGAGTGTTTTGACAATGCTCTTGAGAACATGGTGTGAATTTTGGGGCTGTGCTGTACGAGGCCAAGAGTAAGAACATGAAGACCCTTATAGGTACATTCCAGCCCAGAATGTTCTATGATTCTACAAGAGCTGGACGTAACACCTAAAGCTCAGTCTCAGGACTCCTCCCAAAACGCTTCTTTTGTGGAGAATCCTGCACTCTTCCCTGTCCAGTGGGAAGAAGGACTGGTGTATGCATGTACAGACCTAACAGCCTTATGCAAAAGGCTTTTACCATCCCTGCAGCCTCTCTCCTTCTGGTGTAATTTAACCAGCAGATGGAAGCAAAAGAACAGGTTATGAAATTCAGCAAAATCTTTCTGTTTCTGGGCTTTCTAGGGCAAGAACCACAGAATCATTGAATCGCAGTATAGTTGGGCTTGGAAGTGACCTCAAGACCACCCACTTCCATGCCCTGCCAAGGGAAGGGGCATCTTCCACTATCCCAGGATGCTCCAAGCCCCGTCCAACCCGACCTGGCCCACTACTAGGGATGCGGCACTACAGCCGTGACTTTTTGCAACAAGAGCGAGTGGAGGAAGGAATATAGACCGCTCCCCTCGGCTGTGCCTACCGCTGCAGAACCATTTAGAGAGGGGCTGAGGGGGATCCACGCCCACCCCTGCCCATCATGCCCAGCCCCGTTCCTGCCGCCATGACACCAACTCCCGCGCATGCGCAGAGCGCCCCGCCCCCCGTTGACATGGCAACCGCGACGCGCAACGGCGACTCGCAGCTGCCTGCCCCGCCAGTTCTCACCGCTTCCCTCGCCTGGTGGGTGGTTCTCAGCGCTTGGCAAGAGAGCTCCATGGCGACAAGGGATGCC
>VWYO01011771.1:0-29377 GCA_013400275.1 Rhadina sibilatrix | reverse complement strand
AAAAAAAAAAAAAGTCTGAAGACATATCTTTTGATATTCCCATTCATTCTGTTTGTAAACTGGAGTGCCTGTGAGATGAATCTGTTAGCCTGGAGCTGCTCTAAATGTTCAATATCTGTCTGATAATAATTCAAGGCCTGTTGTGGGAAAGCTCTAGGTAAGTTTTGGAAAAAAATATAATCGTCTGCCTCTTGTCTGCAAGGCCGTGGCTGAAATTTTTCTTTTTGCATTTGAAGATGCATTTGAATGTGCCTGCTTGAGTACCAGGCACTTGGTTTTGAGGCTTCAATTTTTTTTCAGATAACCTAGTCTTTTGGCTTTTGACCAAAGATGAGAGAGATTCCCCCACCCCCAGCAGATTTTGTGAATTGACCTTTAGGTGTGATCTGAAATGGCTGCTTTATAGATTAACCTCCTGAAGTTTTTATGGCAGTATTGTTTGCTGCTCTCTTGTTGGCTGCAGTTTCCTGTAGTATGTCATCTTTACTTGCTTTATAAAAGACAACTTGGGTCATTTTGAGAGTGGACTTTATTTTAGTAATTTGTTAAGGACTGACTGAAGGCAGGAGGTCAGAGTTCTCTCTTAAACTCTGTTTCTTGAGGGAAGCAAGCAGAAGTAGCATTTTGATATTTGTTAGGACTGTCCCTGGCATCCTCTGGATCTTCACAGTAAAAGTTCTGTTGAGCTGGGACCCAAGGGTTATAACTGAGAGGCTGTAGTGAAAGAAACCAGACTTTAATGAAACCTGCTGTTGCATCAGGCCTTTTGGAGGTCTTCGGTTTTGTTAAAGGATTTGGATGTAGCTGTAACCACACTGGCTACTTTTCAAGGTATTGGTGACAATATCTGGTCTAAAGCTTACCTTCCAGACCATGTGATTAATCTTTTAATTAGTAGTGTTCATTGATTTCTGTAGATTACTGGTTTCTGGACTATTAGGGAGTGGCTGAGAAGATGCAGAGGGCACAGCTCTGTTGTGTCTAGTTGTGAGTTATACTTAGTTTTGAGATACCATATCCAGAGCTGCTGTGCACAGATGTGTTTTTAAACCTGGCTCATACCTTTATCCATAATCCCCTCTCCAGAGCAGCCCAGTAAATGTTGAAGGAATTACTCAGGCACAGGCGGATGTGGAACAGAATCATCAGTCCGGTGTGGAGGCCAGAGATGACGAGTAAACACATTTTTGAACAGAATTGGCCCAGAAGTGGGGAGCTACAGCTCCTTCTGAGAGCCATCTGTGAGAAAACAATTCCAGCTCCCAACAGATTCTGAACTCACCAAGATTTGGCTTGAAGCTTGTTGAATCTCAACAAAATACTGCAGATAAGAGGATCAGTTACATATTGTTATTTAGTATTCTTGGGTCCCCTGTGTTTCTGCTGGCGTCCTGACTCTAAAGTGAAAACAAGTAAAGTGGAGTGCATGCAGTCTTTGAAACAGATCTCTAGTTTGGGTGACAGCATCAGTGTCATAGTTCATGTTTAATCACTTTTTGAAGTAATTTGTTAGTGTCATCTTTATGGGGCAAATAAAGAAGGCTCTTTATAGGCAAATGGCTCTGCCTGTGCCAAATCTGTGACACCTGTGATCAGTTTCATAGCCATTGTGGAAAAGAACTCATCTGGTTGAGAAGAGATGGAAGTGTGCTAATACATCCTTTCTGGCAGGAGGGATTGCACAAAATTTACTAGAAAATCATATTTAGAAATGCTGGAAGTAGGTCCCACTTTGACTTTTTTGCTCTTGCACACCGAGTGCTGAAGTCACGCAATTCAAATGGGAAAAGAAATGCTGTTTGGATACTATGTTAAAATACAGAAGTTGAAGTCTCATTCTTTTATATATTGGATCTCTTGTTCATACCAGACTTGATGTTTTTCCACTTCTCTTGCTTTTTATTTCCAGTCTGGAAGGACAGTGTAAGTGACCACCTCATATTTACCAGGTGAAGCAGTGCTTAGTGCTCAGTTGCCAACAAGAAAATGCTGAGAGCTCTTTTCATGTGTCCTCCTCAAGCTCATTGCCAAGCAGTGTTTTATTTTATCTGTGTTAATATCACTTTATGGTATATGCCGACCAGTTTGTTTTTGATGTAGAAATCAAATTCCATGTGGTGGTCTGGATTAAATTTAAGATGGTGGACAGAATAGGTATTGAGAAGTTGCTGTTGGTGCTGTAAGGATCCTTAGGCTGCAGTTAAATTGAGTGTATTAAATAGCATAAATGCTGATAAAATACTTTAATAACCTATTATAATGTTCTGTTACCTTGTATCTGCATGGAATTCCTGCATTCTCCATAGGTTCACAGCCACTATTCTAGATCATTGAGGTTTACCGAGACATCTTAAAGGTTTGTTGTATTTAAAATCATTAACCATTAGCTGATTTTGCTGAGATACAGTGATTGGGAGAGGAGGGAGAAAATGTGGTTTAGGGCACTCTGAAAAGGGGGCTGCAATGAAATGGCCAAGCTTTGTTTTGAATGTCTTAAATATTTGTGTTTGTTTAACTTAGGATTTTTGCTGTTTTTAAGTGTATGCGACTTTGGAGCTGATTCCTAACTTAGGACTCTTAGGCTAGAGTCTCTGTAGAGGAAAATCTCCATAATACTGAGGATCTGGTGGTTATCATTTGCATTGACTGTGGTTTTCTGTAGAGCTTCTTTTGCTGTCCTGTACTACTGACACAGATTTCAATAATGGCATCTTCATTTTTCTCTGTGACTTGCCTTTCTTTATCTATGGTTGGATCACGTCTGAGAAAACATTTTCACTCAGCAGAGAGGTCTTCAACCATCCCAGGACACAGGTTGTTTTTCCTTACCATCATTACCCATTTCTACCCTGCTGTAAGTCAGCACGGACGCAAATCTACTGCAAAAGATGTCACAAATGTACTGCTTTGCTCAATGTCCATGAAAGGGCTTAAAGGCAGGAGCGAGGATTTGTGGAACCTGTCCTTGGTGTGTCCCTGCTGTACAGAGCATTCAGACACTTCAGAGATTGTCTGGAAGCCAGTGGGGCTGAAGCAGAGCTCTTAGGGGCAAGCTGACCAGTACTACTCAGTAGGCTGGGTTGCTTCTGCAGTGCAGGTGTCCAGTTGGCTTCTCGAGCAGTACCTGCCCTGAAAGCCACAGCTGTTTCTGCTTATTGTAGACATACATCAAGAATTAAAGAGGTATTTTCAGTTACCTTGCGTTGAGATATATAAAAAAAGAGAGAGAGAGATGTAGAGTGAGTGTTAATATTCAGGGGAGTGTGGAGAATCACACAGCTCTTGTTTGGAGAGATGTTTGATCACTTATTTTGCTTTGAAACACGCCTGCCTCTTAATTTCAGTGGTATGTCAGCATTTCCTGGGCTCCTTAACATCATTCTCCCTGGGAGATTAATGCCATTCCAGATACACCTACGGCTTAATGCTTTAGAACAGTGTTTCTGCTGATGAATCATGGTTGCTAAAGTTTACCTGTAAGAAAAAAACCCCAAAAACCTATGAAACTTCTTATAACCTTCAAGTATGGATTTCAGGGGGAAAAATATTTCTGGAATATAAAAGTGCTTGATTTATCCAGTCTGATTTCCTTCCTTAGAGTTCTGTCAAACTACTTTGTGTTCATGGAGTAATGTTAAAACTAAAATGGCTTTGGTTTTGTGTTAAAAAAGCTTTTTTTTTTTTTTTATTGGGCTCTGCAGCTGTAAAGAACTTCTCTTAAGAGAAAATGGCATCTACGTGACACAACTTGAATGTCTAATCTTAATTGAGTGATGTGAAAAGCATATTAATAACGGGGCTGCAGTCTTCTGCAATATGCTGGAAAACCAAAAGAAATAACTTGATAAGGTTTGTTGGAAGCAGTGTCTGCCTCGCGCCATGATTATAAATATTCTCAGACATACATCTCCATAAAAGCTTGTTGATGATAATGAATGTCCACTCTATATGTGTAAATGGAGTAGGAAGATAAGTACAGAATTATAGGTTTGGTTTGGATAGGACCTTAAAGCTTCACCCCATGGGCAGGTGCACCTTCCACTGTCCCAGGCTGATCCAAGCCCCATCCAGCCTGGCCTTGGACACTGCCAGGGATCCAGGGGCAGCCACAGCTGCTCTGGGCACCCTGTGTCGGGGCGTCACCACCCTCACAAGGAACAATGTCTTCCCAGTATTGCATTTCACCCTGCCCTCTGACAGTGGGGAGCCTTTTCCCCTTGTCCTGTCCCTCCATGCCTTGTCCCAGCTCTCCTGGAGCCCCTTTAGGCACTGGCAGGTGTGTTTTCATAGACATGTTTGTTAATTGCCTTAAAGGGAAAGTAGAATCAGCTTTAGAGGTTGTCTATTGTTTAGATTCTCCTGTAAACCTCACTTTTTGCAAGTCTTCTTTCTAAAGCCTTTGTAAGATTTTTACATTGATGGACAAAACTATGTATAGTTTTCATACTTGCAAGTATTTTTAATGTGGGTGTTAATTTAAAATTTTGATGACTGTAGTATTGAAGCCAGGCTATGTCTTCTAGTAAAATGAAATCCATCTTGTAACAAAGTGCTAGTTTGTGAAATTTTTTTGTGTGAAGTGTTAGCTGTGTCGAGGCGTGACTGACTGCACATTTCACCTTGATTAACTTGCAGGAATGCACAGAAGGCAGCCAGCAGGGCAATAGACAGTATTTTGCAATACATGCTGTTTCCATAATCCCAGTGTAAAGGATTATTTTACTCATTTGCATTGTGGTTATGGAATCAAGCATCACGCTCACTGCCTGCATCTGGAGTAAAGGAGCTGGCATTGCTATCAAGCTTATGCAGCTATCTACAGAAGCGTGCAACGTGAAGTTTTCTGTAAAATCATGAATACTGGTATTATCTTTCAACACAGTTTCTCTTTTATGTCATAACTATAAAGCTGTTACAGTACTTCAAGCAATTTTTAATGAATGTTGGAACACTTTATTTTCGTCACTCTGTTTGACTGAGAGCAAGGGAAAGTAGAAAGGGAATGCCAGGTGGAAACTAACATTCTCCATCTTATATTGTTTTGTTGTTGAGGAAAGTTGCTGGGTTGAGATTGAGGTAACATCTGCTGTTGGCCTCTTCACAAGTTGGGGTGAGCCACTCAGTGCCTCAGACGACTTTTTGCTGGCTGCTGTGTCCGTGATGCATTTATAGACAGGGTGTTGGGGGAATACCTGTGTGAAGGCTCTGATCAGAACAGCTGCTTGATAGAAGAGTCACTGAATCCAAGTGGTCTGTCGGGAAATGTTGAAAAACACGGGCTGAAATATGATAACCTTGTCTCATCAATGATGAGGAAAGGGTGTGCCAGATGAGGTTTCTGCTATAATATTTTAGATGGTTGTTTTGATGTGCATAAATATTGTGGCCCTTGGGAAGGTAGGTCCTTATTCCTGCTGTGTTTTAATGGCACAAGAAATAGCCATTGACTTGGACTTGAGACAGCATGTGCCCAGACTTGGGTCAGCATGTGCCCAGGTGGACAAGGTGCCCATGGTGTCCCAGCCATGGTGTGGCACAGCCCCAGGACAGGGTCTGTCCCCTGTGCTGGCACTGCTGGGGCACCTCCAGTGCTGGGACAGCTCTGGGCCCCTCAGGACAAGAGAGACACCGAGGGGCTGGAGCGTGTCCAGGGCAGGGAAGGGAGCTGGGGAAGGGGCTGGAGCCCCAGGAGAGGCTGGGGGGACTGGGCTCTCATCTCAGGTAACAAGGGGTGGGACAAGACAAAATGGCCTCAAGTTGTTCCAGGGGATGTTTAGATTTGATACTGGGAAATATTTCTTGCCCAGAGGTGTTGGTATGCAGCCCTGCACAAGTTGCCCAGGGCTGTGGTGGAGTCCTCATCCTTGGAGACATTTAAAAGCCATGTGGATGTGGCACTTGGAGACATGGGTTAGTGGTGACTTTGACAGTGCTGGAGCAATAGTTGGACTTCATTATCTTGGAAGTCTTTTCCAACCTAAATGATTCTGTGATTTTTAAGTTCAATTTTCATCTGACACAATTTGCTGGTCTTACTGCCGAAACAATTTTCACAATATTAAAGAGAGAATAGGAAACAAGCCAATGGCACAGGGAGGGTTTTGACTTTTTTAGTGACTGACTCAATGTTTGGGCAAAAGTTATGTTAAAACTTCAGCTGAGATCAGATGAGTGTCAGAAGACAAGTGTTAACTCTGTGTACTAGGGACTTGGAAGGTAAAGTCAAAACATTGAATTTTTAGTTGTGTCCCTTCTGAAATCAATGCCCAAAGCGTTATTAAAAGTCCAGATGCACTTCTGAACTGTTTTTTAAAATATGTATTATCCCAGATGTCTGTTATTTCATATCTTCTGTTAGCACCTTCATCTCCAGTCCTCGAGTCTGGAGCTGCCATGGTGCACCAGCACAGATGGAAGGCAGGTGTTCTTTCACCTTTAAAAACTTCACCTCCTCGCTATGGTGAGAGTCCCCAAGAAATAGGAGGAAAGTTGGTTGGAAGTATTCTGGACAACTTTATACCTCTGAAATGGAGGTATAAATTGCTCAGAAAAATGTGAGATGATGCATCTGTGCAAAGTTAATTGTTAGTAGCAGGGCACAAGATTGTTTCCTTTTGCATAGAGTTTTTTTTTATTTACACTTTCACAAACAGAAGGATTCTAAGTTTTTTTGACTTCACAGTTCAATCCTGATAACCAAGTAAACAGTATTATTTGTTTTGAAGATATCTTTGTGACACTTGATAACAGAATGTGATCTGAAAAGGAGAGATAGTTCTTTGTGACATTTGAAGAATCAGTTATGTTGCTTGTGTATGATACTGCATATCACAGTATACCACAAATAATGTAGCTTTTTAAGAACTGTCTGCCTTGCTGTGCATACCTTTCAGCAATTAAACCTGATATGCCTGTCTCTGTTTATGCATGCCTTTCACAATGTCCAAAATAAAGGGAGTTTCACAATAAACTATTCAGAAATTAAGAAATAAAATAAGGAAGTGCTTAAAATGTGTTGGAAGACAGGTGATAAAACCTGATTCACTTGGTTTTATTTTGGTTTGGTATTTTGTTCTACAAGGTGAGACCGATTCTTTGTGGTACAGCTTGTGCTTGTGCTGTGAATTTAAGGTTTTGTTGTTACTATTGTTTGAGTGTGGAAACAAATCTTTCATTAACATGGGCAAACTCAACCTGTATCCTGGACGCTTTGTTTCTTCATTCTAAACTAACTGTGCCCTTGTGTTCTGTGAAGGTGTGGGCAGTAGCCATAACCAAGTAACAAGTTGTCAGATTAGGTGATGAAAGATGCCGCACCATGCTCCTTGAAAAGGTCTGCTTGCGCTGCTGTTGGCTCACCTGTGCTTTTCTCCCCTTCCTTTCTAGAATATGGTATCAAGTTTTCGTGTTTCTGAACTGCAAGTGCTGCTGGGATTTGCTGGACGTAACAAAAGTGGGCGCAAACATGACCTCCTGATGAGGGCACTGCACTTACTGAAGAGCGGCTGCAGCCCAGCGGTTCAGATAAAAATCCGAGAACTCTATAGGCGTCGGTACCCAAGGACGATTGAGGGACTGTCGGATTTATCGGCTATAAAACCTGCGGAGTTCAACTTTGACAGCAGTTCCTCTCCAGTCGAGCCTGACCTGGCTGTCGCAGGCATTCACCCACTCCCTTCGACTTCAGTCACGCCTCAGTCTCCGTCCTCGCCTGTCAGCTCCGTGCTCCTCCAGGACACTAAGCCCCACTTTGAGATGCAGCAGCCGTCCCCTCCGATTCCACCCGTTCATCCTGATGTTCAGCTGAAAAGCTTACCTTTTTACGATGTGCTCGACGTGCTCATTAAACCCACGAGTCTAGGTAAGTGCTTAATACCTCTGCAGCTTGCTTAATTCATTAAACAAGCTTTGCTTTTGACAATGCAGAGCCCACGCTTCAGTGGCTTTTTGCAGCTGAAACAAGTGGAAACTCGTTTCCTTTTACATCTTTATGTTTTCCTTTTCTTTTACCGTTTTCCCCCAAAGTGCAAAACCACACTTCAGAAAATAAAGTTTTCTGTTATAAAAGTAATATGATTAAGGACTTTTGTCTTTTGAATACTAAAAAGAAGAGTTGGAAGGTACCTACAACGATCATCCAATTGCCTGACAAAAGTTAGAGAGTAATAATTAAGGCCATTGTCCAAATTCTTTTTAAACACTGAGAGCTTACAGCATTGACTGCTTTTCCTAGAGCCCCGTTCTGGTATTTGACAACCCTCTTGGTAACAAAATGTTTCCTAATATCTATTCTGAACCTCCACCTTTTGGCTGAAAGATTTAGACCCGAAGTTTCTGCATAGTGCAAGTGAGGAACAGTTTGGTCAGAAGTAACAGATAAAGGATTTCAGGGTCGGTGATTTACAAATTGCAACAAGGTAAAGAGAATGAGTTGGTTGGTTTGCTGCTTTACCCTTATCTCACTCCCAACCATTCTGCAGGCTCTGAGATCTGGCACTGAAAGAGATACTTTGTGCTGCGATGTTCAGGGTTGTGCTCAGAGTAGTGAAGTTTCTCAGCCTGCAAGTTGTTGCAGTACTGTATGTTATAATATGGAATGGACATTGTCTTCCAAATAACCTGAAATCGGGTTTATCTTCCCCAAGTGCCTCAGTCTTGAACATTTTTAGTTACTTGGAAATACATCTTCTGTCTTGAAATTCAGTCCAGCTTACCTTACATGGCAAAAAATGTTCCCTAACTATTTAGTAATATGTTTATAAAATAGTTTTGCATCCTCTTTAGCAATTTAGTTTCTTAACTGATCATAAGGTCTTTTAGGCTGTGACTTGTACCTCAGTGAGGGATGTACTGATCATCTGCCATCCTCTAGTACCTAAAGCAGAAAACTGTAGCAACACACAGTAATTACAGTGCCTTTTGTCACTTCTCTTTGTGCGTAGTGACATTCACATTTTTTTGTGTATTTGAGAGTTAAGTATTTAAATAAGCTAAGTCAGAGAGCTAGGAGTGTAGTTCACCTCACTGCTTCATGCTTGAGAAGGGACAAGTGTGGTATTCCTTTGCATAGTATGAGAGCACAAGTGTAAGTGTGGGGTTTGGTTTTAACCCACAGTGAGTTAAATAACAAAATACTTCCACTGTCTTCTTTACATGTGCTCAAGTATTATTCTTAAATATCAAATGTGTTCTGTGGTGTGTGTGCATATGTGCACACTGTAGCTGTTTGGAATTGCTTGAGGAACTTGGTGTGTGTTTGCTCTATCTGGGTTCCATTTCATGTTTGCCTCCTTTTCGTGCAGTTTTTTTTCTGAGTATAGAAACAATCTCCCCTGAAGGTCGCAGTGGACAAGGCAGTCCAGCTCTTCCAAATTTGCCTGGTTTAGTTGTGCTGGTTTTGCGTTTGTCCTCCCTGCTGCTTATTTTGAATTGGACATGTCTAATCTACCTTTATTGCAGGTCAACATTTTTAACTTTGTTTCAATTTTAAAGGAAGTGAGAAGCTGGCATGTGCCTACTCTGGACTTTAAAATACTAAAATATTGCCAATTCCCATCACTGACAGAGAAGTTGGACTCTGATGTGAACATTGTATTTATTTATTTTTTTGTCAGATGCCATTAAAGGTTAACTCCAGACATGAAGTCTAGCTGGCTTCTCTGGTTTGAGGGATTGTTCTCCCTCCCGTCCTCCCCAAAGATATAATTGCCTGTAACTGTGAATTTTCCAGCTGTCCAGTAATAACTTCTGGTGCACATGTTCTTCCTGTAGTACTTTACAGTAGTTGTTGGCGTCTCCATGATATTCCTTTTGTCAGGTATCCCATGAAACATTTTGTTGTATATTTGTTTGACCCTCCCTCCCTCCTTTGGGAGAAGGGATTCTAACAAAATTTGCCAAGCTGCTTTAGTACTGAAGTGTAATGTGATATTAAACCATCTGAATGTAGTTTAATGAAAGATTTGTTCCATTGCTTTTTTTGTTAACAGTTACATGCAGTTCAGCCACCATTCGAGTATATTCAGTGACTTATGCCTTATTCCAGGAAAAGAATAACTGCAGATCCTGTTTTAATCAATGGCTTTAATCGTATGGTTCAACCTATTTTGTCTTTTTTTTTTTCTTCTAGTGCAAAGCAGTATTCAGAGGTTCCAGGAGAAGTTTTTTATCTTTGCTTTAACACCTCAGCAGGTCAGAGAAATCTGTATTTCCAGGTAAGAAATAAGAGTGTGGTATAATGTAGGTAAACTTCTGCAGAATTTCAGGAGAAAGTGTGATGTTTTGATTTAACATATGCATCACTTACTCTGCAGGTGCAGAGTGATAATCCTCACTGAAGTTACTCTTGAGTTTATATCTGTTCTGTTTCCTTCAGGAACAACTGTGCACAGAATTTCTGTACATTTTGTGAAAATGGTACCCTGTTAAAGAATTAGCAATTACTCGGCTCCAAATACTTGTCACTGTTTAGGGAGGCGAGCACCTTCTCTGACTGTAGGGAAGTCAGAGAGCTAGGAGTTTCCCTGGCTGCAGGGATGGAAGCCTGCTTTTCTGTTTTTTCCCAGGTTGATGTTGTAAGCTGTGAGAATTCGTAGGTGCTTTCTCATCCCTGGCAGCATCCTGTTTTATTGTTACTGCGAACTTTTGGTGGAGGATGCTGATCCTAAAGTCCTGTGTAACTTGGCAGTACTTAAACAGAAATGTCAGTTGTAATGTCAGTGTTCATAGCTCAGTAAAACAAAAGTAAGAGCAAAGTTTCATGATGCTGGGGCAGATATGTCAGTTGTTTCTCTGTATGGCTGCAATATGAGTCCTGCTAAGTCTCTTTTTCTTTCTCTTTGTCACAGGGACTTCTTGCCTGGAGGCAGGAGAGATTACACAGTCCAAGTTCAGCTAAGGTACATTTTGTGTAGTGTTCTCTGAAAACTTAATTGGCTGATGGATGTTTGTGGGGACACTTGAAAATAATGCTTTCTCTTTCTATGGATACAGGCTATGCCTAGCAGAGACAAGCTGCCCTCAAGAGGATAATTATCCTAATAGTTTGTGCATTAAAGTAAATGGGAAGCTGTTCCCATTGCCGGTAAGTATGTATGTATTTGTGGCTTCTTGGTGACTTGTGGAGTGTGTATGTGTTTTTCTGTAGTGTTAGCTTGCAAAAACAGCCAGGCTGTTTGTTGTCACTCAGATTTCTCTAATGTTAGGCATGGAGTTTATACATTTGCTGTGAGAGATAGCCATTACTGCTGTTAATCATATTACAGCCACTGCACCAACTAAATGTGATAAAGCCCCCTATAGCAAACCTTGTCTTTTGCTGTTAACATAACTAAATAATTCAAAAACAGTCTGGTGTCTGCATGGACACCATGAGAACCCTCCTCACAGGTGCTCAGACTAAGTTTATTTGAAGGTGGTAGCCCTTGCTGTGTGGACTGCCTGTATTTGAGATAGACTTGAGTTCCTTCTTGTTCTGAGGGAATGGCATCAGCCTCTTGAGTGCCAGTTGTGCCCTGCTCTGCATCTCTCTGGCTAGAGCACAGTTTGTTGTGGGGATGAAGAACAGACGCATTTTAGGGTTCCTAGCATGTGCTGATACTGTAACAGAACACTGTTGGCAGTCACACTTCAGGGGTGTCTGATGTTGCAAAAATTAGTACATAGTTGCAGGGTCATCTGGAGGCTTGGGCATAGACAGAAAGGGAACAGCTCTCATTCTCAAAACATCTCTGGAATGGGTTTCTATCTTTTTTCTTTCAATAGAATAGAGAGAAACTCTTGCACAACCCATTCAGAAATACTTCTTGCGGCTATAAAGAGTGTAAAGTCATAGAACAGAGGGTTTTTTCAGTAGTGGTTTGGAAAGATGCTGTGTGGAGAGAGAAGGTGTGAAGCCTCTTTTTCTGAATGTTTTTAACCAGCTTGATGTGTCAGATGTATTGTCCTGTACCCTTCCTCCTCCCATATGCAGCTGTGACTGCTTTTTTATTTTTGCCTCTACTCAGCTTAAATGAGACTCCTAGATTCTCTTCCTCCTACTTCGCTCTTCAGTTTATAAAAGAGTTTCGTTCTTGTGTTTTCTGGTCAGTGTTTGCTGCAAATGCTGGTTAAATTCTGTGTGATAACTTTGAGGGTTTTCTCTTCTGCAGATTGTCTTTCAGCAACCAACAAAAAAGAATTTAGTCTGATGTTATCTTGTGGACATCAGTGTCAGCTCATTCTCCGTCTTGTTAATAGAGGTTGCACCCTGCTGTGCTCTCCATTTTGTGCGTGAAGTGTCACAGTTGTAGCAGGAACTACTGCTAATCTTGGATTATTACTTTGCTTTAGACCTAAATCTTCTAGCTTCTTCCTGCACATGATTTTTTAATCTTTTCAGCTGAACTATAGGTGAGAAAGTGAATAAATCACTATTGTCTTGGCAACTTCCCTTCCCCTCCTCATTCACTATGAGCTGAATGACAAATAGTCTCAGTCTGAGTGCTTCTGGAGAATTTTTTTGTTGATTCAGTCTCTCTCTGCATCATCTGGCACTTCCTTTCTGTTGCAGGAAGGGTAAGGTAATTTCTTTGCCTCAAAGACCACTGTTGTCAATTGCAGTAGTGTTAGGTAATTAACCAGTGGTGCCTGCTTCTGTTACACAGTTCATAAGTGGACTTGTGTCTTTGCCTAGTAGGGCAGTTCATACCTCTGTGGAGGGAAGCTATTCTTGGTCATCTCCTTCCCTGCAGTCCTTACCAGAAGCTTCAGAGAAATGCTGCCTGTGTGCCAGCATTGCACGGGGCTGTGCTCGTGTTAACACCATGTTTCTTTGTATCCTACATCTGTGTCACTATGGAAAGCCAGATAAATGAGCAGTTATGCTTTCTCTTGATGAATTTCCTTGCTGTAGCAGATGATGAACTGCCTTGAGGAGTGTGTGGTTCTTTGAAGAACCATGCAAGACTTCAAGGCCCAAATAATATTGGCAGTTTCTTGCCACTAGAGTTGGCAGCCTGCCTAAACAGTGCCAGGCCATGCTGGTTGGGAGGTAAGCAGAGTGCTCCTAGAAGGACAGGAAGGGAAAGTTCCAAATTGTTTAGGAGTATGAGAGTGAATTTGTTCTCAAGAATAAGCTCTGTGGAAGAAAACACTAAATGCTTTGCTGAAATGGAGCATGTGCACTGTAGAGTGTGTCTCTAAAAAAAAAAAATAAATTGGAAAATGTAAGGGAACTTGCATTCACTCTCCTCTGAAATCATTCTGTCTTTTAAATATGAAATTGTCACCAGTTCCCATGTGTCTGCTGCCTTGGTGTTCTGGAATAAAGCCCTCATGGCATACAGGGCTAGTGAGTGGAAGAGGCTGGTTTGTTTTTGGTGTTTCTTTATTAATTGTTATTGGTTTTATTTCCAGACATAGCATCTTTCAAAGTAACTCCTTTCCCAAGCACTAGGTTGTGAATGTGTGTGCATTTCTCTGGTTAAAGAAGTAAGTATTTTTTTCCCAGCATATCCTTTCTGGGTGAGTTTTTTGTTTAAAACAACGCTGTCTGGAAATGCATCAGTAAGGTCTGTGCAAGAGGCTGAGCTGCATCTTGCTGGCATCCTTCAGGTGCAGGATGGGTTTGAGATGAGTGACTGCAGGCTGGCTGTGAGCTCAGAGCAGGGATTCTCAGGGTAGCTTTGGCAGACTGTCTTGTTTTCGTTGTGACAGATGCAGGGCGAGAGGAATAAGCTGCAGGATTATTGCATGACAGGGGCATTGGAACTGGATGATCTTTAAGGTCACTTCCAACCCAAACCATTCTGATTCTGTGATCTCTTAAGTACAGCTGGTACTCCATGTGCAGTCCTTCTTCAGGGGCCCTGGCAGAGGACAGGTGACACCTGTTTCTGATGGGGCCAGGTGTAGTTGATACGAGGCAAAGTAGTCACTGAAGAGATGTGGAGCTCTTGGAACAAGGTGTAATTGTTTCTTAATCAGTGAAGTGTTTTCAGTGTGTGAAACACTCAGTTAAGCCTTCATTACTTGCTCTGTTTGTCACTAAGGCTGTGACCTTGTGATGTTTCACTCTGTTCCAGTAGGGCATGGTGAGAAGAGGACAAAACATCCACATGACCCTTTACTCTTCCTGTGAACTTGAATGGACCCAAACTCTGTTCTCTTTCACCTTTTCAGCACTTCTG
Organism: Rhadina sibilatrix; assembly: GCA_013400275.1. Lineage (NCBI taxonomy): Eukaryota > Metazoa > Chordata > Aves > Passeriformes > Phylloscopidae > Rhadina > Rhadina sibilatrix. The sequence goes on along the minus strand of VWYO01011771.1, from coordinate 15,209 downwards.
CAAAACCCTTTTAAAACAACAAATGCCTTATAAATGTGTTTGACTTATGGTGATCTGCTGTGAGAATCTGATATTTCTCAGAATAAATGCTGGCTTTGCTCTCCAGCCTGGAGAGCTTATAAGTTTGCCTGCTTCTCACAGATCTGTTTAACAAGTATGTGTCAGCAGTTTCAGAGTATAGTGGGGAGAATGGGTAACACATCCATTGTCCTTTTTTCCACAGGGATATGCTCCACCACCAAAAAATGGAATTGAACAGAAACGACCTGGGCGTCCCTTGAATATCACATCCCTAGTTAGGCTGTCATCAGCAGTGCCAAACCAGATTTCCATTTCTTGGGCTTCTGAAATTGGAAAGGTAACCTCCATGTTCTGTAGGATGTGGGAAGTCATCTAAATAACCTGTCTGAGCATTCCTGCTCCCCTGCTGCGGCTGGAAAGTGTTTTGTGTTAGATGTGTGGACTTACTATCAGTGCCAGGAAACAAAGTTTGCTCTACAACTGTGGTAGTTTTCAGTAACACGTGTGAAATTCACATAGAGATGGAAAGATTTTCTTACACGATTCACATTAAAAAGTCTGCTTTTAGAGTTTGCCTGAAATACATGTCAAAAATAACAAACTCTTTTTGCGGTGTGAATAGTAAATTCCCCTGTAGATTTATTAAGGAAAGAAAATGAGAATGCAAGGAATTTTTTGCTTCCTAGGTTTAAATAACTGTTGCAGCACCTTTTCAGCTGTTGTCAAGTCAAGAACTATTTATTTCTTATCTTCACTGGTTGTGTAATTTCTGGATGCAGTTATCAAAGTAGTTTTCTCTGCAAGGTTTTATTCGAAATCAAATTCTCTGGGCTGAAAATACCACATATTTCAAAGAGACTCCACTATAAGCTTTTATATTAAAATTTAAAAAAGAAACTGGATTGAAAGCTGGTGTTCAAAAAAATAAATGAAGGGCAGTTCTGACATCAAAGGATGAATTTCTAGAAGAGGGATGGAGACAAAGATCTGGGCCATTACTTCCCAGTCAAAGCACAAAATCTTTAAATGGTTCCAGTGCTGTGTGTGGTCTTGGCCTCTCATGCTGATGCCTGCTAGCTTTCCTCCCTGTATTGCCAAAATATACTCTGATGGAAGCAGATGACTCGGAATGCTTGGACATCCTCCCCTTTCCCTGAGAGGTGAAGCGAGTTCTGTGGTTTAGTGCTGGTGCCAGAATTTGCTGCTTTTCATCCTCAAAGTGAGACCCTGGGGAACACCACAGGGTGTCACAGAAGGGCTTGTTGGCATGGACTGGGCTGATACTTGGAGGGCTGCTGAGCCAAGGGGGCATAAACCCCTCAGTGCTGGGCAGACTTGAGCCTGTAGAATCCTCTCTATAAGGCAACAGGTGGCCATTCTTTAAGGAAAAACACCCAAAAATCTGTGTTTCTTAGTGGTTTCTGGTGCAATTAGAATGCTCTATGTGCTGCTCTAGGTAAAAGCGGGTTTTCCTATAGGTAGTAAAGGAGGAGCAGGGCTGTAGGAGTTGTTTGAAGTTCTTGTGCATTACCCAGGCAGTGCAGGAGCCATAGGAAGGTGGCTGGCAGGAAATAAGAGGTCGCAGGTTGCTCTTGTTACACGGATGGAGCCATTGTTATCCTGCAGCACTGGGGCTTGCAGACTTTTCATTAGTGACCTACAAGAGGGAGTGAACACTGAACAAAAGAAGCTGACAGGTGGTGTGAGTTAGGGAGGAGTAGAAAATGCTGGGGAACAGGGCCAGGCTCAGCAGAACGGACATGGTGTAACAAGGCTGGGCTTAGAAGTACAGAACAAGCAAAAGAAAAGGTGCAAAGAAACTGGGGCAGCTCTATACCATCTGAAGCTGTTGTTTGTACCATAAAGACCATTTATCTTTTGTCAGGTGATTCTTTGAGCTCCCCTCTGACACTGGAAGAAAGGGGAAGATTAAGGAGACAGAATGTGAGAAATTCTTAAAAAGACTACATGTATGGAATATGGCACACATGATCTTTCTAGGAGAAGAGCTCAGATGGTCCCTTGCTTGTGGAATTACCTTTTAGTTCAGTCATAACTGGAGTAGGAAAATTACACCTGATTGGCCAGAGAATCCTGGCAGAATGTTGGACCTTGACAGAATTGAAGTTGTCTGTCAATGCTCTTAATAATGATTAAGCAAAAAGTCACTTTTTTCTTTTACTGTATGCTACAACTGGTATAAATAGTCATCTGTTGTCATAGTGGGAGTACTGTATGAAATCAACATTTAATCTTCAATCCTTCTTTTTGTAGAATTACTCCATGTCTGTGTATCTGGTTCGCCAGCTCACCTCAGCTATGCTTTTGCAGAGGTTAAAAATGAAAGGTATCAGAAACCCTGATCATTCCAGAGCACTAAGTAAGTAATTAACTTGCCTGTCTGTACTTTTAGGGGATGGTTAGGTGCTCTTTAAAACTAGGATTGGTAATACGGAAGAGATTTGCTCTATTTTGAGAATAAAGTCCATACCCAGGGTTTCACAAGGTTCCCTTGGCTGTTGGTGAGGTCACACTCTTTTTCAATGAGGATTTTTAGAGAGCATAACCAGAGATCCATCTGAAATGTGGTTATGGGAATGCCCTTTACTGTGCTGGGCTGTGGGGTGCAGCTAGATGTCCTGAGTTCTCTTCACTTGTACCTCACTCACTTGTAATGTTCTTTTTATCTCTTGATGTGTTGGGTTGAGTTTGCTCTGTGTGGCAGTCATTGCATCTCCACTCAGACACATCAGATAATGTGAAGAAGTTGGCCACTTGCTTCTAAGTAGTGAAACTGTTGTTGTTTGTGAACTAGTTTCCTAATTTTTTTTAGACAGATTAATTTTTTTTTAAGATAGCTGAAAGAAAAGCGCGTGTACTGCTGAATCAAGGTTAGCATTTGAAATAATGACCTCTATGTATAACTTCTTTATTTATTTTAATAGTTAAAGAAAAACTAACTGCAGATCCTGATAGTGAGATAGCCACAACCAGTCTGCGGGTCTCTCTGATGTGTCCTGTAAGTATGGCTGGAAATTTCCAGATAACAGATTCATATTTTCATCTGAAGTGCAAAATTGAGCTGCTTTTCAAAGGCCTTGCTTTAGAAGCCTCACTGGTTTTATATTTTTTTAACAAGCCAAGGTGAAATAGTGGGGAGAACAGTGCATCTACAAGCCCCTGATGGTAGCAGCAGTAACCCAGCTGTGGTTTAGGGCTGTGAATGCCTCAGCTGTGATGCACTGAGTCAAGCTGCTGCTTGTGTACAGTGAGGCCTGTAGAGGGATTAGTCTCCTATATCGAGGTGCTGAGGCTAATCAGGCAGGCTGACAGAATAATTAAAGGATGGAGTGATAATTAAAACCTCTTATCTCCTCATCTTGGCGTCTTTGCCTGTACTGCAGATACAGTAGCAAACAACAACAACAAAAATGTGATCACTTTATTACAAGCTAATGCTGCCTTGGGGGTTCTCTTCCCAGCTAGAAATTGGTCATTCTGAGTGTAACAAGTACCTGGAGCTCAGGAAAGCACCTGAAATATTGGGTTAAAAGAAAATTATAGAAGTGGGTACTTCAGTAAATTGTTTAATAAAAATAAAATCCTGTAAATAACATTGTTTCAGGTCCATTAGAAGTGTTTCTGACTGTTCTCAGTGTGGTGGAGCCTTGGAGCAGGGCTTAAATTTTCCTTTTGGAGCACTGTGTGGGTGCTTTGATGGTGTAGATTTACTTGTAGCACCCTGAGCCCCAGGCACTTCTGCTGTGAGCAGGAAGAGTTGTTTCACCAAATGCCTCTGGATTCATTGTTAACCATTCAGGCCTGTTTCTTTGTCTTCTGTTCTGACACCCTTTAAATGCATCTCCTGCAGCTGGGAAAAATGAGACTGACAATCCCATGCCGGGCTGTGACTTGCACACACCTGCAATGTTTTGATGCTGCTCTTTATCTTCAAATGAATGAAAAGAAGCCTACCTGGATCTGCCCTGTCTGTGACAAAAAGGCAGCTTACGAGAGCCTAATACTTGATGGGTAAGAGACTGGTTTTGCAGATTACACAGTTAAAATTTTTCATTATGTACTCAGTAGCTATTTTTATGACTTGAGGTTTAGCTATTTCATACTATTTTTTGTCAGACTGGAGGAGCCATTAGACTCTGTTAGTTTCTCTTCCCATAATGAACTATGTAAGTTTATCTCCTAACTACATCATTAAACTCTTCAGTCTCAGTGTATTTCCTCTGGACAAATACAAATGTAAAATCTAAGGATAGGTCTTCTTTTTAGATGTCTCTATCCCTGAATGGTGTTAAATTCAAGATGTAACTTCTCACTCGTAACAATTGTCTAACTTGGTTCAAGGGATGATGGTTTCTGCTTCAGTATGGAGATCTGTGCATTGCAGTAGTGTTGGAATGAACTATGGCTGGGTTGGGATAATCTTATTTTCTGATGCCTGCAAAGACTGTAATTACAGGCTTTCAGGTAAAGAGGAACTAAGGGGAGAGGAGGCACAGTGGGTAGAAGGTGATCATAATTATCTTTTTCTCAGTGTCTCCTTTTCACTTAGAATAAAAATGTCACTTAGAATCAAAAGTGAAACTTTTATTTTTTCAGCCTCTTTATGGAAATCCTTAATGAATGTTCTGATGTGGATGAGATCAAATTCCAGGAAGATGGCTCCTGGTGCCCCATGAGGCCAAAGAAGGAAGCTGTGAAAGTGTCAAGTCCACAGTGCACCAAAATAGAAAGTATGTACATACTGGGTACTGGTTGCAAACCAGTCCTGGAGACTTAGGTGTAACTTGGATGTAGGCGTTTGTTTTGTGGAGGGCTTACTGCCTCTAACCTTCTTGTAATTTACATTAGAAAAGAAAGGTTTGTGTCTCTAAGAGCACATTTTTGGTCTTTGTCTCTGCTCTTTGTAATAGCAGTTAAGCAAATGAAAGGTTGCTTTTGTTTTACATCCTTAAAATGATAAGTGAAAACAAAAGTTTGTTCTTTAATAGTCTCAATGTGACAGAGAAGAGTCATAAAGCAGGTACTGGGGCATAACATTCTTTGTAATGGCCAAGGAAGGTGATCTATTGTACAGGATCTGAGTTCCTGGTTCTCCTGCAAATAGAAACTGCTGACGTCACCAGCTTTTGGAGAACAATGATGTTTTATTTTCTTCTTCAGGTTCCAGTGTTGTTAGCAAACCATGTTCCGTGACTGTGGCCAGTGAGGTAAACAAGAAGAAGGTTGATGTTATCGACTTGACAGTGGAAAGTTCATCTGATGAAGAAGAAGATCCTCCAGCCAAAAGGAAGTGCATATTTATGTCTGAAATACACGGGAGCCCAACCAAAGGGTTTGTCAATTTTAAAGTCAGTTGTTACTCTGTAATGTCTCAGCTAAACTGATCTGTAGAGAAGTGCACTTGGAATCCAGCTCTGCACTTGCAGAGGAGAAAGTCTAGGCCTCTCCTGTAGAAGGTTGTATTGATACAGTACCTTTGTATAGGCAAAACTCTAGTAAATAGATCTACCTGGCAGAAGAGTTGTGCTGACTGTTGCTGTGTTTGCAGGGACGTTTCTCCATAGAAAAGGAAGCTGAATAAGCTAGTGGGCAGTGTTCTCCTGAGAAAGTAGATTACACCAAGTGGAGGAACTTTATGCATTCTTGCTGAGTTAGGGTCATCTTAAAGGCTTTTCTCTTGCTGTCTGCTGTATCCTCTGTCTAGCTCTGGTGCCCAGGGAGTGAGGCTGTGTTGTGTGTTTCATTCATCCTGTCAGTCTTGGAAGGGAGCCGCTTTGCTGTTTCAAATCAAGATGAGCTTTTCCTCCATCTCTCTGTTAAATTCTGGAAGGTCTTGGATGCAGTTGTTGGCTGTGATCATCAGTCAGTCCTGCACCTTGATTAGCACAACCAATGACTTCCCAAGTCCTCTGGCAATTCCTTCATCTTTGTAGTCAGTCTGTAGTCAGCACCAGGCTTGACCAGCTTCTCTGCTGCTGTGCCACCTTCTGTCTGTGCAGATCTGTGCACCTCAGCTCGGGTGCTGCCTGTGGCTCCCATCATGTTCCTGCTCTTGGCCTGTGGGGTACCTCAGACTTACAGGGAGTTAGGGCCACTGGTCAGGCTCACCAGCACTTTCTGCTCCAGGCTCAGCTTCCACTAATGGCTCATCAGTTAGTGTTGTTGCCTGCATGAGGTGTGTGTCTGTGTCTGTATAGTGGCTTATGACTTGTACCAAAATAATTAAAATAATAATAATAAACCGAATCCCCTTCTGTTTTGAAGGTTCCCCTTCTGTTTCAGAAGTAATGAGCAGGTGTGGTGAGTCTCTAGTCCACAGGAATGTCTGTGTGGTCCTTGGTCAGCAAGTAGTTGGTCATCTTCAGCCACTTTCAGCAGTGATACTGCTGTGCTGTTGCCTTTTTTGTGAGGATTGTGAAGGAGTCCTTCTGCAAGAGACTCTTCCTCACTTTTACAAGTACAAATACAGATGCATTTCTTAATGAAATTTCAGGAGGCACCAAGACTTCCTTCCATGCTCCTATGTTTAAGATGGCTGCCTGCAACTGTAATTGTAGGAGGACTGACTTCTTTTGTCTCTATGACCCATGTATTTTCCTTGTTTTTTGGGTATGGATATGGCATATTTTCATTCTTCAAATCCAGATCAAAGCCAGGCTTTTGGGGTATAGCTTATCTCCTTTAAACAGTGTTGTCTGAATGCTGGTTTTGGGAAAACCGGGGTGTCTTCTTAGAGGCAGCAGCAATGTAGACTGAGGTGTGAGAGGTGCCTGAGAAGGGAGGGTCTGAAATCCAAACTTCTGACGTCAGAAGTAGGTTAACAGGTAGGAGTGTGGGAAGGAAGATGAGTTGATAACACTGATGGCTGGAAGGTGCAATGTGGAGCATCTGGAAGCAGAATTCTATGTGTTTCCACCTGGCTTGGAGTTCATGAACTGTTTTATGCACGTGGCTGGTGCCTGGGCACCTGTGGTGTGTTTGTAACAATGCTGCCAAGAGGCTGGGAAGCAGAAGAGTTGTAGTGTGCTCCTTTGAGAGCTGAACTGGAGGCTGTGAGTCAAGACAGGCTTGTATGTAAGCCCCACCTGTGTAATCTGTGTCATCCTATGGGGCAGGATAATGGTCAGTTGTGCCCTTGATGTAATGGGTGGGCACTGAGCAGCAGTTCTGTGGAGAAATCAAACGGAGTGCTCTCCTCCTGGCTCTGGTCACCTGCACATCCCTCTGTGGGTGCTCACAGACACCAGTTGCTATCTTTGACTGTTGCCAATGACTCCAGCACTGCACTTTGTTTAATGCCAACTTGCTCTTATGTCACAGCTGCTGTTGAGAGCCAAGATACGGTCATGTTATTATGAAGACTGTTATGGAAAAGGAAATTAGAGTGGAGTACTGTGTAGTGAGTAGCCACGCTATAGTTGTGTTGTCGCACGGTGACTTGTGAAGGAGAGTGCACAGCAGTGCCTGGTTTCCCTTGTGCAACTAACAGCCAGGTTGTTTGTAATTTCCTATGCTGTTTGAAACAGGGTTCTCATGTATCAGCCATCTACTGCCAGAGTGCCCAGCGTGACGACGGTCGATGCTGCTGCTATTCCTCCTTCATTAACAGACTACCCAGTACCATTCCATCACCCACCAATATCCAGTATTTCATCAGACTTGCCAGGTAGGTGCTGGGTGTTTTTCGTGTGTGTTCTGACAGCAGTATTAATTTACGGGGTGGGTAGAAGTTGGAAGAATTGATTAACTCTTTGTTTTTGTTTTTGGTTTGTTTTTTTTTTTTAATGGAACAAGTCTATATGCAGTATGGCACTGATGTGATGTCTAGATGAGCCTAGTACAGGCTGTCTGCCCATTTTCAGATTGCATTTCACAACAGTGATATGACAAACACTGCTTTTGGGGTACAAACTGGCACTTGAGCATGACAGCCAGAAACTGCTCTTGCCATGCTCAGGCAGACTTTGTGTAAACATCCAGTAGTTACGTGTTGTAGATGTGAGGGAGAGTAGTTGCTTGTTTTAGTTACTAGAGGTGTGAGGGTGCTGACTCATCCCAGCCCTCAGTGTAGTTACTCTGCTAGCTGATTGTAGTGGTGCTCTGTCTAGACTGTATGAAAAAGGTTAAGGTGAGCTACAATCTGTGAGCTGACCTCTATTGACTTTCTTTACCTAGACATACCCTAAATGCCTATGATGTATTCTTCAACACTGCTGCTAAATATCAGACAAAAGGTGGGGATACTGATTGTTTTCTATCCTGGCTCCTTGAAAAGAACACTGTGTATAGGGACTCTGGGGGTTCTCTTGGCCGGCTGTAACAAACCCAGAGCCCAGGAAGTGGTGACTTGTGGTGACAGGTGTCACTTTGGCCTCCTGTACTTCCCCTTTCCCTGCTCCATTGCCTGTCTCCATTCCTCCCCTGCAACATCTCTGGGTTTTTTCCTCTTCTTTCAGCACCAGTTTGGCAATGAGATGGATATCATTCCCCTTGTTTCTCTGTCCATTTTGGCTCCCTTACTGCTCCCTCCCTCCACTTCCCTTGTTAAGAAATCAGTTGTCTTCCCAAATTGGATAGGAGAATAAGCTGAGAGAACAGATGTCTAGAACTGTTGTCCAGCTCTTACCAGCTGAAGTTCTAGACCTTGTACGGACAAAAGAAGCTGTCAGTTCTGTAAATGCAGCTGACCTTTAAAATCTCCTTCTAAATTTTTCTCTAATGGAGAAGGAGAGATGTCACAGGCCAGAAGAGATTTGGAGGTGAGGGGAGAGGGAGGGAGTGTATCATTTCTTTCTGTTGACATAGCAAACACAAGGCCAATATTTAGAAAAAAAAAAAAAGAAAAAAAAACAAAAATGTGGTAATTTCTCATTGGTTTCATAATTCTAAACATCTTACCCTAAATGCTTACACGCTAATGGTGTTTAAGATGGACACTAGTTGTCACTGCTCTTGGAGGATATACATTGAACTACTTGTAGTTTCCTCTTCTTCGTTCCTTTTATTTGTCTAGACACAAAACGGGGATGATATTAGAAATGTTTCCTTATTGGCTGCCCGTGGGTGGAGGAAGAGACCTGCTGCTTGTTTTTGGACTTGTGCATGTTGTGACTTTACTTCATTCCAGCATCTTTAATGTGATGACACTCTTCATGTCCCAGTTTGGCCAAGTCAGGTACAATATGCAGTGAAACTTGCATTAATGAACCAACAGCTCCAAATGGCAACCTCCATCTAAGCAACCACATTGAACCACCCAGCAATATCCAGTGAATAATACATCATTATGTCATCCTCATTCTTAAAAAGAGCCACTTGTACTAGATAACTCGTTTTGCTGCTGCCTGAAGTAGTCGTTGAGAGTGGTGTCACAGTGGTATATTCCATTTAGAAATTCTGTATGAATTGCAAAATCTGTTCTACAACCACCAAAAAAAAAAAAATCCTTAAATTTGTTGTGTGTGAATAAAAGAGAGACTTGTCTACTTATCATCCTTCTCTTCTTCCTAGGTCTGGATTTTCTTTCGCTAATCCCAGTTGACTCACAGGTATGTTTCTGATCTGTTGTGGGGTTAATTTTCAAGTCTGATTTTTGTGATGTTGTGCTTCAGTAATTATCAGGGTGCCATCATCCAAAATGTGTTTGCAGCTCACTTGCTTAGACCTAACTATGAAAACCTAGCAAGAGCTGGTAGTGAAGATGCATTAAAGGGGATTCACTTTAGCCTTTCTACGATGAATCCAGGCCTGGAAACTCATTCTTCAGTGATAGCTTGCCTTTTTAAAGTAAATACGTGCTCAGCACTAACTTGAATGTACCCAGAGTATATTTGAGGCCCTGGCACAGGCTACACAGGGTGGTTATGGCTGCCCCATCCTTGGAATTGTCCAGGTTGGATGGAGCTCGGAGCAGCCTGGGAATAGTGGAAGGGGATGGGATGAGATGAGCTTTAAGGTCCCTTCAAACCCAAACCATTCTGGAGAACAAAAAGGGGAGGGAGAGGGAGGAGGCTCGTGGCTGCTATCCCCCCCATTGGTCGCTGATTTGCAGAACTCTGGTTCTGTCTGTGCCCGCCTCACCGAGGTCCCCGCTGGGAGCATGCCTGGTGCTTGTTGTGTGGGGAAGATGTATCTTCAGAGCATACATTTCCCTCGTGCAGTTAGTCTCTTCACTCTTCGTTGTTTGTTTCAAGCAGTACTGTCCTCCTATGTTTTTGGATAGTCTCACCTCAACCTTNTTTCCCCCTTTCCCCCTGCTCGTTGAATAGCTGGTGTAGAAAAGGCCCTTTTGAGAATACGTGTTCAAGCTTTTGGTTTGTTCTGGGGATATAGACTTTCTGTTGTGTGGATTCCATAAGTGGTTTCTAATTCTGTCGTAAAACACAGCAATAATGTAAAAACAAAGGAGTTTTTTTTTTAATAAAGAAAAGCACTTACTCTAGGACAGCAATTAGGACGAAGCTGCAGAAGTGTAAGAATTAGTGAATTTTTAATGTTTTCACTGGGGCCTGTAATAAACTTCATTAAGAGAATGAAGCTTTGAAATAGCCATGACATGTGTTTTATGTCTTGTTCCCCACCTCCCCTTACCTGGGGATGTACAGGAAGCCTCTTTAAATGGAGTTGTTGGGGGTTTTTTTCCTAGCTTCATGTATTTCGCAAATGCAACAAGAGCCTAAGCTGTGACCTCTTCCTCTTTATGTTCTTTGAGCTAGGAAGGGGACAGACTATCTATGCAAACCCTGCATCACACAGTCTCTGTGCTGCCATGTTATAATTGGGACACCTTGCCACCACCAAAAACTCCCAGTATACAACTGAGCCTACAGCTGCTTTCTGTGGCAGCCGTAAGGAGATGTAATAGGAACAATTTTCTCCAGTGCAGGAGTATTTTCTAGGATTTCCTGATTATGGTTTCTGTCTCTTCAGCAGCTGCTGTATTCCACGTGGACTGTGAGGGAGGCTTGGCTTTTTAGGAGATAGAAGCCATAGCTGCACAGTATCCCTACCTAATTTTGAATTGTGTGTTTAGGGCTTAATGATGCTTTGCCCCGCATTTCCTGGCCTCCTGATTGTTGCTTTTCTACTTCAAAGGGAACAACTTCCCCGTTTTACTCCTCTGATGACCGTGCTGCTTTGTTTGTGTGTACGCGGTGTCTGCCCACACACACCTGGGGATAACCTCAGCAGTACTGTATGTGGAAGAGGTTACAGACTAGGAGAACCAAGTCATTTCCATGGAGCTGGAATAATGGTATTGTCTATGTATGCTGAATTAACAGCTTTTCCAAGTGTTGCGTTTCTGTCAAGTAACTGTATTTGAGATTATTCCTTCCCTGATGACCAGATGTTAGGTTTTTTGCTAATCTTATGTTCCTTTTTTCTTACCTCTTTAGTTGGATGTCTGGTGCTTTTTGCCTTCCAGTACTGTTACAGTATTTGAACCAAGTACATGGATGAGAAATATTGAAACAGGATGTTTTGTAACTTTTGTCTCCCCTGTACCCCTACCTTTAATGCTGCATTACTGTTCCTTATTGCCTTTTTTTGTATGATTTTTCACAGCGGTCTTGAGTTCACATGTTGGTCTTAATAGTGCACCCAATCTTCTTTTTCTTTTTTCTTATCTGTTTAATATTTTGTACCTGTTAAGGATCAGTTGTTAGCATGATTTATTTCCAATAAAACCATGCTTTTCATGAAGTTTCTCCTGATGGCCTGCAGCAGATCAGTGCTTTCTGCATCACCATTGCACGTCGACTTGACCTATAAGTAGAGTGTGGAAAGAGGTTCCAAGAGTAATTCTGAATAAAAGATTTAAAACTGGTCTCTGCTGAAGATGCTGTTTGTGCTCTTAATGTCAAACTCGAGTGTGGCTGAACCAGCTGAGGGGATGAGAACATCTCACATGTACATCAGAAAAGTGAAGTAAGGACAAGTGTCCTTAGGGTGTGCTCTCTAAACCACTCAGGGTGTGATGAAGTACAGCTGCAATTTTGTAAATTACTGTGCCCCATGTAGAAGGCAGTAATTGGGGCTGAGGTAAGATTGTGTTCTTCAGCTGTTGTGGGCTGCAGCCTGCATTTAGCTTCAAACCTTCCAGAGCCATGACAGCAACAGTACAATCTTGAAGACACTTGAGCCTGGATTGTCACAGGCTGTGACAAAAGCGAGTGCTTTTCCAGCAGTGCCAATAAGTACAAAGCATCTGTAACCCCTGAATCCTTCAGCTCTGCTGAGGGTGAGGGTGTACCAAGGGGTCAGAGCAGTGCAGTGCCCCCTTCCATCCACCTGCTTCTGCAAGAGAACAAGGAATTTGTTGGGATGGGTGGGAAGGGGGATGGGGTCTGCAGCTGAGGTGGGGCCTGCACCACTCCTGTCTTGCTCAGCCACGTTGGCAGGTGTAGCTGGATGTGGCTTTGGTTCCTTTTGCTTTCAACAAATCAGGATGTCTTTCCAAGAACTTCTAACAAGGAAAGGCCTGGAGAAAAGGTTAGATAACTTCTTGCCTCTTTCTTTCCGCTGTTTGAGTGGAGTGTATTGAGTACACCTCTGAGCCAGCTGCAGAAGGGTAGTAAGGCTGGTGAGGTTAACACACCAAGTCCCCCTCGCTGCACAGATGACAAAGAGCATGCTGTGACAGCCTTGCTGCACAAACTGGCCTTTTCCCCCTCACCCATTCATTTGCTATGGTTTTTTCTGCTGTTTCTGGAGGTGAAGTAGCAGCTAAAATCCTAGTGACAGAAAGACTCTACCTTCTTCAGGGTTATCAGCCTGAGCTGGCTTCTGATTTTCATACCTGCCATCAGATAAAGCTGTTGGAGAGCCGTGGAGGCTCTTGCCTGCCCAACACCACCACACCTGCTCCAGGAAATTGTCCACCTGTCCAGCAGCAGGAACAGACAATTCCTGAATCAGAAAACAGTGTGACACAGCCCCAGGGCAGGGCCTGTCCCCTGAGCTGGCACTGCTGGGGCACCTCCAGTGCTGGGGACAGCTCTGGGACCCTCAGGACAAGAGAGACACCGGGGGGCTGGAGCATGTCCAGGGCAGGGAACGGAGCTGGGGAAGGGGCTGGAGCCCCAGGAGAGGCTGAGAGAGCTGGGGAAGGGGCTGGAGCCCCAGGAGAGGCTGAGGGAGCTGGGGAAGGGGCTGGAGCCCCAGGAGAGGCTGAGGGAGCTGGGGAAGGGGCTGGAGCCCCAGGAGAGGCTGAGGGAGCTGGGGAAGGGGCTGGAGCCCCAGGAGAGGCTGAGGGAGCTGGGGAAGGGGCTGGAGCCCCAGGAGAGGCTGAGGGAGCTGGGGAAGGGGCTGGAGCCCCAGGAGAGGCTGAGGGAGCTGGGGAAGGGGCTGGAGCCCCAGGAGAGGCTGAGGGAGCTGGGGAAGGGGCTGGAGCCCCAGGAGAGGCTGAGGGAGCTGGGGAAGGGGCTGGAGCCCCAGGAGAGGCTGAGGGAGCTGGGGAAGGGGCTGGAGCCCCAGGAGAGGCTGAGGGAGCTGGGGAAGGGGCTGGAGCCCCAGGAGAGGCTGAGGGAGCTGGGGAAGGGGCTGGAGCCCCAGGAGAGGCTGAGGGAGCTGGGGAAGGGGCTGGAGCCCCAGGAGAGGCTGAGGGAGCTGGGGAAGGGGCTGGAGCCCCAGGAGAGGCTGAGGGAGCTGGGGAAGGGGCTGGAGCCCCAGGAGAGGCTGAGGGAGCTGGGGAAGGGGCTGGAGCCCCAGGAGAGGCTGAGGGAGCTGGGGAAGGGGCTCAGCCTGGAGAAAAGGAGGCTCAGGGGGGCCCTTGTGGCTCTGCACAGCTCCTGCCAGGAGGGGACAGCCAGGGGGGTCGGGCTCTGCTCCCAGGGCACAGGGACAGGATGTCCTGGTTCCAGCCAGGACAGGGCTCCTTTCCACAGTAGGTGGGAGGGGCATGGCCAGGACCTGGGGGTTGTTCTGTCCCTCACATTACCAGTGGTGGGAGGAAGGGAGCCTCTCAGTGGAGTGGAGCATTTGCAGTTGGATGTGCTCCATGGTGACCACTTTGCATGTGAATCTTTCTCTTTTATACACTTTTATCAGTGCTGTTGCTTTCATGGTTTAGTTTCTTATCTCATTGCTGTTTCCAGTAAATTGTTCTTATCTCAACCCTCAATCCTTACCTTTTGTGCCTCCAATTCTCTTCTCCAGCCACCACAGTGGTGAGGATGGTGTGGGGGGAAGAGAGTGATTTGTGAGTACTGTTCCTAAACTACTACATACACCAGAGCAAAAGGCCTCAAGATGTGCCAGAGGAAGTTTAGACTGGAAATTATGGAAAAATTCTTCACAGAAAGGCTGTTAGACACTGGAAGGAGCTGCCCAGGGAGGTGATGGAGTCCCTGTCCCTGGAGGTGTCCAAGGAGTGACTGGGTGTGGCACTTCAGTGTGCTGGGCTGGTGACAAGATGGGGATTGGTCACAAGCTGGACTTGATGACCTTTGACTTGGAGGTCTTTTTCCATCTTAGCAATTCTGAGAGTCGGTGATTCCAATGTTAGCAGGGATTTTCTTCGTCTCTTTTAAGAAAAGAGGTGGTGGGTGCTGGAAAACTTATCTGAAACTTGTAGGTCTAGGAAAAGTTTCTTGTGGGAGGCTTTAATTTGTAGGGGAATTGTAGGTAAAGCCTCTTGTAGGAGACAAGGAACTCAGGGAAAATAAGAGGGTGTATCACCTTTGGAAAGAGGGGCAGGCAACTCAGGAATTGTTCAAGGATGTTGCTGGGTCATGCAGAAAGAAAAAAATGGAGAAGTGAAAGCCCAACTAGAACTTAATCTGGCCACTTCTGTGACAGATAATAAAAAAATGTTTTTATAAATACATTAATGGCAAAAAGAGTGACAAGGGCAACCTCCATTCTTTATTGGATGAGGGGGATTACAGTAACTAAAGATGAGGAAAAGGCTGAAGTATTTAACACCTTCTTTGCCTAAGCTTTCAACAAAAACACATTGTCCTCAGGACAAGTGTTCTCCTGGGCTGGAATATGGGGTCAGGGAGCAAAACAGTTCTGCTGTTATCCGGGAGGAAGTAGCTGCTGACCTGCTGAGCCACTTGGATGCTCACAGGTGTCTCTGGGACCAGATGGGATCCATCCCAGGTGGATGAGGGAGCTGAGCAAGGTGCTTATCCACCATTCTCCATGTCTTGGGTTGTGGAACC
>VWYO01011769.1:168539-211649 GCA_013400275.1 Rhadina sibilatrix | reverse complement strand
AAAAAAAAAAGACTAACCAACAAACCAACAGAACAACATCACCAATTATAACTTTATTTGGTGTTTATGCAGCTCAGTCTGTCTTTTGTTTTGCTCCTCAAAATTCATGAGGGAAGTAGTTTCCTTCTTATCCTGTCACAAGCTGTAAAGCAGCAGGTATTTCACAATCATGACAGTTTTAAGAAATTTAGTTGGATGACAGTGTAAATAAGTATTCAGCATTTAAGTTGGGAATGTAGTCTAAGATTATTCAAATTTGGCCCATTCCTTATTAAATTACAATAAGAAGAGAAAATATAATAAACAATTTGAGATGACACCTGAAACCTCTGTTTCTGAATAAGTGCCCAGGTTGATAATTAATCCTGTTAAAGTTCATAGACATAAACAAAAAGCTATTAATTTAAGAAAGAGTAATTCCTCTCAAATAGATATGACAAATAAATGCCTAATCAAAGAACTTTTTTTTTCCCACTTCATATTAAATAAGGCTTATTTCAAGACAGGAATTTAGGTTGAACTTCTCTCAGTGAATTATCCAAGCCTTGACAATGTCAATGGGAGTTTTTGCATTTGCTTTATTTTATCAGGCCATGGTCTCCCCAGAAGCAATGAGCCATGATAACACTTGATTCCAACACTTTAAAGCTGTTTTTTGAAGTGGCTCTGTACATAAATTTAGACTGTTCTATCAACATCTTGAATATGAACTGTAACCTCATTTCAACTGAGTGAGCTTATAAAAGATATTTTTGTAAAAGATGTTTTTTATTTCTAACAATGGCTGCTTGATAAAAGAACTGTAAAGAATTTTAAGGTGTTCTAGCTTTTTTTTTTTTTTTTTGACATTCTATTGTTTGTTTTGCAAGACTTGTTCTTTGATAAATGGAGAGTCAGTCTTGGGCACTGGAGAAGGAAAAGCTTCTTTTATTACATGTTATATGTAAAGAAAGCACATCACCAGGACATATTGTCCCTTACTCTCAAAACATCTTACTGATACATGTTGGCACACACAGAGGGTTGTGATGGTTACGTACTTGGAGTTCCCAAAGTAGCAATTTACCATAGATTGTTATACTTTTACTAATACAGCTGAATCTGGATCAAAACCACCCATCAGATCCTACCCTAACCAAAACTCTTGTTTGTGTTAGTAGTAGGGTGTTCCATGATGCATTGTTCTAAAATCATCTAAATGACTCTTCCAATGCCTCTGTTCACTAAATATTGACAGCATTGTGTTTAGAAAACTAACTATCATCAGACACATGCATGCCAGATATTATCTGTAACTTGATATGAAACATGCTGAAATTGTCTCTGAGTGAATAAAATAATCATTCTTCTAAAGAAAAGATGTAGCCTGAGCTGACCTGGGTATATGTGTAAAATATTCTTTGTGAAAAGAAGAAAAATCACATGTAGATTGTCAACCAGGCTGCCAATTTACAATCTAACAAGATTCAAAGTAACAAGGACATAAACTGATGTCCTATCAAATGATGTTTTTAATGGGCAAGAATGTGAGTAGGGTAAGACTATGTAGGATAGATTAGTCAGACAGCAAAGCTATTTAAATCCTTTGGTACTTCTAGGAAAGCTACAACTATGTAACTCCTAGAAACATTGTCTGATATTATTTTCATTTTTGACAGTGGTTTCTAGAGCTAGTACATTAGAAAGCGACAGATTAAAATGTTATTACAGAGATTTGCTGTGCTGTGGAGAGTTTATGTTGTCCTAGAGTTCTTTTGAGTGACAATATCATGTATCAATTTTGTATTGATGTCAAATATTCAGTGGACTGACTCAACAACTCACCTCAAGAAGTCTGACTGACAAGCAGAAAAAGAACCTTTCTTTTTTCTAAGGTTGTCTGGTTCATGTACTCTCCTTGTAGTAAACTCACTGATTCAAGTACAATATTCAAAAGTTGTTCTGACTTTTCAGGGTCCAATCCATTGCAATAGCCAAGCCTTTTTCCACTAATCACATCAGTCATGCACTGAGAGTCCCTGCAAGAGTGATGCAAGAGATTCCCAACTGTACAACAGGACTCTAAATCAAAACAAAGCATCCGTCAATGTTTTCTAAAGGAGAGTAAACAACAAGACTACTTTTAACAGTTAAGGGACAATTAAGTAAATGTAAATCATAAGCCACTGCTGATCTTAGTTTGACCATCTTTGTTGCCAGAGTGCAGGGAGGAAGAACTCTTGTTTCTCTTTTATCTAGGAATATTAAATTACCCCATTTCCTTCACTAGGAATAACTCTTATGATCATCTATCTGGCCCTTGTACTGGAAATGTACCTATCAGTCACAGACAGATACAGGAGCCCTATCTTTAGGCAAAAAAGCAGAAATTCAGGCCACTTTGTTGTCCGTCCAAGTAACCCTAGTGGAGGCGTTGGTGTCTCACTCATAGTGCTGTGTACCAAGAGTAATTGTAACTGACTACATGCAGCAGCACAACTTTGATCTCTGAGGAGGCTTTCAGACTTGCAATAATGTTTCATTTCTTTCAGGAGGCGCTGAATAGGAACCTTCTTTTAGTCTAGAGGTTTGCTTAATTTTTGAAAAGACAGCTACTTCGCGGGTCTGACAAAATACTTAGATATCCCACCATGTCATGACTACTACATTTAGCTGACAGTTTGAAAGAGAGGGGGAAAAGTCCTAAATTCTGAAGTAAAATCCTAATCTCTTTAAAATTAAGATTTTTCTTTATTCTGCTTTGTTTCTCAATAATGACAATGGAATAAAGAATGTATCCTTGACTATGCTACAAATGTACTGTGAAGTCTTGGGTGAGTAACAGTTCCGTTGTGCTGCTTGTCCATTATCAAAGTAGTTTGTCCATTATCAAGCAAAATAATAAAATGGAGAGCCTTTTCTTGGCTTAACAAAACTAGTGGTGTTAAAGTTCTGTGAGATTTCTGGTGAAAATACTTTTGCAGTTATCTGCCTGTACTATCATTCTAACACTCTATGTGTGTTCCATTCAGCAGTTCAAACTGTGTAATCTTTATTTTTCAAACAGCCCACATGTAACACTCTGACAGACACTGTCAGAGAACTCTTAGGTAGATAAACAGAGGCAAGATAGAGTTGCACAGCAGTACAGTATGATGTTATTGCTGAGAATGTTTCCAAATCTGAGCATTATAACATAAAGGTGGGTAGAGGTGGAGAGAGGGTTTAAAAGTGTCTTATTGATTCACACCACCTTTGGCATTACATTTTTAAGTACTGAAAAGTTTCTAAAACAAAGATAAAACGCATCATAGCATTTTGTTAAAGCAGATAGTTACAAAATCTGCCTTTATGTTAGAAATCAGAATCACTCCTAGTATAGAAACTACTGTCTTCTACAGAGTTTATACCAGATGTGAGATTGGTCTTGAATGTTAAAAGCCATGGCAATACAAGATGAAAAAGTCTTTCTAAGAGATAACAATTTATTTGCATGCAGAAGGATGGGTAACAGACATCTGGACTAGCAGAGTGAGAAACAGCAGTGGCAGCATGAGCAGCAAATTTTCTTATTATTAGCAATTATAATGCAGGTATCAAATTGGTTTTGTGTTTGAATCATTCATCAGGGTTTGCTCCAAGACTGAAACTTGCTTTCTGGAAGTTCTATAAAATTTCATTCAAAACACTTATTTTCTCCAGAGAATGAAATAGAAAACAGGAAAAGAACAGAGAAGAACACATTAAAAGAGGTATTCCAAGAGTATTGGGATTTTTTTTTTTATTTTTGAAACATAATTGAAGGACTATCTTTAAAAATTCAGTGCAGTTCCATTTCTATATAAAAATCTGGAATAGATTTCTCTTGGACAGTTGTCTGACTTCTATACATATGTGAAACTTTCAGTGATTTGCATGCTTGGAAGATTCACCAGCTTTTCATCTTTGTTATTAACACTCCAGCAACTGTCTTGTTAAAAACCCTTATTCTGTTATTACAATGTGTAGACTTCCTGAAAATGGCTCTTTCTGCTTATGTAATCATCTTTCAATACTGCCTCCTAGTAAGGCAGTCAATTACAAACCATTCTGCCCTGTCAGAGCAATGAAGCATTTATGTACTTGAGATATTCATGTCTGGAGCTTTAGTTTTAAATCTAAGAGCTCCCATCACCTTCTGAAATTCTTTACTTTATCAAGTGATTTTGTTATGTAAAGCCATTACTGAAGGAAAGACTGTTTCATTATTCATCACTTGCTATCACCAGAAGTCTTGAAAGTATAATAGAAAACAAGTCTCTGTTTCAGCATTCATCAAGGTAGATAAACCATTATCTCACTACATTAGGAGAGACACAGACAGAGAACATCACATTTTTTAGCATCCCTGAATGCTTGAACAGTGTCATGAAAATCTAGGGCCAGATATGGATAGGTAACCAGATAAATTTTATCTCTGAAAACATGGTATGGTGGGTACTCACAATAACTAGGGACATGGAAAATTTTCGTAGTGCACTTCCAAAGCATCACACACTAAAACTTTGAGAGNTATGCTTCAAGGAATTATTTACAGTGGTCTTGTCTTTGGAATTATATTTTTGGTCAAGGACCAAATTAATATGGGTCTAGTATTTTGGTCACACTTCACCTATCTCTAGTCTACCTCAAGAAATAGCTGCATAAATGTGAATAAAAGTGTCTGCCCCAAAGAGGGTAGGAAAACAGAAATAATACTGGGATATTGCAGCTCAGGAATGAGGTAAATTGGCAGCTAGTGAATGGATTTGTATTTCTACATAGCTTGGCATATAGCCAAAAAATGAATTTGGTCACTTTTTTCTGTAGTGCATCATGTAGTGCAATAAATTGAGGATGGAGATAAGCAGAAAATCTACCTGGTGTTTGTAACTCTTCACTTGCTTATTATATCATATTATTATAGCATATCAACTGCTATTGCCATTTGTTTATTGATGNACTAAAACTTTGAGAGCACAAAAAAATAAAAATAAAAATAAAAATAAAAAAATAAATACATAAGTCATATGACAGTCTGAATTAGTTTTGTGACTTGACCTGGCTGGTTACACACTAAAATCACTCCACCACTCCATCACTCAGCTGGAAGGGAAGATTTTATGAAAGGCTTGTGGATTGAGATAGGGAGAGGGAAAGAGCACTGTCAGGGGCAAAACGCTTGACTTGGGGAAATTAATTTAATTTATTATCAATCAAATCAGCTTAGGGTAGTGAGAAATAAAAGTACATCTTGAAACACTTTCTCTTGTTCCCATCCCTTCTTCCCAGGCTAACTTTCAGACCAGATTTTCTCTACCTTCTCCCCGCAGTTAGTGCAGGGGGATGGGAATGGAGGTTGAAGTCAGTTCATCACACACTGTTTCTGCCTTTTCTTCCTCCTCAAGCAGTAGTATGACATGTCTGGGAAGTCAGAGTTTATTACCAGAAATTGAATAAATATAGAAGAAAAGAAGCAAAACATTATTGGTCCTCATTTAAAGTTTCTGAACAACCTTGATCTTTTTTTCATGTTAAAAATAAATGCTATGATGTTATAAGAGGTCTAAATAGTCAGTTTATATTTGATTCACATTCATGCTTTTAAGATTTTCATTGTACTGAAGAATGAGAATTTAATGTGCAGAACAAGGAAAAAAGGAAGAAGAAAGACTCTGAGCCTGGGAAAAAAACCAAAAACCTGAAATTTTAAAATAATCTACTGTTATTTTTAATTTTTCAGGCAATTTTAAGCATATTTTATGTAGGCTTTGACCTTAACACAGAAGTGAAAGAGTATCTGAGTTATTTATGTATTGANTACCTCAAGAAATAGCTGCATAAATGTGAATAAAAGTGTCTGCCCCAAAGAGGGTAGGAAAACAGAAATAATACTGGGATATTGCAGCTCAGGAATGAGGTAAATTGGCAGCTAGTGAATGGATTTGTATTTCTACATAGCTTGGCATATAGCCAAAAAATGAATTTGGTCACTTTTTTCTGTAGTGCATCATGTAGTGCAATAAATTGAGGATGGAGATAAGCAGAAAATCTACCTGGTGTTTGTAACTCTTCACTTGCTTATTATATCATATTATTATAGCATATCAACTGCTATTGCCATTTGTTTATTGATGTTCATTTTTATTTTATTTTTAAATAGAAGAAATCAAAGTGCTCTTTTGATTTATCTTCCTCCCAACAGCAGCTTTAGCTTCATTTCTAAGCCTCTGACACTCATTTTTCTTAAGCTGCAGTTTTCTATTTGTACTCTATATGCTGTGCACAATAAATACCTGTATGGAATGGGCTCTGGGAATTTTGCCATAACCAAGTAAGTGAGGACAGAACTGCTATCTCATCCTTCCAGTCACCATACTCAATTTCTTCTTTAAAATGTGTTACAAATATCTCATACTGCATTAAAAAAATCAATTCTAGCAAGTGGAGTAGCTTGATTTAAAATGTCCAAACAGAAAAGTTAAAAATAAGAGAATAAAACTGGTGTATTTTCTCTAAGCATGAGCTTCCAAACAGCCTCTTTTATGGCATTCCACAATATTGCTGTTGGACATTTACTAATTAGATTAATCACCATGTAATTTTCCCATCTCCTTTCAGATGTATGAAACTCACCTCCCAAACCAATTTTTTTACGAAAAGCTCAAGTTAAAACCAGAAGGATCAAAATTATTGATTAACTAACCCAGTGATTGTAGAATTCTCATCCTAGGATTCAGTATGATTGGGAAAAAATGATGACAATAAGTACTTTTAGCAAGAACAAAGAGATGTCAGTGTCACTACATTGCAATTAGAAGTAAAACATGAATGTTTAAATGCCAGAATCCACATAGTTTTTGTGGCAGGAAGTTCAGCCCAGCCTGCAAAATTTGTTAAACCCTTTGCTTCAACAGATTTCGACTCTGTGTTTAATACCAGACAGAGTCAGGTTAAAGCTCACTCTGCTACATTGACAGGGTTGCAGCTGTAACTTTGCAGTGTGCAGCTTTGGGATGCCCTGTGAGACAGAAAATCCCAGAGCACACAGTTATGAGGCAACAAATCACTCAAGAGACCTCCCTGTTGTACCTGGGCTTGCATTACTAGTCCCATGCAAGAAAAAGGGAACACTAGCAAAAATGTTTTGTCAGATGGAAATTATATTTGCCATGTGGCTTTTATTTCAGAGAGGGTATCAATAAACAATGGAATATTGAATTCATTATACACACACTTTACTTTTGCAATTATGCATCCTGTATTTNAGTTCATCACACACTGTTTCTGCCTTTTCTTCCTCCTCAAGCAGTAGTATGACATGTCTGGGAAGTCAGAGTTTATTACCAGAAATTGAATAAATATAGAAGAAAAGAAGCAAAACATTATTGGTCCTCATTTAAAGTTTCTGAACAACCTTGATCTTTTTTTCATGTTAAAAATAAATGCTATGATGTTATAAGAGGTCTAAATAGTCAGTTTATATTTGATTCACATTCATGCTTTTAAGATTTTCATTGTACTGAAGAATGAGAATTTAATGTGCAGAACAAGGAAAAAAGGAAGAAGAAAGACTCTGAGCCTGGGAAAAAAACCAAAAACCTGAAATTTTAAAATAATCTACTGTTATTTTTAATTTTTCAGGCAATTTTAAGCATATTTTATGTAGGCTTTGACCTTAACACAGAAGTGAAAGAGTATCTGAGTTATTTATGTATTGACAGTTATATCTGTTCCCCATCTAAGCAAAAATATTCTCAAATTAATTTGTCTTCCTGCATCTCAAATAGTTTTTCTTTCTACTCCACCTCCAGATACCAATACCTATTACAAGGCTTTCCACAAGTCAACTCCTCCATGCATAACATAGCATTACAACAAACAAGAAATATTTGCCTTCTAGTCACTGTATATTTACTGTGTGTGGGCTTTGCAATACACTTCCACTGTGACATGCTTTACCAAATTGCTGAATCTCATTTGCCTTCAGAAAAAGCTTGAACAACTCAGTGTGATCCTCTTGCTGCTGTAATGCATTAATACATGGTATCCTTGGGAAAATATCCAGGCATATTTTACACAGCTGTGTTTCAGTGGAGATTCCTATATATATATANATTTTTCTTAAGCTGCAGTTTTCTATTTGTACTCTATATGCTGTGCACAATAAATACCTGTATGGAATGGGCTCTGGGAATTTTGCCATAACCAAGTAAGTGAGGACAGAACTGCTATCTCATCCTTCCAGTCACCATACTCAATTTCTTCTTTAAAATGTGTTACAAATATCTCATACTGCATTAAAAAAATCAATTCTAGCAAGTGGAGTAGCTTGATTTAAAATGTCCAAACAGAAAAGTTAAAAATAAGAGAATAAAACTGGTGTATTTTCTCTAAGCATGAGCTTCCAAACAGCCTCTTTTATGGCATTCCACAATATTGCTGTTGGACATTTACTAATTAGATTAATCACCATGTAATTTTCCCATCTCCTTTCAGATGTATGAAACTCACCTCCCAAACCAATTTTTTTACGAAAAGCTCAAGTTAAAACCAGAAGGATCAAAATTATTGATTAACTAACCCAGTGATTGTAGAATTCTCATCCTAGGATTCAGTATGATTGGGAAAAAATGATGACAATAAGTACTTTTAGCAAGAACAAAGAGATGTCAGTGTCACTACATTGCAATTAGAAGTAAAACATGAATGTTTAAATGCCAGAATCCACATAGTTTTTGTGGCAGGAAGTTCAGCCCAGCCTGCAAAATTTGTTAAACCCTTTGCTTCAACAGATTTCGACTCTGTGTTTAATACCAGACAGAGTCAGGTTAAAGCTCACTCTGCTACATTGACAGGGTTGCAGCTGTAACTTTGCAGTGTGCAGCTTTGGGATGCCCTGTGAGACAGAAAATCCCAGAGCACACAGTTATGAGGCAACAAATCACTCAAGAGACCTCCCTGTTGTACCTGGGCTTGCATTACTAGTCCCATGCAAGAAAAAGGGAACACTAGCAAAAATGTTTTGTCAGATGGAAATTATATTTGCCATGTGGCTTTTATTTCAGAGAGGGTATCAATAAACAATGGAATATTGAATTCATTATACACACACTTTACTTTTGCAATTATGCATCCTGTATTTAAAAAAAATACAAGGAAAAAAAAGAAAAAAAGAAAAAAAGGAAAGAAAGAAAGAAAAAAAAAAAAAGTAATACACGCTTACCAATTTATCCCACAAGAATGGTGCCAGTCTTCCTTTCGGTAACACTAATGAAGTTTTGCCACTGTTTCCAAAAAAACATCCAATTTTTCTTTTGATAAGTCTCAAAAAAATATTTTCAGAATAAAACATGTCTATTTTAAAGGTTATCTTCTCAATGTAGCTCTGCAAAGTTACCCCTAGTTACAACACAATTTTGACAGTACCATCTCTAAGGTGTCAGTGAAAGATAGGAAACAAAAATTTTTTTCAACTCCTTTAAAATTTATAGGCAGTAACAACTGTGAGCTTCTACACTGCAAGAATTGTGTTTGTTTGCTAACTAGGAGCACAGCAATCATGGTTATAGTTAGAGACCTTTAATGAAGGAGTTCTCTATTAAAAAAAGAATATAAGAGGGAGATAAAAAAGAGAAATATGACTCAGTTGGAATCTGCTAAGATTTTAACAGTTGGGTGAATTCCCCACCCCTTTCAATATCATCCATGGGATGGGAAAATTGCACATTTCTGTGTCCTTCAGTCTGACAAGCACAAAAAGTGTTGCTTTTAAATGACTGCTTGGACAATTTGCATGATGGAGATTGGAACTGCCTCTCTGAAATTCAGCAAAGTACTTAGAAAATTGCTTTAGGAGTAGGCACAAGAGAAAACGGAAGGTTAAAAAAAGAGAGAGCATAACATGTTTCAAGCTCTTTTTAATTTTTTTTCTCTGCTCAGAAATTTGTTCTTTCTGTATCAAAGACATAACATTTCTGACTCACAACATTGCACAAATATAGCCAAACAAATAAGCATTTTACACAGTCTTGCAAAAACTACCTTCAACAAACAATAGTAATCTGAAGGGCAGGAGGAAATCTGTGACATTTTCCTAAGGCAAATACTATTTAATTGAAAACACTTTCACCTTAAAAACTACAAAGACTGTCACTCACATCTCCTGCTATGCCTTTTTGATTACAGTAAGAAGTAGTTTAGGTCACATTCAGCTAACATGAATTAACCAGATGGAATGAAGCCAAATTTTACTAAATGACTAGGCAATAATACCTTTTGCAGATGTACTCTTTAGGCAGAAGAGACCCAGCCACGATTGTGTTTACTGCTAGTAATTTCTGAACAATTTCAAAGTGATGCTGATGCTGGGATGCAACAGAGGTGTCAGAAATGGGAATAGCGCTGGTTTGAAATCTGGCTTGTGTGCTGTTAGGCACTAGGGATGTCCTTAGGCAAAGCAAGATGTTTCCTGGGGCAATAGCATGATGAGATTTTGATGGCAAAATCTGCAGAAGTGGCAGAGCAGCTTCTGCAGACAGCAGCCTCCCAGGAATTGCAATGTTCTGCCTCAGCAGTCCTTGGCTACAGCCTCTGGTTTTGCACATCCAACCTTATCCTTTTATCACCCCTGAAGCACTCTTGTTGGGGAAAAAATCCATTTAAATATAAGTTTATCCTAGCAGAGGGATTGTAGTATGGCCCTGTACCCCCCTATCTACCTCTCTAAAACCAGACATGTTGTTTCTAAGCAAAGCACAAAAGCTGGGGACACAGGCACATGTTCATTTCAGGGCCTGTTGTGTTTTGTCTATCTCAGAACATTGATTTTTTTGGGGAAAAAAATCTTCCTAAAACACCTTTTGAGATTTGGAAAAGAAAACCAGTGAGAAGAGTGAAAATGGGCTGAGTAAGAACCTTGATTTTGAGAAACTGGGAGCATGAAGTAGAGGTATATGTCATTAAAGACAATGTCCTGTGCTATTACTATGTCAGCAAATTATTATTGTAATGTCTCCTCACAGGCTAAAAACCAGGCAAAACTATTTTTCTGTATCTGTAAAAAAAAAAAAAGAGGAAAATCTTCTCTATATTAAGGAAGAAGATATGTAAAAATTCTTGATAATTTCTACCTAAATGAATCTGTTTCACTAATATGATGCATTTCTCATTGTTTGATTTATTTTGAAATAGGACATTAATCTGTTGCTGTAATTGATCAATCATTACTTATGGTGGCTGGTTTCAAAGCTGACATTCCTGCTTTAAAAAACATTTATTAACATGTATAAAGGGGTTATCTCTCAGAAAATCAGGCATAAAAATGGAAATAGAATAACCAAAAGGCAACATTGGTGGTTATTCAAAAATCTTTTTTTCACCATTCCTTTGCTGTGAATTCTGTATTATTTCCTGATGAGAATTAATAACCCTGGAATGGATATTTATACTGTCGAAAACATAAACTTAGGTAGCATCTTCAGAATGGTTTGTTAGGTGTGAGGGCCTGTTACTAAGTAAACAATTGGGCATGTGAGAATTAGGTCCCTAATTCACAAGTGTCCTGAGCTGAGTTATTTTGTCACCATATATCTCACAGGCATCAGCTTCTGCAGTTCTAACCTACGCTGGTGCTCAGTATTGTTACTGGTTTTGCCATTGAACACACCCCTGGTCAAAGTACTTGCCCAGTGCAGGGAAGACCTACTCATCCATTGGGAAGTAAACCATCTTGACATTAAGGCTGATTATTGCAGAAAGAAGAGAGACACCTGAAAAGAATGCTGCAAACAAGGGAACTCATCTTGTAGCCAATTGCCCAACACTACTAGTCATGGTGTCTCTTCAGTTCCCCAGTCTTGATTTATTGTCTTTCATCAGTGAGAGCAGCAGATGAACACTCCTCTCTTGCTATCAGAACAAAACATATTGAGTGGAAAAAATAGTCTCCTGGGAGGACATCTGGGAGTGCAAGCCCAGCCAAGTTAACCATGAGCTTCCTGCTTTCTGCATGAGTAAGTTATTTGGGCTGTCACATGAAAATGACCTTATTCACTCTCGTGACCGAGTTTGGACAGGGAAGGGATGCCTTCAAGCTGTAGGTCCAGGTTCAGACAGAAGCTCTTCTCCTGTAACCCTAACCTGAATGTTTCAGGTCCAGACAGATTTCAAATACAGCCCAGCGCTTGCCTAAACAGCTGGCTGTAAAATTTAAGCACTTTCATGCTCAGAGGTGTCCCTCTTTTGAGTTCCAGCCAGA
Organism: Rhadina sibilatrix; assembly: GCA_013400275.1. NCBI lineage: Eukaryota > Metazoa > Chordata > Aves > Passeriformes > Phylloscopidae > Rhadina > Rhadina sibilatrix. The sequence continues at coordinate 199,393 of VWYO01011769.1, read as the reverse complement.
ACTTAGTCACCTTTGCCAATGTGCTCACAGCAGCTTACTCAAATACAGGGCTGGGCTGTGTTTAAAGGGATGGAAAGTTTGTGTTCCTGTGAAGAGCTTCTGGGCACCTGAGTCCTTAACTGGATAGTGTAAAAAATACTATTTGGCATGGTTAGGGATTATTAGGTCCAGGTTCTTACTTAATATCTTTTATTGAAAAAAGAGAATATTTAGAATATTCTAAATTTAGAAAAGTAGACAAGAACACCTCCAAGCATACCCACATCTCCCACTGAAGATATTCTTCCACAGTTAGTGTCTTGCAAGTGATTCCAGTAATACTCTAGTTCCTTTTTAAGTCTCTCTGCTGGTAGGTTGCCATAACTGAAGCATTAAATTATTTAATGTTATGCAAACGATAATGACTTGTAGTTCCAAGCTACTACAAATAGATGGCAGTAGGAATTTGTGGATGCTCCATTTTTTAGCACCTAGACTTACCTACTTTTTCATTAATTTTGGTGTTGTGTCAAAATTTTTCTAGTAAGTGTGGAAATATATGCATTCCCAAGTAAATGAAAGGCTAGCTAAATTTTTCTGATTTTAACAACAAAATGGGCATGAATAAAAATCTATCCAAAATTTTGAAGTTCTTGTATGTACGAATAGCCAGTATCTTGCCAGCAAAAAATGCAGAAGTATATCTGAACCTCATCTGGTCTCAGTTACATTTTAGACATTTTATTTCTTGAGCAAGTATTTGCAGGAGTTGTATAATGCACTGAGATTTACATAGGCCAATATTGAAGAATATTATTTGCTAGTAACTACAAATCTAGAATATTAAAATTCATGTTTTCAGGGAGTTCATATACCATTTTGCAATGGAAAAAATATGTAAGAGTGAATCTATAAAATATATTAAGCTTTTTTTTGAAATTATTTAAAAAAATAGTTTGTGAATCTAGGTGTGAACATTTAAAGAATTGAAAAGTTTCCTGACAAATGTTACTTAAATAGAACGAGTTGTGGGTCTCTATCTTGTCCAGATTTGGTTTTATGTGACAATTGTCTTTCTGTTTACAAAGGAGCAGACAATCTTTTCCGATGAGGCGCTGTGTTTCTGGTAACTAGAGGACACATTTGCCATCTAATTAGGTGCAGATTTGTCTTTGTGTACTCTCTTTTCACAACTGTGATTATTTTGACTAGTAATTATTGCTATCTAAAGCATCAGGATCTATAAAATCAGCACCTTGTGAGACCTTTGTGAATGAATTTCTATTAGACAATTATTAGTTACAGTAAATCTTAATATTTCCTGTGTAAAAAAAAATTCTTCACATGGTCAACAACAACCTTTACAATGCAATGTTTTCCAAAGCTGATTTTTACATAGCATATAAATCTGAAAAAGAATTTGTGGATAGGTGTAGTTTAAATCATTTAATAGTAGCTTTAATCTGCACATGTGTGCAGCAATTGGGGTCTTAGGTTAGCTCTTTGGAGTACAAGAGGAAGTTTAGATGGAGCTACTTTCTAACATTAACAATGTCAAAAATTAACTTGTGTTCATAAATCTTTCATTTCAGTATTTGTTTGCTGCTAAGTTCCAAGAGTTTTCATTTCTATCAATACTTTTATATGTGACAGCTGGTGTTTGAGTATACAATTAGGAAGTGCTGTGCTGGAAAGTTGGCAAATTGTGGACAAGTGGAGAGAAATGAAATTTTAAGACTTTGCTGCCAGGTTTTTATATTGATTGCAGATTTTATATATAGAATATGGAAGCAGACAATACAGTCCAAGCCATTTAAAGATAGTGAAAATTAAACAACCTCAGCTTGAAGCATGTTTTCCAGAAGTATTTGAGTTTTAAATTAACAAGCCCATTTCTGTTAAGATATAAATACAAATTTAAGTTACTAATGAGACTCAGGGTGAATACTGTGAGATTCAGCCCTCACTGTAATGGCAAGTTTGCTATATCCAAACCAGAGAAAGTAGCTCACTGTTGTCTTATTAGGTGAGTTCTCCTGTGCCAGCATGAAGAAACTGAAATGCTTCAACGTAAAAAATTTTATCAGAATGTTTACTCGTGATTTTTTATTTCAGTTTGAGTAGTCATAACATGATTTTGTATTATTAGTGTCATTTTTGATCATATATATTATAAACCTTTGAATTAAGTATTTGAAAATCAGATCATTTAAAGATCATGACTTCTCTTTTATATCATTTCCTATTCTTCGCTTTCTGAAACAATGAGAGATAAAAAATTATTTTATAATTAAGGTAGGTCCTATTGGATGTAAATCTAACCACGTTGTAGTCATCAGAATCTTTACACTGATAATTCTCCAGGAGAAAAACACATCTCATTGTAGGAATATAGCTTATATTTTCTGTTTTCAATGAGATTAACAAGTATATTTCTTTATTCTTATCATATAAAAGCAGCAAATCAGTATTTTCACAAAGTTTGATCTTACTTGGGAGAGGGAAGGCAAACTTGTTCAACCACCTGCCTGCCACATTTGCATTCCTTTGGAAGACAAGAACTGTCAGTTCTGGTTTAGGAAAACTCTGCTGTATTTTATTCTGTTCCCTCCATTACTTATTCCTCCTCAGTGCAATTCCTCCTCCTGAAAAGGTGGGAGGACCTTGCAACTTCACTCCTCAGGCATCAAGAAAATACTGAAGCATGCCTGAAGAATCAGGAGGACAGAATATAAAGGTAAAATGAAATGAGGGGGAGGATCTGCTTTGCCACTTTTATGTGAAAGTAGAGAGTTGGGACAGAACTGATGCATCACCTGACAGTATATGATTTATTTGAAGTTTGGGTGGGTAAAAGTACTCTCTGAACAAGAAATAGAGTATTTGCATTCGTAAAGCCTATAAAAGAGAAAAGATTATCTTAATTTAAAAATCTGGGGAAAGCAGCAACATCAGTTTTCAGAGCAGCACATTGTGTATAACTCAGGCATATAAAAAAACTCTAAAATATAATCCTTGCAAGGGAAAGAAAATATCCAAACAAAAAAAAAAATCCACCAACCAAATGGATTTTTGTTATTCAGGAGTCTTTTCTTTTGAGGATAAAACAATAGAAAATTTATATTTTATATTTTCATTGACCCCAGCATTTCTGGAAACATTTATTTTAATAAAGGAACAGTTTGAGTCTACATATGAGAGCACTTTAACATGATAATCTGGCATGTAATCCTGGAATCAGTGATTACATAATGAAGTCTATAAAACTTCTATAAAATACATGGTGGGAAAACTGGTTATTTACTTTTTTCATGCATATTTTTAGTTGTTGTGTTTGAAAATGTGAACTAAAATTTCAGGAAAGAGATTAAATTAATATAAAGCTATAGTACCAATCTCTCTGATCCATTCATCTGCCTGATTGGTTTTCTCACATACAAATTCTGGTTGTGCAATGCATTGTTCCACAGAAGTGATGAAGAGACTGATGACCTGTAAAATATGCTGTCCATTTTATATAAAGCAGGTGATAACAAAAGGAAAGGGCAGTAACAATAAAAAAGAAACAACAGTCTTTAAAACTTTATGAACCCAAAGTCTTCCATCAGTCAGTAATTCCCTTAAAGAATCATAAGAAAAGTGTTGAAATAATGTTTCTGATGTAAAAAAAACAGTTCTATTTAGACAAAATAATTATATTTTTGAAAGCTTTTAAATCTGAAAATTTATACTATTTTTTTTTAAATAACAAGACAGATTCTTACAGATAATATAATTTCTCTCCAAGTAAACCAATCTATTTACCCAAGCAGATTTATAAGTTAGATCTCGCACTGCCAGTAACTGATCATAAAAATAAAGAAATTATATTTTACCAGTCAGCAGTAAATTGAAAAATGAATAATTTTGTGGCATGTATAAAGGATGTGTCACAGTATGGGTTGCACAGAGGAATTAAATCTATGAGGAGAATAACATATATATCCCAACATCATATCCCCTTACCTTATAAATTTACAGTTTTGTCCATCTTGATTTTTCCATATATACCCATACATTTTTCCCAATTTATCTTGCAAAAATAAGAGTAAGGAAATGAACAATAAAATTATTAAGGCAAAGTGATACTCTCATGCTTAATTCTGTAATTTATGCGTCTGTATCTCGAGCTAGTTGGTGATCTTACCATAGGACAACAATATTAAATACCTTCCTGGCCTTCTCGTGGTGCAGTCATCAAAAATTTTAAACCTCTGTAGTATATGTCAATGAATAAAACATATTTATTTTACCAGACGATAAATGATCCACTGATACCTTGTTTTCTATAGACTGATAAAGTACATGGGCCACCTGAAGGGTCAGGGAAGAATGGTTATATAATGTGTGCTGTGAATGTGTCATTATCCAGAAAAAACATTAAAAGAGCATCACAGCTGTTTCAGGAAATTCACAGTTCAGGGTGAAATGTACCATATGTCCATCAATACCTAGGCACGACAGGGTGCATTAAGAAAACTATTTAGGTGGTTCCCCATTGAGCCAAGGCTTTTGAAGACATATGGTACTTTTCACCCTTGACTAACATTTCCTTTCATTCGTTGTTTTCTGTTGCCACCTCAAACATTTTTGAGTGTCATTTTCATTTCCAGTTGTATGTGTATGTGTGAATGAACCTGTGCATGTGAAAGAGAGGAAGAGGTAGTTACTTAGAAGACTTTCTTAAAAGTCTTCCTTTTCTGTTTTTAGAGATTGAAAGATTGTGTGCCAAATTTGGTAATTCTCATTGCTTCATAGACTGGGAACAAGTAATTTCTGACACTGTACACAAGATACAAACAAAAATAAGTCTGAGCCTTAAACCAGAGAACAATAAAATCCATGTTCATGACTGGAAGGAAAGACAATAAAAATTCCAATAATAATAGCAGTAATAGTACCAGTACCAATACCAGTATTAGTACTAGTATTAGTAGTACTAGAGCAGTGATAGGAGCATAAATAGCAACACTAGCAGTAAGAGTAACACCATATTAAGGCATGGATATTTTTACTAATTGACTGTAACTAAGTACCTAGAAACATTTATAAAGAAACATAATTCTCTCTTTAGAAAGTGCATGCCAGTTGGATTCTTTATCACTTTATTTGAAGAACTGCTGATGTCTAACGTCCCACATTGGGGACTAACATCTCTATTTTGTGTTCCTTGTTAATTTTCTGAAAACTGATAAACTGAATATGAGCTAGATGCCTTTTCAATGTATGAGCAAGTTCCCTGTCCAGTGTTCCGAAGTTCTCTTCTATCTTAATGTTGTCCTTCTACTTAGACGTGATATAAGATGTATTTATATAAAAATCTAGCAGGATGGATGAAGATATCTTGTAGATGTTTTTCCTGAAAACTAGGGAAAAACTGTTTTGTCCAAATTAAGTCACAGAGAATTTGAAAAGAACAGTGTTTCAAGTCATTGTTGCAGCACCCAATTTTTTAAATTCCTGTTGTCTGTGTTCTTGACTGAGATACTTCCTCAGGTTCTTGTCTAGAATGAATTAAGCATATAGGAGATGGAGACCTAAAAGCTAGTATAATAATTCAGTAGAATTCCAATAAAAGTTTAAGGAAAAATGTCAGAAAAGGATGCATTAAGCTCAGCTGCTTTGAAGACTATGGGAGCTTGTTCATGGCTATAAGAAGGTTCTTATTCCCCAAATGCAATAGAGGGACATCTGCCTGTTCACAGGGTAAGTGCCAAAGACAATGGAAATGTGATTTCCAGTATTCATTATTTCATTTATTTCTTGCTCCAAGAAGTAAAAATTCCTTCAGTGCAAGAGGATTTGACTCTACCTCCATGGGAAAATATTAAATGTGATATAATTTCATAAAATAAGTAATTTTCATTTTCCCCTGATGTATTTTATTCTGTTGTCATGCAATTGCCAAATATTTAGGCTAGAGAGAAGAAAAGAATATGCATGAATTATTCATTAAGTGGACTCTTAGAAGTTATCCAGGGGAAAGACTGAAGTTCAAGCTTTTACTACCAGAACAGTACTAAAATATTTAAGATTTAATACCAGGCTGAGAGGTGGTAGCAACACAAACATATTATTTGTGGAGATCTCTTCAATCTAGTTTCTACTATCTGACTTCTGTCACGAATTCTTTCTCTTCTCAAATATCAGGACATTATGTCTATGGAACTTAATAGAAAAAGTGGAAGAAAACTAACACTCATGGCCTAGACTATTTTACAAAATGAGTTGGCTTACTATGGACAATCAGAGATAGAAATCATAAAATCAGGACTGGAGATACATTCATTTTTTTGATTTGACACTATATGGGAGCATCAATTAATTGTGTATCAGGGAAAATTGTGACATAAATTTAAAAAAGACAGCCAGAAAAATAAATAGTCCAGAACAAAATATAAAATATTTTGTAACTGGATCTGGAAAGCATGCTGATATGAATTAGAAACTGCTATTTTTGAATATTCTACATAATAAATATTCAAAACGCACAAAAAATAGAAAAAAAAGAGAAAAAATGTATTTATTGAACATAGTTCCAGAAGAACTGCAGAAGCAAAATTTGCTGATCTACATCAGCTGCATGCACACGCATCACGTTCTCAGTTGGCCTGCTACATATTAAAATATATTTACTATATACTACAATATTTTCTCCAAGCTGATTTAGCAAATTATAGCTAAAACTAAAACAGAAGACAGCTGGGGCCAGTATCTTTCATATCCTTTGCTCCTGACATAAGCTAAGCAGTGACTAAAAGCACATTAGGAAAATGCACGGTATCTAAACACTATTTCAATACACTAGGGATCCTGTCTAAATCAAAGCTGGCACACACTTTTAAGAAATGAGCCATTATTGAGCTATACCTAACATACAGGAAACCAAATCTCTCCTATATATTAGTGATTATATCACTTATTGAAAATAGCATTAAAGAGCTAAAAAAGTGACACTCTCAAAGAAGAAAAGACAGTGGCATAGGGTAGCTCATGTAAAATTCATATCCCTTAAGGAAACTTTTCTCAGACTTTGAAAAGTCAAGCATCATGGACAAAGAACTGAACATGCTCACAGTTGCTCTGTGTTCTCAAAGACCTATCTTTCCCAAATGCATCCATTCTACCTCTCTTCACTAATCTGTTTGACAGATCCTGTACACCACGAAATTCTGTCTTAAAGGGGTTTGGAAGATATGAACTTCACAAACCCCCGTTGATAGTGCCATGAAAGGGGTTTTATCTGAGGTGAGGGTAAGGGCAAACTACAGGAGAGATGTATGGAATATCTTAAGATGCTGACAATGAGATCCGAGCCTATAAGGAAATGTGAAGTGCTGAAGTCTATATTTTACTTCAAAATCAAAGTAGAAAGATGTTAGTTTGTTTATCCTTGTTCTTTCTCACAATCAAAGCTTTTTTCTCAGGTTTGAAGGAGGAAGGAAGATATTTAGATGATTTTTTTTATTGCCTTCTGCCCTCATAGGGCCTTCTCCTTCTGTCCTCTCTAGAAGAATTTCCATGGAGATTTTTAAATCCCTCTAATTCATCTGTCTTCAAATGATTGATGCTGCATATTGGTACCAAGTATAATGTGCTTAAACAAATGTTCCTTTATTTAGAACTTTTTGGTTTTTGAGCTGTAGTAAGTCTTCTACTCAATAAAATCAAAAATAAAACTTTGGTTCCTTTCACTTGCGTTATTTTCTCTTCATTTTCTCCTTTCATCTTCTCTTTTCCATTCCTCTTCCCTTTCTATTTTCCCCTTCCCTTTTCATTTCCCTTTCCCTTCCTTTTTCTTCTTCTCTTTTGCCTTCTCTTTTCTCTTTCCTTTTTCTTTCCCTTTTCCTTGGAAAAATCTCAATACACTGTAAAATACTCAGTACAGTGTAAAATACTTTTTGTCCATCCAGTAATTTCACTCAGGATTAAAATTTACAACACTTAAATCACTGGGCAAGATTAATTTTTCCAAGATTTAATTCACAGGAACAGACAAAGAAACTTCATCTATCTAAGATTCTTCATCATGAAATAACATCCATCTTCAAGATCCTGATTTTTTAGGGAAACTAGGGACTGAGATCTAGGTTTCAACCACCTGTATGTTCCAAGTGTCTTAATATTCTGAGGGGTAGAAAAAGATATACATCAAAGATCATGTTGGATCTGATAAACCTTTTCCCAAGAAATGTTCCATTGGAACTTTCCTTTCAACACATAAACTACATCTTTTTGAAATTGAAAGAAAAAATATAAAGAAAGGATAAAGTTGAATTCTAATTCTATACATATGTATTAATTCAGACGCTTTGGATCTACATAAGAGAAATCAGGTGGTTCTACCATCATCTTCAAGAGGTCAGAAATAAATTTTAAAAAGAAACATCAATATAAATCATGTAAAAAAATCATCAAAACCCGCCTCCTCTGAGATCTTTTTCAAATCAGTCATCAGATATATTGGTCCCTGTCTGAACTTCAGAGAACCTGATAATATTTGTTAGGATTTGCATTTTTGATTCTATGACTAGTTAAAAGATTTCTTAAAAGTCTTTGAAGCTTCATGAAACACAGAGAACATATATTTATTTGATCCATTAGCACTTTCTCCTCAACTACCTTTAACAAGACAAAGTGTATGTTCAGGGACCTCACTTATCAGTGCATATATGTTTGCATCAGTATTTTCAAATGAAAAAATTGTTTAACTCACACGTGCATACAGAATCAATCATACAGAGACAGAAGACTTTACATTCCTATTAAACACAAACACTTTCAAAAAGTCAGATATGTGTGTGTAAAGGAAGGTGGGAAACATCCTCAGTATTTCTCCTGTTGTATATTGGCAGGACACAAAGTATCACAAGCTTTAATAATTAAGACAACAGAGTAAAATGATGGCTGGAGACATCATGGTTACTCAGAGGAAAAGAATCTTAAAACATCTTGAAAAACAAATTTGAGAATTAAATTTAGACCAGATAATAAATAAAAAATACATAAATACAGACATAAATTAACTTAATCCAAACTGTCAATAAAATCATCATTCCTTTGTCTCCATAATTTGTTTCTATTTGCAAAATTATTTTTTGTAAATAAATCACAACACATGAGGAACAGTCATTGCAAATTACCAAAGCAGGATGAATCTTCCTTTCAAAATTATTGCTGAACTCTTCTAGATTAAACTGCATCTATCTCATAATTACCAGGCATTAATATCTACAATGTGTACAGTGGATAAGTATGTAATTTAATTTGTATTTAAATACTTTTGATCATGCAGTACTACAAATATCTTTTAAAATTTCTTCCCATTTTCTAATATTGGCATTATTTCTTTACATAAATCTAATGGAGAAGATTATTCTTCCTTTCCTCCCTGCCCCCACCTCCCGCCCCCCTACCAAAAAAACAAAAAAAGGAAAAAAAAGAAAAATTCTATATTCTATTCACAAAAAAAAACCCAAAATTAAAAAAAACAAACCACACCACAACAACAACAACAACAACAAAGCACACAAAAAATAAACGAAGCATGAATAAGTGAAGCGCTAGAGCCATTCCAAATTTTCCTACTCTTCTGTGTGAAGTTTGTAAAAAGATGCTGAGGTTGTTGACACAAAATTATGTTAAAAGTCATTGAGGCACTTTTAGGTTTCTTGAAAAGCCCCTCAGTTTTTGCATTCCTATCAAGCTACAAAGTGAATTACAGAAACTTGCCTTCCAGTGCCTAGACCTGGTGTTTGAACAGAATGCTACCTCATTTCTCTGAGTGCAAATTCCCAGTAGAAATGCTTTATTTTAGTAAAAAGAGTGTCTCCCTTTCATTTTAATGATAATCAAACCAGAACCATATAAATTACCAGAACCTGCAGGAAAACAACCCAAACAGCTATTGTGATCCCATGTACCACCTTGGCTTGCAAGAGTGACTCCTGCAGTGGCCATGTTTCTTGCTCTTTATTATGTATAAGTATTTTTTTTAATACTTGTCACAATAAGCCTGTGTTTTTCCATCTCTGATTTTTATTAATCCCCTTCATTTCTTGTTTCCTTTCCCCTTTGTCATTGTGGTTAGTTCTTTGGAATCATTACTCAGAGCAATACTGTGTAACATCAATGAGAGAGCAGGCTGCCTTCTGGTTGTATCCATGTCTGTTTAATGGTGCAAGCTCACACTAACCCCCTTGCCTGGGCTTTCATCTTCCTTTAGCAGCCAACAATTCCTGAGGATTAACTCTGTCTGGCCTGCTGAAAGTTGAATCTGACTGCTGGTGGCTTTGGCTGTGCTTTCTTCACTTACAGGAAAGCCTCTGGAATTAAGCCACAGCTTCATTTGACAAAAACATGTTCCAAAAAGCAGCTGATGATTTGAGGGAAACAGAGAGATTTGGGTGGTAAATGCTCTGCTTATTTTCTGTATGTGGACTTGAGTTATTCCTTCCTGCAAGAATAGAGGTAGAGCAATAAAGAGCAAAGCTTGGACAAGACAATGAAGGACATCAATAAATTTCTGCTAACAGCTTTGCCCTTTGTCTTTATTGACTTTTGCCTTTTTAACCTGCAGTTAAGCTACATTTGATTGCCCATCTTTTGAGCTAGTCCCACTATTGGAGGGTGACACAAAATGTTTCTAGTAATGTTAGGAAATACAGCACAGTAGTTTACAAGAATGCTCTTGAGGATGAATTAACTGTCCTTTATGCAAATACTTCATTTGATAACAACAATTGAATTACTGAACTTGAATTGTATCCAATCAGCTGATCTAGATATGCCTTCCAGATTTATTGCAACTTCACCAAGAAGGCTGAGTATTCACTATCCAGTCTTGACACCTGAGCTTATTTGGAGGGAAATATACATACCTGACAACAGTCATTTTGCACTGGTTCTTCACACAATAGCTCTTCATATTCCTAACTACAGCCTGGTAGACTGCTATCCCAGGATTTAACTTCAGACTGAACAGTGCCAGTGAGGCTGAATGTAACTTATAGACATTGTCAGTGTGATATCAGAGCTTTGGTAAACCAGTATTCCTCCCTTGCATGAGTTTACTTGAGTAGTAATGTTACTGTCCTATTTGTTTGCTGAACTGGAAGATCTCTGTCAAGGATGTCAGTGGAAAACTGCTCTTTATTTTACTGGGGTGGGTTATCTTTGGGACATAGAATGCATTGTGTAGAAAGAAAACAGGTGGTGCTAATGACATACAGACTTGAATATAAAGAATTTTCAAAACCAGAAAAACCTTATATTCTCTATATTTTTTAAAATTTATAAATTAAGACTATATGTTTGCATGGATAGCTGTTTTTTTATTTTTCTAAATAATGTATTTTGTCCAGAAGTTGTTTAAAAGAATAAAAAGAGAAATGCATAAAAGAATCTAGTATTTCATTAAGGCATCAGGGTTTACCAACAAAGAATGCATGGGGAATTTTCTGTGAGGTAAACAAACTAGTTTCTTTGTTCTCTTTCACATATCATGCAAATTTTTTCTCATCTGTTTATCTTTCAGACATTGTTAAAGATTTCCTTGTGATGCTTGGTAGATTTTGGGGTTTTATTTTTATATTTCTGTGAGTTTTGACTTATTTTTTAAATGTATTTTATTTACTAATGTATACAGCACAAGTATTTTGCATGAAGTTTCATGGAATGTCTTCAAACATGCAGTGCAAATACTACCTAAGATTTCTCACACATCTGGGTATCATTGAAGGGACTTGGTATTCCTTATAGACACCTCAAACTGAAGGCAGTCACTATGGAGGTTAAGATCAACGGGTTTTTGTTTTTTTGTGGTTTTTTTTTTTTTTTTTTTTTTTTTTTTTTTTTTTTGTTTTTTTTTTTTTTTTTTTTTTCTTTTTCTTTTTCTTTTTCTTTTTCTTTTTTTCTTCTATTTTTTTTTCTTTTTTTTTTTTTCCCACAGCTTCTGAGGACAGCTAACACATATGTTTTAGTCAAATATCATTTATTAGGACCAGAACAGAATAAATTACAAGGGCTGGAATGGTGCAGTCTGCATTATATAGCACATTTGAACATAGGAATTTTGTAACCTCCTGGTCATAAAATCTATAGATTACAAATAATACCTCTCACAAAGTACTGTTACAACTCATCCAAGACCTCATTCTCTGATATGGAAAAAAAGTCCCAAAAGGACCACATAGTTGAAATAAAACTAATGTGTTATATCCTAAATATTGAAAATGTGTATCTGAAAGTTTAAAACTAACACATTGGGTGCAGCTGGCAAGGTTTTGGTGTAGCAGAGGGGCAGAGGCTGGAGAGGATGGGTCTGCAGGGGTGGCCTCTGTGGAAAGAGGTCAGCGTTTGGCCTGTGCAGGCACAGCCCGTTCCATCTCTCTCCTACCACAGGAGGCACATGGTGCCATCTCTGGAGAAGGATATTTCAGAAGAGAGAGAGGAAGAGGGTACAAAGAGCATGAAAAACAAGAAAGAAAGTATGGAAGTCAGAGAAGGAGAATGTAAAACTTCATAATGGAGTACCTATCTACTGCAAGCTGGGGAGGATTCGTGCTGGAGCAGCCGGATATTGATGAAGGAGCAATGTCTGATGGAAAGACAATGCAAAAACAGGCTGATGAGGAAGGAGGGGCAGAAAGAAATTGCTATGTACTGACTGTAACACACACACCAAATGCAGAGCCTCACTGTACTGCTCAGGATGGTGAGGTCAGTGTGAAAAGGACTTGAGAAGAGTTGGGAAAAGGTGTTGATTTTGTTTATCTATTTGTTTTTCACTACCCAAGTTGATAATAAATTAAATTATTTTTTCCCCAGTGACTATGTTTTGCCTCCAACTGTGAATTTCAGTAATCTCCTTGTCTTTATCTTGACCCAACAGCTTTCTAATCCTGTTTTCTCCCCATGTCCTGTTGAGGAGGAAGGATGTATAAGCTGTGGTGTGGACGTTTGGCTGTTAGCTAAGCCTAACTGGTCACATCTGTGAATGACACATAAAATATTGATAAAAAAAAAAAAAAAAAAAAAAAAAAAAGCTTTTTAGGTCCTAGTCTATCAGAGGATTTAATCCATATCAGGGAACACAGAGCATTTAAGTAATTAGAGAAAAGGTAATTGAATAACAGTCACTAAGAGGTATTAATGAGTGTGACAAAATTACTAAATGGACTTTCAAGGATCATACCGGTTTCTAACTAACACTTGTAGAGTATTACAGTGCACAAATGACAGTAGAAAGAGGATGAAATTAAATAATACAAAGTAAAGGTTCACCTAAAGAAAATATCAAGACCTCAAAAAACTGTCTGGATACTACAAAGTGGAAACTACAAAATCCAAGCCACTCAGCAATACAATTATAAGGGCCAAGGAGTTTCTTCTCTGTGAAAATAAAGTTTGTACAATGTACAGTTCCATACCATAAAAACAAGTGGAAGAAATCCCAACTTACCATTACTTGAGGGTAATGGCTTTAGGCCTATAAGACAAGAAGAGAATTGAATTTCTAGAGTGTCTACAAAAATGTGTGCATAGGGGTGTGCCCACATTATATCAGCCAGATGCTGTTTAGCCATTGTAGACAAAGAGAATAAGATCAACTGAAATGGAACTTAACTGGCTTGGGCACAATAGATGTGCAATAAGGCTGGAACTTGCTTATTAGGTCTGAGTACAGGCATGGCAAGCTGAAACCTGATATGCACAAAGATGCAGACATGAAAATATGGGCATACAGACAATCACACAGACTGCACAGACTCAGGTGGCTCGTTTAAGATACAATTCCTAGCTATGAAAATGTGATTGATAATGAACGAACGTGTAGGTAACTGTAGGAGATAGGTAGGGAGAATTAAAATTGTAAGATTACAATGATGTCTCTATATTTATTTTCCCGGCAGGATTTGTCCACTTTTTTTTCTTAAAAAGGCTCAAGTAATGATTCAATTATTGTGTTGAAATCAGATTTTTTTTTTCCTCTTAAAATGTATTAAGTTTTATGAATATTTGTGTCCACACAAAATGCATGAATAAGGGAGAAAGGACTACAATCCTGCATCTGCATATGTTAAGGCAAAGTGTTGGCTGGTGGACACACTCTCCAGGATTCAGGAAATCCCTCTCTCTGTAGCTGGCTGTACTTTACTCAGCAGCCATGGCATGGACACACACAGGATAATCCAGCTCCTTCATCTTCTCAAATTAATAAATTCCCTTTTTTTTTAAATATCAATAAGCAATTTTGTCATCCTTGTTTTGGTACAGGAATGTCTACCTTGTTTTAATCTACTTCAACCACTGTAACTATTTATATGCTCTTTATATACTCTTCATATGCTGTCTTTCTGACTATATACCAGTTCAATCTCATTGAGTGTCAACATATCTTCTCTTAACTGCCTAGGGAATGGCCAGCTTTCATGTAAACTTGTTTATGGCAATACCTATGAAGGTATACTTTTCTGAATTGCTTTGATTCACTAATCAGTCCAAGCTGGGAATAGAAATTATATTTTCTGCAGACTTTATGTCGTTTCTCCATTCTGAAAGCATTGTATATTATAGGAGAACATTTTTCTCACAATGTTCGTATGAATATTGTTTTATACTCAGCCAAGAGGGGCTAGATTGAGAGAAAATAACTTAGAATTTGTTGGGATATTTTTCTCTACTTTATGTATCTACTCCATCTAAAAATCTACAGAAACATATACACATATTTTTATTAAAAAAAATCTCATATATTTCTAGAAAAATGGATTCAATTTTTGATCATAAATCCCCTTTCTTTTGCTTGGACATTGTTCTCCTGCATTCTGTCCAAAAAATTCAGCTGGCTCTTATTTAATAAGATTCTAAGATTGTCATAATTTTTCTGTCATCATTTTGTCATTAAAAGATACCCACTCACAACAGCCTGCTATTATTTTTTCCTTTTACTCTGCCTCCACCCTTACAAGTGGATGACATAAGTAGAATTGAAAACAGCTTTTTTCCAATTTCATCCTTGGACAGTGAAAATTTTAAAGTTAATTAAACATTAAAAACACAAAACTAAAATACATAAGAAAAGAAAGAGTTCTAGATATATAATGGTAAATGGCCTTTACTTACATTCCGTGCTTCTTGCAAAAAAACCCCAATCCAATAATTGTTATTTTGAAAATTTCAGTGGTATGTGTTATAAATTGTTGAAAGATTTTAAAAACAGAAGATTAAATTTTCTGTCTTTTGTATCTAAAATAATGAAGCATGGGTATATGTGTGTATATAAATATCTATACACACAGAGGTATATGTGTACATGTATATATAATAATATGCATACATAGTCTCACATGCAAACACTCACACAAACTTACAGAGATTTAATTGCCTGGACGGATCCATGTATGCCAATATGAAACTAAAGTCACTCTGATTGGAAAAATAAGGCTTTCCACACATCCATCCCATTTTCCATTCCACAAAGGATGGAATATGAACAAAACAAGATTTTTCTGAGTTTTGTACTGGGATTCCTAAATGTTCATACCAGTATTCCTATGTAGAAAAGAATGAATTAAGCTAATATAATTTAGAGTGTGATGATTTTTAAAACTTTTTTTTTTTTTCCAATCTTGTGTATTTTAAGAAGAAAGTCTGACTGCTTAGATACTGTATTAGAGTACTTATGGATATGCTTTTCATGTGCATAGCTTTATTTATCTGACCAAATCAGGCCATGGTTTCATATTCCTACTCTTCTGGCTATTCTATCTTGCTGACTATAGGAGAATCAGTAAATAAATGAAAGTGTCAATCTTGGTAGTCTGGTCATGTTAATATTAAATGTTTTGGATTCTGCGTTATGCAGAAATCTGGATGGTGTTTAGTGTCCTGAAGTCAAAGTAGATAACAATTTACAAGATCATTTATCATAGATATGTACAGACTACGATTAAAACACTTGTTCTAAGCACTTGCTTCGTTTTGTTCCCCCAAATTTAGGTTCAAGTTTCTGAGAATGATACCGCAAATGTTTTTATTTCTATTGCAAACAGTCTAAAAATGATATGACATTGTCCCAAAGCAATTTATTATAACAAGTATACAAATGTTTTCAAGTTTTTCTATTTCTGCAATTGGCATGATGTCTTGTAGAGGAGTCTGCAGTGGTGGATGTGCTGGCAAGCTGTATTTAAGCTTTCTGCATTTAATATGTTTTTATTGAGAAAACCTTAATTTGGAATTTATATGTGAAAGTTTCAGTCTTTTTTTTTGTTTGTTTGTTTAATCTTTACCATTTACACAATATTACTTCTCAAGCTTGCATGAAAACAACTTTATGATATACCATAAACACGCATTAAAGACTTCAGTTTTATAGGTTTCTCAAAGAAAATAATTTTTAATTGTACTATCTGTCTTACTGTGGAGCTAAACTGCCCTTGAGAAAGTGATTTCAATGCATGCTTCTGAGTCCAAAATAAACACATGTGAAGGAAAAATATGAAACATAAACTATAGCTAAATGGTAAGACGTTTAATGTTACCATTCAATAGTAACAGTCTAAATGCTTTACAGATATTACTGACTTGCCAATATTTTCACAGACCCATAGGATTATATGGTACCTTTTTTGTCAGTTGCTGTAAAGTTCAGTGGGAAGACAGTCGTTTTGAAAGAAATAAAATATTTTCCAGTCTTTATATTTTGGAGCTGTGATAGTCTTACTGTCTTCTCTTAGAGCAATTATTTCTCTTTATAACAAGGTGAAAAGACTAAGGTACACAGTGGTTCCTCAGCCATAAAAAGACTGGAGTGCACTGTGGGGTCCTAGCCATAAAATAACTGCTAAATCAGAACACGTTACTGTGGGGGTGGACAAAGCCCCAGAGGTTCTGCCTTGGAGAAGATAAGAAGAATTGCACAATACCTCTGCCAGAACCCTAAGATAAGAAGCAATCTTTTGGTTACGGCGACCACTAAAAGAGCCCACAATCCTCCAGGAGATTTCTATGTAGATCTGTTGCAAACTATTGGCTTTGTACCCCTTCCCCTCCCACCTCGGTTCCCCATAAAAACCCCCTTGAGTTCCCTAGTCCCCAGGGTACTCCGTCCCTGGATCCCTTCGCTGGTACCTCTGCAATAAAGTACCTCTGCAATAAAGTACCTCATGTGGAATTCCACACGGGCCCTCTCTCTCTTTTTCCCAGGCTGGCTAAAAGAGAAGCAACCTCGCAGAGGCAGGAGCTGAGAATCACTGAGCTGAGATCACACGAGCTGAAAAATCACTGCTCTGCCTTCTGCTGAGACGCTCTCTGAGGGCTGAGGAAAGTGCTCTTGCCCCTCAAGAAGCTGTCTCTGGTGAGATACCTTTTGGGGTGGCTCTGAGCCTTTCTAGGGTCCTGCTCCCAGGACCCCACCACCAGCCGGAATACATTACAGTGTCACTCTCAGCAGTCTGCAAACAGAAATTGGAAGAACAAAAATAAATTTTATATTAATCTCAGTGTTCTGAACCATTTAACTCATGGGCAACTTCTCTTATTTTCTCTTTGAAATGTCTGTTTATATCTAGTTCAGGCACAAATTTATTGTTATCCTTTTTATTGTTTCTTTCCCTCACATCATTAAAAAGCAAAGGATGCAGAAAATAAAGAAGAAAAAAACCCCACATTCTTGCAGGACAAAGTTGACATATCTACCTACTGTGATCTATTACACATCAAAGCTTCTTAAATTTGCTATCCAGTATGTAAAAGGTGGTTTAATAAAGTGAATTATCAGCCAATATTTGTCAAACCCACTCAATACATATAGTCATTGCAACTGTGATAAACAGAGATAGATGTAGGGAGAATGTATATATATATATATATATATATATATCAACTAGTGACTGTGTTTTTTGCTGTTATCTGTTTATAAGTATCTGATCAGGGCACTTCATACATAAAAGGAGATTGAAAAAATACTTTGCAGTATAAATTTTAATAGCAAATGAATGCATTCTGACTTTAAGACAAAAATTTAGAGCAGATGCACAGATTTTACAGCTTAACCTTTTTTCCCACAGCAGCTTTTTCCTGGCTTTTTGTGCAAGGGTCATGATCAAGCTATTTGCTCCTCAAGACTTCCTTGATTATAGGTTTTGTTGGGTTGACAAGACTAGAAAGTGGCCACAACATTTTCACAGCTCTTTGCCAGTCTGTTAAATCTTTCTAGAATGCACTAGGGGGTTTTTTTGTTTGTTTGTTTGTTTGTTTTGTGTTGGGTTTTTTTTTTTTTGTTTATTAAATTTTTGAAAAAATTGCTAATAAAATTAAATTATGATAAGTTTATTGTTCACAGTAAAGGAGAGAAAAATATGATATGTATTAACACAGGAGAGTGATGTGGTATGAAAATTAATGAACTGATGCTATTTTACCAGTGCTTTTCAGGACATATTTTTGTTTTATTTATTTTGGCTTCTAAACAAGTAAGAAAGCTAGGGTACAAACAGGCTTATGACAGATGGCAGGAGAAAGCATCTGTTTTCAGAAATATAATTTCAACCACATTACAAAAGGATATTTTCTGCATATATTGTGAGGCCTCTAAATTGTAAAGTAATTATAGAGCTTAATGTTAATTTGTACCTTTTTCATGACATTGATTGTGGTTTTGTGGTTTCCTTGATTCTTTTGGACAAATCTCTTCTTACATTTAAAAGCTTTTTATCTGATATTTACACATTTCAGATTCACTCTGTGCTGTGCTCTCTATAAAGAGATAGAAGACAATCATTAACAAATTTTAAATGATTAGTTGACTGAAATGAGCAGTCAGTAAAAGTGATTATCTAATATGAAACTGTTACCTAGACCTGTAAAATGCTTATTCAGCTGCTGAGATGGTGAGTAATAAGCACAGATCAGAGAAATACTATGAATACAGACAATCACAACAAAACAGAATGTGAGTTCAAAGAGCTGACCCAGATGAAAAGCCTAGTTTAGTTTTAAAAACTGCCTGATTAGATGATTATACTAACAGTTATAAGGTCAGAAAAATTAAAAAAAAAAAAAAGAAAAAATGACCCTGAAATTACCTATGAAGTTTCTACTGCTGCAATATAGGAAATCCCATATAAAATGTCTTTTATCATGCTATGCATTTTCTGCTCTGAAAACTGCTTTAAGCCAGACCGTTGAGGTCATTTCTTACCACCACAGGCAAGATGTGTGTCTTATAAATATTTTGATCTGCTTCTAAAGCAAGTCACTGACCACACATGGAAATTCTTGAGTGTGACATTACTTTCCAGCCTGTGCTTGGAATAAGCACATTTCCCATGGCAATGGGTTAGGATTACACCTGCCCTGTACTTCATTATAGACAACAGCAGAAAGACTACATAGCCTATGTCTACACTTAAGACAGGTGAAGAGCATAAAGAAGACTTTCCCCTCCCTAACATTCCAGTTCTGATGCACAGCTGGGCTGCAGCATCACTGAAGCTCCAATTCTTTGTCCCCATTTTACTTATTTCTTCTATCTGAAGCTTTTTCACATATTCATCCTGCTGACTGACCCAAATACACTGCAGGCAGTGGATCAGCTTGTCAAGTTTCAGTGGCTAGCATAGAGATAGCTAGTGTTTTCTGTCTTGGGCAAGTGTTCCTAGGGAGTATTTTCTTAATCATAAGGTCTTGTACTAGAAATGTCTTGGCAAAGAGAAGATAATTTTTTGTGCTGTGACTTACATGTGGATGAGTTCAGTTTCTTTGCTTTGGAAACCCATTCTTATGTTGACAGTGTATTTTTCTCATTCATAAGCTTTGGGCACAGTTTACAAAGCATACATGCTATAAATATAACAAATAAAATATAAATATGTAAAACTGGAATTCATCCATTTGCCCACTTCATTTGATTAGTAGTTATTTTTCTTTTCTATACCTATATTTGTCTCTCTTTTTCTTCTGATATATTTAGGCATCAGAAAAGAAGCATTTTGCTTTTCAAGTAGAGGAGATGGTTCTCCAGAATATATAACTATTAATTTGGGCAATTTCTAGGAGTGTAAATGGATACTTATAAGCTGAAGCCTGAAATTTAGGTCATGTGAAATAAAGATTTTATTTTTTTTTTTTGAAACATTATAAAAATAGAAATAACTCCCTATGTCTACATAACTGCTATAATCCCAATATGTTTGTACTGAATAGAATTTGGGATGCAGTTTAAAAACCATGTCAGAGAAAACTTTGTATTTGCTTGATGACTTCTCACAAAAGATGTGACAGCTGTAGTGTTTCCTTTGAGTTTTCACACTTAAATATGTGCAATGACTTTGCATCCTGTGACATGTCTTCTGACATGTCTGTTGTTGTAAAAAAAAAAAGAAAAAGAAAAAAAAAGAAAAAAAAAAAAGAAAAAAAAGAAAAAGAAAATCTGACTAGTGCTTTACATAGGATAGCCTAAAACCTTTATAAATATCCTATCCTGTAAGGCAAACTTATAAGCAGAATCATGCTGACATTATTTTGGCTTAAAAAGAATAGCAAAAACAGCCCACAGTGGAACATTATTGAGTTGATTCAAGCTCTGTTGTGTCTTTCTAAATGTTGTCTGACTACATTTATGGATTTCTTGTTTTCAAGACTGATGAACAGAGCCAAAATCCAATTTCCATCCATGTTTTAAAGAAAGCCTAATTAGAAGTGGTTATTGCTGATGTAATTTCTATGTTGAAAGTATGTAATACTTACCAAATTGTGTACAGCATTTTAGGTTCTGTCTCAGTGCTATTATAAGGTTACCTTAAACAGTTAGGCTCTTAATCACTGGATGCAACAAAAAGTGTTCAAATTTCTTATTGAATTTTCAGTACTAGGACCCAGGTTTTCTTTTGTTATTTTGTCTACATTTAGTTTGCTACCTTCTCACTGAGAAAGGAACATTTCATTGTTTCTTTAAGCTTACTGGAGCCTTGCAGAAGTAGAGAAATGCATAGCCAAAAGAGAACCTTCCATACTTCCCAGAGAACAGTTGCCTAAGGACACAGCATTTCGCACAAGAACTTAAAGTAGTGCTTGGGGTCGGGCAGGGGGGTTTTTTGGGTGTTGTGCTGATTTAGGATGAGGTGGTGTTAATTTTCCTCATAGTAGCAAGTGTGGGCCTACATTTTGGATTTGTGCTGAAAACAATGTTGGTAACACAGGGACTTTTTAGTTACTGCTGGGTAGTGCTTATACAGGTTCAAGGCCTTTTCTGCTCCCACCACACCAGCAAGGACACTTTGGGTGCATAAGGGGACACAGCAAGGACAGCTGACCCCAAATGGATAAAGGAATATTCCAGGCTGTATGTCATGCTCGCTAATAACACTGAGGGGAAGGTTTTCCATGGAACTGCTGCTCAAGAATGTCTGGACATCAGGCAGTTAGTGGTGAGGATTTGTTTTCATTTGCATAGCTTGTTTTTCTTTGGTTTTATTTATTGCTTGTTGTTACTTTCCTTTCATTACAATTTATTCTTATCAATATTACTATTGTGGCTGTGGTGGGCTTTTTTGTGTTGTTTGGTTGGTTGGTTGCTTGCTTGCTTGCTTGCTTTTTTGTTGTTTCAATTTTTTAACAGTTCTTATCTCAACCCAATAATTTTCTCACATTTACCTTTCTAGTTCTCTTGCCCCCATCTCACTGTAAGAAGAGAGCATGAGTACCTGTGTGGGACTTATTTGCTGGATGAAGTTAAACCTTGACCTGGATATTTGCTTTTCAGCTGTTTACTAACACTGATGACACTATAAGTTGTTGATGCTCAGCATTTCTGAAAACCAGGTCAGGCATATTCAAATCCTTAAATGTGGCTTTGTTTGTCTAATGCTGACTGTTAGCTGAGCTTTACAAAAATATATTTACTCCTGAAATTTCCTGCCAGATTGTTTTAAAGCTCCAAACTCTTAAGAGAAAAAATATGAAAATTTTTGGTAGCTCAGTAAAGGACATGGGAAGGTTGCCATCAACACATAACCTTGTCAAGTGCTTGTTAATACCTATTTTTTTCTTCCTTGACACCACAGATGTTAGACCTAACCTTTTCGTTATTTCCCAGCAGTGCTCTAACTTCATCTTACACAAGCAATCACTAGTTCTCTGAAATTTGAGACCTTCAGAGGAATCTGTAACTTCAGTCTTTATCTCAGACAAATGCCTGGTGATGTCTTAGTTAAAATAAATAGAAAAGTTTCTTTTGGCTACTCGGAAAAGGGATAGATCCCTTAGTACTTTGTCACCAGCCTTCTAAACAGAACAGAAGAGGTGTTGAGAAACACCTTTTTTCTTTACTTTGTCCTTACAGCAATAATTGTGTTAAGTTCATGAGCAAATCCATATTAATTCAGATGAAGGAAATGGGGAATAAGTGCTTCATCTGTGATCTCATTGACTGAGAATGGAAAAGCTGGGTTGGAAAAGCAATTGATTGGAACACTGTCCATGTACATTTTGTTAAGTGGGTCAGTGGAGACAGGAGAGTTATCACTCTTTTTTTTTCGCTTGGGCATAATGCACCCTCTAAGTGACATTGAATAGTAGAAAGGGTTTGTAGCATGCAAACCCATTTATAGAGTCTATTGTCCAAGACAACAGTAGCTCTAGTCACCAGCCTGCCCAGACCTCCAACTATTCATTAATACTTCTGGCATTGTTATTGGCTAATTAATCTTCCCATGCCTGTTGACATTAAGAGAAAACCCCCTGTATCTGACAGTCCTTTTGAGGATAGGCTTATACATTCAGCATCTGCATTGCATCTTTGCTACTTGGCCTTCTTTAAAAGAAAATGAAAACATGAAAGCTAGCTCATCAAATAACACAAAATGTGGTACTGATGATTACTCTACTAAGACATCAAGGCTTATTGTATCATAGGTTGGAATTTTTCACTCTAGATTTTTGAAGCAGATTGGCAACTCCTAACTAAAGAACAGTCCTTCAAATACTAACTAGAAGGTATACTATGTGACCTAAGGTTTTATCAATTTTTAATTTTTTTACTGCAATACCTCAAGGAGAATGCATTACAAAGTAGAGGAAAGCTGTCTCCACTCTATCTTATGTTTGGCCCTTTAAAACGTGGGTTCATTATCCTGGCAGCTTTAAAAAGACATCTAGTATAGATCAGCTCCCACTCTATTGATAACTTTGAGAGTTAGCAAAAAATAAAGTTTCTTCCTTCTCTTCCAAGAATTTTCATGCTAATATATTTGTTACCCTATCAAAGATTNTTCCAACGCCCTGACCAACAGGGTGTCAGGTTGTATCTCTGACTCTGTCAGGGTTTCTAGGATTGTTGTTTGTTTTGTTTGCTTGTTTGTGGTTTTTGTTTGGTTGGTTGGTTTTTACTACTACATTTGTGTTGCTAATATTCCTAGTAAAGAACTATTATTCCTATTTCCATATCTTTGCCTGAAAGCCCTTAATTGCAAAATTATAATAATTTTTGGTGAGGGGTGAGGGGTTTACATTCTCCATTCCAAGGGAAACTCCAGCTTTCCCTGGTGGATATCTGTCTTTCTAAACCAAGACAGGTTTTGTCACCCAAGTGTGGGACATGAGGGCATTGAGAGAAAGGAATAACAGTTCTCGTGTACTAGATATAGAAGTTCCATTGAACAGAATCATGTAGTCTAGCTTTCCCTGGTTTGAGTGCAAAACAAGACAACTTGTAATTGTGAAGTACTGACATTTTCTTCCTATTAGTTTGCTGAAATTATGATTTCATATTCTCCTGAGTTTGGAATGACTCCCATGGTCCACTGACATCTAGATCAGGCAGAAACTCAGGCTTATTCTGCCAGATAATTTTTACTGATACTATCACACTTTGTGCTACACACTTTGTGTATCCTTTAGCTGTTCCTGAAATGCTTCATTTCATGCCAGTTTTGTAAAACTTTTTTGATGCAGAGATTTTACATCAGTAGAAGAATATGGGGAAGGTGAGGCACTTATCTTCAATGGATTTTCGTAATTTTTTACTCAGAGAGTTGTTTTGTAAAGTGCAGAAGTCAGTTGATCGTCTCCTCTTGCAAGTTTACTCTGAATCTGTGGCATATGTGTTTATAGTTAAATCAGTTATTATTATCTCAATTTGGATTATTCAAACCTGTAACATCAAAGACATGTCTGTACTGTAAGTTTAAGAAGACTAGCAAGAAGAACTAAACTCCTGGCTAGGTTATTGGATCCAATCCTTATGACAGAATGGAATATGATCCTGCTTTCTAAATCATGCAAGAGGTTTAGATTTTCTGCATGTTTTCTCTGGCTTTGTTTTCTGATTGAAACTCCCACTCAGAGGGCTGACCATCTAAAATTGAGACCAGCTACTGGCTCTCCAGTCACATGGAATGTATATTTAATTCAAATACAGACTCTCTTCTAGACCTACATACCTGTGTGTGGGAGTAAACAAGATTGCTGGTGACAGGCTTGGGCAGATTTTCTGAAATTTAGCCAAAAGCAAGCCCTGGAGTCTCAGAATCCCTGCAGAACCACCACCTTCAGTTTCCTCTGTAGTGTAACACTCAGGTCTCTCCAAGGAGAGCAATATGTATCTCTCGATTATGTAACAGTCTTGATATGCATGTCTCAGAGTGAAGGAAATCAACTTCTTCTCCTACAGAGACTTTCTATCTGCTTCATTTTGGTGATGGTGCTTAAATGGAGCAGATTGTTACTCTTATTCTGAGTATTTAAATGAAACCATTGGACTACAATCTTCTTTCTCCCTGCTAATGTCCTATTCTGGTAGCTCCATATTAGCAGGAAAACATCAGTAAAACACTTTAGATCATGCCCAAGAAAACTTTATCTTCTTCTTTCTATCTAGAGAGATATTATATCTGTATTCTCTCTCCTTTTCCTCTCTCCCCTCTTCTCCCTCATTTCTTCCTCACCCTGCTACACAATACTAAATGAGTTCATACTAAGTGAGTTTATCTTTTTGCAAGTATAAGGATTAAACAAAGCTTTGAAGAGTCAAAGTATTAAGACATACCTTTGATCTTAGCCCATGTATGATCTCTGAGGATTGCTCCTTGTATTCCACAGATAGGCTCCACACATTTCTAGACGATCTTTATTATTTTAAATGAGAAACCAGTTCCTTGACTGTACATGAAATTACGGAATGTATACACGGAAGCAGCTCACTAGGACAGTGAAGTAATGTGAAATGATTAAGTAATAGCACAGGTTGTGAGATGTGTAAACAATTGTAAATTGTAGCTCTCATGCAGTGTTCACCCTGCATAAAGTATTCCAATACCATTACATGGATATACAACTGCCAGAGACCTCCTTGGCACCGAGTCCTGTCCTCTGTTAGAAAAGAAAACAATTTTATGCAACCCTTTCTATAAAACTTACATAAAAAGATGCTTTACAGGTAAGCACAACAAGTGTAATCTGTAGAAGAAGCAAGTAAAATCCAATATGAACTTAACATGCTAAAACACTTGGTTAGGAGCGAGTTTATGGAGAGACACTAGTGAAAGGAGATTACAGAGATTGTAAGTTAAAAAGTAACAAACAAGACTTTCAAACATAGTAGTGATATATTCCCTTGGGGAGAAAATCAGGTATGAAGTTTAAAATTGCACAAGTACCACTGAATTTGATGTGAGTGGAGATATGATGCATAAAGTTTTGAAAATACACCTGCCTAAATTAAGTGTAAGTACTTCTGTTATCTGGTCTTTTGTTTATCTTAATCTTCACATCAGTCATGCTCTGACTAATATGATAAATACTAGTTCTTGTTTTAAAGAAAAGCTGTCTTTTTTGCTTGTTTGTCATAAGAATTATGATTCTTGATGTTTTTATTTCATTATGATCTTACTTTTCCAGTTTGATCATCACTATGTGTACCATCTTCTTTATAATTCAAATAATTATAAAAACAAAAAAAGGACTTATGAAGAACGTGAGAAAACCCATTTTGATTGTAAAAAATTTCTTTCCAGTACAATCACCAACTAGCAGAATCCTACAATTGCATTTCCTCCAGCTCATTCTTTTGTCTCAAGTATGCACCAGGTACAGAAAAATTGAGTAAAGGGACAGACAGAGCACAGAAACCATCAGCATAATAATTTTAGAAGGTAAGCAATAAATTCTATTAAATAAAAAATATGCATTTTTTAAGGAGATACTACTTTTATTCACTGCAGGTACAGGTATTCCTCATTAGGAATTTTAGAATTAATTTTTATTAAAAATATAGCTATTTGCAACAATTTTACCTCTGCTTTTAGATAGTGCGGGGAGTGGGGAACAAAAAACTGTACTTGCTCATAAACCCCCACACTATAAACCTTTAAAGCTGGGTTATTCATCTTCCATTACTAGTTTTGTGATCATGGTTCTCGTCACCTTATTTTTATTTTTTTTTCCTGTTACAAAATGATGTAATTTACTGCTCAGACTCACAATGTGTAGTTCAAATTGTCTGAACACCTGAACACATTGAGGATGTCAGAGGTGACAGGTGGAAACCACATATTCAGTGACTGAGGAAATGAGGTTGAATAAATGGAAAGGTTTGGGTTTCTCTCTTCCTCCATGCACAGCAGAGAATTCATACTTGCTCTTCCACAGAAAGATAATTATTGGCAAAATATTGGCAATTAACAATCTGATAAAACATGTGCAGTTATCTTTAACTGAATTCCCAAAATACAGATTGTCCATCTAATTGTAAAGCTGAGGACAATGTTATTGTACATTGTAGAAGGAAAGCCTATGCCTTGGGTAATTGAGCTTTTGAAAACTGTTATTTGCAAAGTGATACCCTAGTCATTTGATGTTAGTGTCAAACTCCTAAGAATGTTCTTTACAATACTTCTTCTATTTAGGAGGATACTGCATAGAAACTTGTAAGCCTAGAAAGCACTTTTGGAGGTTAAAAAAAAAAATCTTTCTTTTTTGTATTTACAGAAGTTGCTTATTGGTTTCTTGCATCTAGTCAGTCCTACAGTGTAAAAATATGTGAATATTTCTTATTCAAAACCACCACGATTTTCTTCTTAAACCCCAATTTATGCACCATATATTCTCATTTTTATCATCAATGATGTACAATATAATTCAAATATCTTATAACTGTCTTTCCTTCTTTCATCTTGTAAATTTTTCCTCAGCGCTGTGTGTTGTACTCAAGGTCTGTGGTTGGCACTGGAGTAGTGCCTACATCTGGTAGAAAGAGTGACAGATTGAATGCAGACTAGGATCAGATTATCATGCAGTGTAGCTCCAGTCTTATGCTGCAGTTCTTGAGTTGTGTAATGCAAAATCAAAATTTTGCCAACTGAGCTTTATAGTGTGCATTTTTTATTATACATATAGCTGCGGTATTTGGAAAGTCTGGTCATAAGCCATGTATGGGAACTGCATTTGTAAAAAAGCCAGAGAATAAATTTGGCTAAACCTGATAAGAAATGATATAAAGATACGAATGCTCATTATCAGTAGAGACAAACTTTAAATGTGTGGGGGTTTTTGTTCTTGCACATTCATTTGATTAAAGACTGTCACAAAGCAAAACAAAGACTTTAACAGTCCTATTGTTTATTATCAGGTGTTTCTTAATCAAAACAAGTATAACTGGAAAAATTATCTGTATGAAGCCTTATTCAGTTTTTTTTTTAATCCAGTTTAAAGCAAGTGGTCTGAAAAGAGACTGGCCTGAGTGTCTGACATGCCCTTAGTAATTAGTGCCCAAGTCGTGCAAAATATTAAACTCCAGCAGAAGAATTTTCATTTTCTTTCAACTATTGTTTTTAAGGGTAACATGTCAAAGCTTAGCACTTTACTTGGATTCAGTTCAGTTGGCCCACAGCCACCTAAAGTTCCAGTTTCCAATCAGTTGTGGTCTAATACATGAGAATGAGCCATGTAGTACAAGATGAAATAAAATCTATTAAGTGGTCAAAATTTTGATTTAGTCAACATGTTGAAATACATTATTTACCCTGAAAAAATATGTAAGCAAAGAAATAGCTCAGGTTTCCTAGTTAATAAAATGCAAGATGAATTGTTTCAGACACTATTCATACATGAAATCAAATTTTTTCATTCTATAAGATTTTTTTCTGTAAAATTCAGCTAATATCTTAAAATTATTTCCTTTAGATGATTTTGCCATGCTTCATGTCTTGTAAACATGTAAAGACTTTGCTCACTGAAGTCACAGAAAAATAACACATACACTGATTTATATTCATATTTGAGAAGTTTGCAAGAGATTTTATAAATGTATTTATGACTAAATTTTGGGTTAAGAATTCAATATGAATTCTGAAATAACAAATATTTTTTATGAGTGTTAAGTCTATGAAGAAACTTCATGGACTCCTCATTTTGTGGAGAATCAGAATGTAAAGAGATAAGATCAAGTTAAAAAAAAAAAAAGTAAGTTTATAAAGCCAATGATTATAAGAGTTCTTACTGGAAATCAGGTACTAATTGCTTCATTTTCTTCCTCAGTCTATTTTAAAGTGATGAAGCCAGCATCTTCACAGGTAGTCTTTAAACATAACCCTATTATCTCCTCCCATAAAGATAACCCCTCCCATATCAGAACAGAATATCTCACATTCAAGACACAATACTTCAGACTGTGATTCCATACATGCCATGAATGTGGTAAATATTTTGTTAGAACACTCTCTCCTCCATCTCTGCTAAAATTCATCGGCAGCTTTCCCAGAATCTTAGGTTTTGACATCTGGCCAGCACCTCTAGACAGGCCACCTGTTGCCATTAAGCAAGGAAAAGGTCTGTATCAAAACACTGAAATGAATGTCCAAAGACTCGGTCTATACTTGGACTGGGATTTGAAAATCTCATAAAGCTGAAGATTTTAATTCATCTGCACGGCCCCTTGAAATATTATCTGAAGGGTTATAAAACTCCTAAACTTAAGACTGAGGAGCAAGATGTTAACAGAAGGTACAGTTACAGGCAAGATACATATTGGAAAAAGAACATAGTGGGTATTAATCACTTTGCTTTGTGTTCTCTTCACATCAGAGCAATGGTTATTTTTTCATTCTGAAACACAGGAAATAGGCAGGGTCTCTTCTTTAAAAATCACAGTAATTTCCATTCTTCTCAACATCTTGAAATTTCAGAGAGAAATTGTTTCTCTTAGGCTTGGTATTGGGAATTATTTCCTTGAAGAGATGTGAGGGAATTGATTAAGGTTTTTTGCATTAAAGTATATGATTTTTTTTCCCAGTATGCTATGCTTACACATGCTTAAAGATTCATGTGGACTTTTAAAAATATTTATTTTAAGGTTCTTCTTAAAAAATATTATTAATATAAAAACATATATACAAAATTCTTTTTCAAAGGTAAAACATCATCCAACAGTGACATTATATTAATTTTTAAGTTACTGGGAAAACTGTGAAAAATTAGATATTGGGCTGATTTAAAAATATATTTTTATTTATTTTGCCAATGAAATAATATTTTCAAAAAGCTCTATTCCTTTTTTTTTTTCCTTTCATGTGAGCCACAGAAGTAATTCTTCAGTCCATCAGTAATGGAAATTTAGGGTACAATATTATTGCAAACACTGTTAAATATATGCATAGCTATCCATCCTTTCCTACTGTTTTTCAATATTTCCAGATGTGCCAAAGATCCTGTTTGCATCCATACCAGCTCTATTGTTAAGGCACAGTCTATTCAGTGTGTATGATATATTAAGTGGTCCAGAATTCCTGGCTATGTAGAATCTGCCAATCATAAATTCTGCTGCATCCAGGATCTCAGATATGCTATTGTGCCAGGAGCACAAAAGAGTGGGAACTTTTAAGAAATTAGTTAAATAGTTCAATTCTATCTTAGCGTTCAGAGTGGTAAGACAGCACAAAAGTTGATAGAGTCAAAATCTTTCTGTTTTCTAAACAAGTCTCTTACTGCTACAGATGTGGTAAGATTGTGCTGATCCAAACCATTTTGCTTGCCAAGCTACAGCACTTTCTACCACCATCCTGTTACCTGAACACTTCAAAATTTCTCTCAGCCAAACTCCTCATGTAATTCCAAGCTTAATTTAACACACCTTACAAACAGACTTACTAAAAGAATGTCATATCCCACAGCAAACAGAGTTGAGGTTATGTTGTGTGATTGCCTGTTTACCAAAGTAAATTTACTGTGGGTCTCTGGTCCCTACTTTAGAGATAAAATATTAAGGACAGTTGTAATTAGGTCATGTTTTAAATCTTCCTTTTCATTCTTCTCAAGCCTTATAAGGCAACAACAGCTCTAGCCAGTGGATCTTGGTTTTCCACACTGTAGCTGACTAATCTACTGTCATCTCAATATTTAACTTTTGTTTGCTACTGCAGCTCTCCTCTCTCTGTAGTATTTACCTACAGGCTTTCCCTGAAACCATATCTTTATTAATTTAAGAACCTTCTGGAGACTCTTAGTCTTCTAAGTTAGAAACACTAAGTAATTTTTAAGCAGCCAAATCTCCAATAAGTTGAAGAAGCAAAGATTCAGAAAAGGGCAGCAAAATAGCAAGAACAGATGTTAAATGATGTTCAAAGTAATAATTGTACAAACAGCAGTCTTTTTGCAATGCATATTGAGTATTGAAGGACTGTTGCAAGACTTACATCCAAACTTAAAAATTAGTCCTGTTGCTGGGTGGGTATTTTTGCAATGAATATAGGAAAAACTCCCTGAAATTGGTTTTAAGGATGCACATCTCAGATACTTTCTAGTTGCTGGTTTGTACCTTTCCAGACAGATTATAAGAA
>VWYO01011769.1:147031-161271 GCA_013400275.1 Rhadina sibilatrix | reverse complement strand
AAAAAAAAAAGAGAGAAAGAAGAAAAACCCCCAAAATTACAAGGTTCCCTCACATGATATTTGTGCTGAATTTTAAACCCTAGGCATATAGGTATTGAAGCCAGTGGGAACTTTACTGACTGCAAAATGAATTTGAATGATCCTGCTTTTAACACAAGCTAGGTGTAGTCATAAACTGGGTGATATTTTTGCTATTTGCATTCCTAGCAGGAACTGTTCCATAAAAGAAAATAATTGCATTCAACATTATGTCAAAGAGGCAAATTTATTTCAGAGGCAGCATTTTCTAGTGGTCCAAAGAAAGGGAGGAGAAAGCTATTAAAATCTTATCTACTTTATACTTTATTCAGTGGAGTCCCTCACTGACAAAGATGTTAAGTCAGAGTTGCCTCTTTGTTTCTTATCACTGAATTTTTAGAATAGCTATATCTATATGTCTGTATCTATATAGAGATACAATCTACATCCATGTAAAAATTACCACAGATCCACTTATACAATAGAAATCTTTTATATGAAAACAAATTTTAAAAAATCATGATTCAATCACAGTTTAACTATTAGAATATGTTGACAAAAAATGGAAAACTACATCCAAACTTCGGGGTTTTCTTCTAGGAGATGACCATAGCTGATGTGAAGGAGATTACCTGGAATAAATTCTGTGCAGTATGATATAGCATGGATTCAAATATCATAAAATTCTTTGAGTTTTTTTGATGAGTACATAATAATGAAAACCCTTATGTGCTTTCCAGCAAAACCAAAGCAATCACTGTCTATGACTTCCACAAAATCTAGATAGAAAATAGTGTTATAAACAACCTAACCAATTATTTTAGGCTGTTGCAGTGAGTTGACCTCAGCTGGATGCCAGGTGCCCACAAACAGCTCTATTACTCCCCAGCTGGACAGAGAAAAGATGGAAAGCAGCTAGTAGCTTAAAATAATGCAGTTTACTACAGCAAAAGAAGAAAAAAAAAAAAAAAAAAAAAGAGGGGGGGGAAAGTTAAAACTCTACTTCCCATCAGCAAGCAATATTCATCTACCTCATGGGAAGCAGCACTTCAGCATGCACAGCAACTGCTCCAGAAGGCAAACATTATTCACAACAAATACCCTCCATCCCATCTCTCCGGCTAAGCTTTTATATCTCAGCTGACATCACATGGTATGTAATATCCCTGTGGTTAATTTGGGTCTGGTGGCCTGGTTGTGTTCCCTCCCAGGATCTTGCACACTCCCAGCACTTTGATGGGAGTGGGAATGTGAGAGAGACGCCCTGATGCTGTTCCAGAACTGCTCATCTGTAGCCAAAACACATTTTGTCAACACCTTTCCAGCTACCAATGCAAAGCACAGCACTGTGAGGGCTCTACGGGAAAATGAACTCCAGCTCAGCCAGACCCAATACATCTGTGGTAATCAGAATAATCTGTTAAGATTTTTTAATGTATTAGTTCCCAAGAGAAAATAAATAGCCCAGAAAACCAAATAGAATGTAAAAAAATTATTACAATTCCACACATCTGCAGAATTACTTCACCCATTATAAGGAGCAGATGAAGGGGAGTTAACAGCTTTGTTTTTTCTTGTGTGATACAGAAACATACTAAAGCCCAGTTGCAGACTAAATCCTTCCCATTCCCTCAGTGACTATCCAGGAGTATGCACCTGACTATATGTATTAGTTTTACTTTGACCTTTAAAACAGAAGTAGAATCAGAGCTATAAAAAACTTGTCCCAAAAGATAAATCTGTACCTTTACTATATTTTAAATATAAGTTTCCTAAAATGTTTTTTTGTCATTAACAATATCTGAAAACTAGCAAATTCTCTTCTTACTCTCATGCCAAGGTAGAACAAGATGTAACATGAATAGAAGGAATATATTGCTGCAAAAGATATTGCCTTTTCTACTATGAGAACATTTCAGTACATATTTAAACCCCATATTATGACAAAAGAAAATGTAATTGGTTTAATTGTTTTTTTTCTTTTAAGTTCATTGGACTGTGTCCAGGGAACCTCTCTGAGAAAGAAATAATAAGCAAATAAGAAAAAGCAATCAAGAAAGCTTGTGTTGGAATTCCTCTACACTAACTACTTTATTGTTGATTGAATAATTAAGAAGACATATCAGAGACCTGAGCAAGGTGTGTGTTTCGAGGTATCCAATGGATAAAATTCCAGACTCCTGAGGAAAGATGAGAAAATGCTCAGTCAGTTTGGAATCTATTTTCCCTTTTTAACAAGAGGACAGAAAATGAACACAGATACATAGACACAGTTTTTATTCCAAGCTTTTTTCTGCCTTTTTTTTTTTTAGGAGATTTTTGTCACTAACATGCTTTTATTATTGATGGCAGTTAAGCACTATGCTTGTTGGGTTTTTTATTCTCTCTGTGCCTCTGTCTATCCAACTATATAAAAGTCACAGAGGGATTTGCCATAGTAAGAAGTAACAACAATTTACTGCCAATTATGTAGTAGATAGTCCTGAGGTGAGAGGAGAAATACATCAAGCTTGTAACAGTTTGCTGGACTCCTCCTTTTCTAGAAGATGGTGCTCTCGATTTCTTTTCTATTGCCCCTGGAAAGAATGGAAGCAGTGAATCTCTAGACAAGAAAAGATATTTTATGTTGCCAACAGCTATCTTCCTCATTTTGAAATAAGCTTCTCAGGCAGTGTTTCTTAAGTATGTGTCTCTATTATGTACAAGGGACAGAGAGGAAGGCTTTTAACCAGATCGCCAATAAATTGTAGCACTTTTTCTTGGTGCTTATCAAAGGATGCAAATTTGATTTCCAGTGCTCCTGAGTTGTTTATTTTACTAATTGAAAAGCCACTGAATAGATGGAGCTCTTATACTTGTTAAGTGCTCAGAAATAAAGCAGTTCAGAGAAAATTCAATGTCACTCCAAACACCTTTGCAGAAAGTTTGCTTTCCCTGATTCTCCTCAGACTGCTAGCTATGCCCAACAACACACTCAAGCCTCACAGGGTCAGCCTGACTCCTCCAGTCTTTTCAGCTGGATTCTTTCACCAAATTAATATCAAGTGTTTCAGCAGTGTGGAGGGAGTGAAGATTCATAAAGATCTGCAGGGTGGGGCATGACAAACAAATACAGATGTTGTTATGCACATTTTGGCACACTGTGATTTTTCCTAATGCAGTGTTATTCAGATAAGGCTTTGTTCCTTTCTGACTTATCAGCAGGAATGAGGCCTGGGCTGAAATAAAATGTCGCCACAAAAAGTCCTGGCTCAAAACTCTGGCAAAATCCTCTGAATTTTGGGCAATGATATTAAAATTCAGGCTCACATCGAACTAATTTTCATCTTTGTCAGGAGGATTCAAGCAATTTGTTAAGCAATATTGATTTAACTGGTAGAGAAAAGCACTAATTAGAAAGTTAATAGAAAAGAACACCTAATTTCAGCAATGGAACTAACCTCATTTATAACGTCCATCTCCAGAAAGCCACTGCAATGACAGATGGTTGCTTTCCTCCTCTCACAATAGCCTTCCTTCACTCATACTTTTAAGTCTTGCTGGTACTGAGGTCTGAATTAAGTTGATGTGATAGGGCACTATAAATTGCTTTTTTAAGCTTCTCCTCAGTCCACGCACCTGTCCCTCTCGCCGTGCCTGCTACCAAAAGACAGCGAGAAGAACTCCCACAGATCTGCCCACAGATTTTGTTATTTCAGCTCCTGCAAAAGGGTGCATCACATGTTGGGGTGAAAAGTTGCTCAGCTCACCAGAGTTTCAGCTGCTTCTTAAGTCCCCAGTTACAGGACACTCTTGCAATAGCTTTCTTATTTCTGATTTTGGGTTTGAGCTCTTTAACATATAACTGAAAGCCATGGGTTTTGGTTAGTAGCATACTCACCCTAGAAACATTTATGTGACCCAGGATAAATTTCTAAATATGTTGCAAACTACAACCTTATCTCTATTCAAAGGAATAGTTTACCCTTTAATGCCAATCTCTCTTAAACATGCACAATATATGCAAATGTGCTCCAAGAATGCCCTTTTGTGCTACCAAATATTTCCCCTCTAAATACATTACTTTTGCCTTAAGTGTCAGGTACCATGGTTGCAAGCTAGTTTTTCAGAACACTAAGTCTAAATATTTTCATGCATGTAGGTGTATGACAGTTCTGTTATCAAAAAGCTACAAACACATCATAAAAATTCTATTATTCTCATTTTACTGTGGTTTTGAAGGATTAATTAGCTTGCCAAGTGATCAGGGAGAAACACCAGTTCTCTGCTAAACTCTAGTTTATACTGCAGTGGAAAATCACTAAAACTCAGATATTCTTTTCTCACATCTTAAGGTACGGAATGGCAATTCATAAATGATTTTAAAGGAAGTAACAAATTAATATATATATATAAAAAGATGAAGATATAAGTATTATATAATTTATTTCAGTTTTTTTAAAAATATCTTTTTTTCTGAATCATCTATTATTTGGCATACCAGAGTGGAAAACTTCATTCCTGTTGACTCATTGTTGTCACATTGATTACACAGTTTTCATTTTTGGATTTAGGCATGAGTTCATTGCTCACAGGGTTTACTTGTGTTTTGCACATTGCTCTGTAGTGATGCAATCCAGAAGCTATTCTACTCAGTGACCTGTAGCATCTGAGCATTTTTTATTCATACTTTCTGATTATTTGTATATTGGTACTTCAGATGTTAATCTAGATTCTTGGTCACTTTTTTGGGTTCCATTGCTTGCTCAGACTCATTTCTGTATGGGGAACTGAATCCCTGTACCAAAGGAGTGTTATATGCATTTGCAGAATGTTTCACTTATTAGATGCTCTAATATTTCTGCACAGAAGGATTATTCTTTCTTTTACTGAGTGGTAGCAGGAGATAAATTGTCTCTCTATCATTCAGCCTAGTGGATCATCACTACTTTTTAATCTCCCTTTGTTTTAGCTGAATGTATCCAACATATTTTCCTCTAGAAACTGAAAATTGCAGAGTGTTCTAAGGTCCTCATCTAGAACTTCAGATATCATCCTTCAAAATGAAGAAGGACAAAAGTATAATCTACCTGTCAAGACAGATTTTTTTTCACAGAGCATATGTAACACCAGAGCAGTTAATAACTGAACTGTCTACTTGATCACATCTTGAATCGATGGTTTCCTAGCTCAGATCCTCACAGTAGGTGACCAGGAGCTAAGCCTCTCATTTTGCAGGCTTCTTTCTGCTGCACTTCAGTGGAGTATGGATATTTCTTTTTCTGTTTCTTTTAGCTATCTATTATCCTGGGACTTGGTTTTGTTTTGCTATTAATTCATCACCTCTCTATTTTATACATGCAAGTTTTCTGTAGTTCTTTTGAATATCAGTGTCTCAAGAACTCAACATTTTTGGTAGTTAAGAACTTTTCTATTTCCTAAGTGCCAGATCAGTTACTCAGAGTAGGCCAAGGGATCTCTCTCTGTTCTTTTAATTTGATTAATTGAATTCCTTTTGTTTAATTTTTTCTTTTAATTTTTATTTTGTTTTCTATTTTTAAGTTGAACCTAAAAAACTTTTGGTCAATATGAAACACTTCAAAAAGGTACTAAAAGAATGAGAGTTTAATAATTAGTGTTTTGATTATTATTGTTATTGAACATATTCCAAGAAATAGTCCTTAAACCCTGTAACATCATATTGATCATCATGATGCCAATTGTACCTATCTACTTTCTGAATATATTTTGAATACAAATATCTCTTTTTCACTGTGAGTGTGGTGAGACACTGGAACAGGTTGCAAGAAAAGTTATGGATGCCCCATTCCTGGAAGTGTCCAAGGCCAGGTTGGATGGAGTTTTGGGCAACCTGGTGTAGTGGAAGGTGTTCCTGACCATGGCAGAGTAGATGATCTTTCAGGTCACTTCCAGCCCAAACTATTTTGTTCTATGTATGATTTGAAACTCAATTTTAATCTCAATTTATTCCAAATGCCAATAATTTCTTTTATTATCACTAGAAAATTTCCTCTGATGGAAAATTAATAGAATATAAAGATACACATATGAGTGGAAGATTGTTTAGTATTGAATTTCATTTGCTGTTTTATGACAGTAATATTTAGACATCATTATCTGAAAGAATCAGAAGAGGCCCGAAGTCTGCATTCAGAGCTGCCTGCAGGAAGATGTTAAAGTCTATAGAAGACAGAAGGCCATCTGCACATCACTGAGTACTGCCTTTTAGAATCCTAGCTGTTACAGCACTTGCTCTCCTCAATTCGAATGGAATAATGGCAAGTAAAGGCATTAGTTTTAATCCTATTTCATTTTATAAAAATGATCTTTTTTACAATCTTCTGTGGAATCAATGTCATGTCTGCCCATGTTCCAGCAACTGACCATACGACTATTTAATTTCAAAGCATACTCACACCACAGTGTAATTTCCTGCATAATAACAGAGCTATAACAAATGAGTCTTTGTGCCTCTCTGTATCTGATCTCAGAAATTATCATTTTAGTGAGACAAAGCATAGTGCAGAAACATTTGAAAATTATAAGGACTTTTATTTCTCATTAATTGATGTCATTAATTATAATCATAAAGCAGCCAACTTTTTTTTCCTTATTTTTCCACTGAAACCAAAAAAGCTGTAGCAGAGTGCTGGACCAGACAAAGACAATATGGTAGAAAAGTCCCTCTTAGGTCAAATTTCCCTCAAGGGGAAAAAAAAAAAAAAAATTAATCAGAGATTGTAGGAGTTTACAAAGCAGTTCTGGTGACATGAGGGGATGAAAAGCAACTGTTTGAGGTTATACCCAAAACAATGAAGAACAGTGAAGGAGTTCTGTGTACCTGAATATAGATTTAATCACTTAATCACAGATTTCATGAGTGGTAACCCAATTTCTTTCCAAACTAAGTACAGGATTTATCTACTGCTGCAATTAAGTCCTCTATTTCTCCAAGCACAAAGGTGGACAGATGGTCACCAGCAGATCAAACCCAAAAGTCAATGTTGACACTCATGTCACATTATTGTTTGTGTATACCATTAATTCTTTTCAATAACTATTGCCATACTTATTTGAAAACAGTAAGAAAAAAATGAACAATCATCCTAATGAACCTGGTGGGGGTTTTTTGGATAATTTTTTTTCTACTTTTCCATATGGAAAAATATTGTCTTGATAATATTAAAAAAAAAACTAAATACAAGGGTGTTTTAGTAATATGTGACCTTCTCTTCTTTTAAAATTACTTACAAATTATTCAGAGCTGCATGGAAAGCAAGCTAATTACAGAAATGAGTTGAGAGTTGTAGAAAGACAATATTCATAAGTAGTAAGTTTTCCATGGGCTCTGACAAACATCCTACTTGTATACACTTGCATTTGTAG
Organism: Rhadina sibilatrix; assembly: GCA_013400275.1. Taxonomy (NCBI): domain Eukaryota; kingdom Metazoa; phylum Chordata; class Aves; order Passeriformes; family Phylloscopidae; genus Rhadina; species Rhadina sibilatrix. Next base: position 153,867 of record VWYO01011769.1, on the reverse strand, counting down.
GTAATATTAACAACATTTCTGTGGGAAAATATGTTCAAAGTCTATTTAATGTAGGTTTTCTACAGATTTCTTTAGGTCTTTTCACACAGCTATAGCTCGTGCTTATTATTAGCTATACTCAGTTTAGTTGTGGTTTGGGGTTTTTTTTATGATGGTCTCCTACATCTTTATGCATGGCCAGAAACAGCACAGCTTAAGAAAAAATATTTGATTTAATAGTTATAACAAAACTAACAACTGAACAGGTTATGTGCATAAATGCAGCACTCCAAGTAGAACTTAAAGTAGTTGGACAGGTAATTAAACATTACCATACAGAATATAGTACCTTAAATATCAGCCCTGAGGGGAAATAATGTCCTGTGTTTTGATGGTGTCTGAGGTAGCATCTTTTTAGTTCATGACTGGGTTGCTTCATTGTTATAGAATAGCTATTGTTCTATCTGCAGTATTACAGTGTGCTGAAACTTTAATTCTTAGTACTAAATAGATGTTTCCTACCATTTAGGATATGCTAAAAAATTAATCAGAGTTTATTTAAGAAGATGAAAGGCCAAGTTCCCTCTCCAAATATTTGAGGTACATCTTTCAATAAAGATGTGGATCTATTCAATAAACATGCTGTTATAAACTTGCCTTTGACCTATATCAGGTCAAGCTATATTTAAGCTCTATTTAAGCTTTCCTCACAAATAAAGCAAAATGGTAATGAAGAAATGCTGATTATATGCATGATGGAGGAAATGACTAAACTGAATACATTCAGATAAGTAATGTAGTATGGACTGCAATTGCCAGTTACCTTGGGTAAAGGTATCAAAACAATTTTATTAGCATTTTAATATAATGAATTAATATTTTATTTCATAAAATGCAGTAACAGTTTCCAAATTTTTATTATTTAAAGTATAAGTGAAGATTCTTAAACTCTGGGTTTTTTTTTTTAGATTTGGTTACTGATGACATTAAATGAGTAGCCATCATTTGTGCTTGAGTAGAAACAAGTGTTATTCAAGATTTCCCCATGTAGTGTTACTAACTGTTACATGACTGGGTTTGATTGAAGCAGTGTAGCTACTCAGGGTTAGGATTATAGATGTTGCTGCATTATCAGCAATTTCAGCTCTGCACCACCAGGGTTTTTACTGTAGCCCTGGACTGATCAGAGCAGTCTGGTGACATTGTCATTTTAGACTATCACAGAATCACAGAACATTCTGATTTGGAAGTGACCCACAAGGATCACTGAGTCCAGCTTGTTAGGGAATGACCTGTATGGGGATCTAAACCACAAGGTTGGCAGTATTAGCACCATGTACCAATCAGCTGAGCTAACCTCATCAGGAAAATAAAGTAAAACATAAAGTAGCAGCTTATTAGTCTGACTGCCCACTCTCCTCCTTTCTTAGTCCTTATCTCTTCTTCAAGTGGCTACCTAATGCAGTGAAAAGATTGCAGTTACAACCAACTAAAACACAGAACATGTGATCATGCTTTCTATTGTGTTTAGCAATACAATAAGTAAGTAAGTTTGGGACATGCTTATTAGCTCAGTAAAATGGCATTACAAAAACTGTATCAGTAACACCATTAAAAAAAAATAAATCTTTATTCAGTAAACAGAGATATACAGAAACTGAATGCTATTTTTAGATAAACATGAGAACACGATTACCACAACAGAAATTCATTGATCATTAAATGACATTAAATCATCAATCCACAGAGCAAATGAGCAAAACCCTTTTCTGAGTTATGCTGACCCCACAATAAGAGGATAATTTCCCCAATGCTCACTAAGAAAGTGAAAGGTAAATACAACAGTTTGAAGCACGGTGTTTTTTTTTTCACCACGGATACAAAAGATGATACAAATGGAACTTTTTGGAACTTAATTGAAGGATTATGAATTTCTTTACATAGCAGACAATAAATTTGGCTATCATTGCAGTATTATTTTGACTTATTGCATTGATCAATTAATACACAGTGAGCTGCACTCTTATTTGTTTGCACACAGAAGATCTTTTGACAGTGTTACAAAACATTTTCCAGGCCATGTGGAATTTCCCATGGATTTTGACACAATGTGGGCATTTGCTGAACTAAAGTCCTGATTTCAGCATTTTAGAAGGCTGATTTTGGTGAAATGCCAGATCAGTTCTGAGTTTTCAGCAGTAAATAGGAAGGTGAGGTTAACAGGGATCATTTGACAGCGAAATCTAAAGTCAGCTCTTTAATTGAGAGAGTTTCGTCCTTTCAGTGACCACTTGATCATTGATATTAAACCCATTTAACCCAGTGCTATTGTTTAGCTGGCTGCTGATTAATATTTTGGATGATTAAGTAATCAGCATTGTAAATTATCAATTAATCAAAGAGGGACAAATAATAAATTACATACTTAACCTACATTTTATCACAGCTAAGAGACCAAGCCAGTTCTCAGAGTTCCCATAACAGAAATGAAGTGACTATTAGCTATAAATCAATACCATTAGCCATTTAACACTTGACCTTTAAAGAGAGAGAGATTTTCCTTAAAGAAAATAAAGATATATTCTTGAAACTCTGGTAGAAAACTGATGTATTTTCAAATGACTACTTTTTCAAATATAAGATTATTTTCATTAAACAAAACTATACTTTTAACTGTCCTGATATTTGTGCAAGTGCCCAAGAAAAAGAATGAAAACATATAATATGTAATATCTATGAAATACACATGTCAGTATGTGTTTAGAATCAGGGAGGGAGATAAAGAGCTATAATGGGTAATGTATATGGAGGCATATATTAATAATATGATAAATACAGTCTCAGTTTATATATATAGATACACACATATGTATGTATATATGCATATATAGAAGTGCTGAATCCAAAATCAATCAAAAACAATTGCAGAGAGCTGAGGCAGCTTCAGCTGCTTTGAATGTGTCAGGAATTAAAGGCAAATAAATGAGTAAGTGATGTTATCTTTTGATTTGGGGTCAAGAGTATTTCTGTCACTTGAGTCACTGGTGCAAGCGCATCAATGCTTCTGGTACTTTAGCCATGAATGAATGTATGCTCAAATATGTACAGGGGCCTTTTGGGGATGATGTCATGCGGCCAGTGGTAAGCATGCAGGATATCCATTTTTTTATGGCAACAAAAGCAGATGGAATTTCTAGGCAGACTGTATTCGTATTCCTGTTACACTCCTGGTACGTATGCCATAGGATCTGAAAATTCAAGGTACAGGAATGATTTTATTCACCTTGTCTAATTGGGAGGAGACAATGAATTCAAACAGTATAACTGTTCTGGTTTTTTTGATCTTTGAAAACAATTCTAAAAAAAAAAAAAAATCCATGAGATAGATTCTACTACTAATTCATTGAAATTCTCCAATGTTTCACACACGTACTTGAGATCAGATTGTGACTAACCATGTTTACACTCTCCAAATTATTCTACAAACAATTCTGCTTGCATCTCTTGATAATTAATTCAGTTTCTTTTTTGTTTTAAATCTAAAAAAATAAGCACAATATGAAGCCAAAAAAATGCTAAAAATGTCTTTTAACTGTAGGAATTTTGTCCTCACATCAATATGATAATATTCTTATATTTCCTATGATTTATTTTATCCAGTAATTCAGATGGCTGAACAGATTTCAGATTTAAAATATCTGTGGCAATAATATCTTTCTGCAAGATCCAAGTTAAATATTAAATGAAAATGGATGTGCATATGTCTGAACATGATTTCTTTTCAAAAGTTGTGCTTTACCACAGAGAATTTTTTTTTAATCATTAGAGGACTACTAACCCCATTCAAGGACAGTTTTTATTGGAAAGAAAAGTGGCAGTTATTGGGATTTTAGATTTGTGTCTTTAACAATATATATCCACTATTTTTTGCCTAAGTATAAAGACCCTTAAATTCATATGGAACTGTGGATATCATCTGATTCCCTCTGTATTGAGCACACTTTCTGTTAGTGGAAGAAGTATGATAACTTTCCTTGACTGTCAGCATTTTACCATTCCTTACTTGATTTTAAAAACAAGCTAAAAGCCTGTTTGGTAATACAGTGTAAACCTGAGATATAGAAGGCCCTTCTTTTCAGCTCCTTGATCTTTTCCTAAGTTCATCTCCCTTCTTCCCTTTGATTTCAGGACAAAACACTGTGATGTCACCTATTACTTCGGCACCTCTTATGGCTCTGAGTCTGATTTTTGTAACTGGCGTGGTAACTCATAAATAGTTTGATGTTGAACAGAAACAACAAATTGTTCAGTAATATGAGAGCTAATTTAGACCATTTCTCTCTCTTGTCTTTTCTCCTTAATGGCTGTTTCTTGAAGGACATTTGATAAAACTGTTTGCCTCAAAAATAGCACCCATGAAATCTGGAAATAGAGCCTGAAAAATAATAAGCCATTGTAACTCACATCTGATTGGAGACAGAAGTGTCCACAATAAGAGTCAAAATCTTCAACAAAATATGAAAGAACAATTTCTTCTGGTTGAAAGGTCTCACAGATAAGTTTTCCAGTAAAAAATAAAAGAGCTGAAACAAAAGATACTAAGAAACAAAAAATAAGGAAATACAACAAAAAACCAGAAAACTAAGCAAATAAAATCTGTCCTATTAAGTCCCAGTACCTGGGACAGAGTGGTACAATGGGAATTTATTTTTAGCTTCTGTGCTATTCTCTGGTTCCCCAGCAATATGACTCATTTACATGTGAATATATAGCTATATAAGGAAAAAACCACTTCAGGGATGAATTCACAAGAAGCAACCTTCAGTGTGAAATTCTCCCTCTTCAATAAAAAAACCCTTTGCAGTCATATAGAAGTGCCTGGCAAGGTGAAATGAGATGAGAGAGTGTGGGCATACAGAGTGACTAGACTTTAAAGAATGCTGTCCAGGAGAACAAACTGGAACTAAAGGTACTTACAGGTGGCAATAAGGGGACAAATATCACCTACAATAAATAATAATAAAAATTAAATAATTTTGACCAAATATGGACTCGATGCAGTCAGTGATGGATCAGAAGTTCAGAAGTCATCAAGCACATAGAATTTGTCCCAAATTACATTAGCTGTGATTTTTTTCCCAAAAGGGAAAATCATCATTTTGAAAACTTGGTTGTATTATCATATGGTTTGCCCCACTCACATTTGTTAACAGTATTTTGAATTAAAGTGAAATGCTGTGAATCAGGTGTGTGCTTAGTGGATCAATAAGAATGCGGTTTTCTTTTTTTTTGCTTTCTTATGACAGCTTTTTCCATAGTATTTCTTAGCTGATATTCACTTTTCTTGTTGTCCTTTGTTTAGTATTGAGGTGAAGTCACAGTTCTAATTAGCTATACTGCTATATTCAATTCATTACATTTTCAAATAGGATCTTTGTTCACTTTTTCCAATTCTGTCTATCATACATGGGGGAAGGTCACCATGGATTTCTGCAGATTTATCTCATTCTACCACTAAAATCTTTCTTTTGAAATTTCTTTTTGTTCCAGTAGTTTGGGGGGAAAAAAAAGAAAAAAAAAAAAAAAATCAATGGGAATTTGNAAAAAAAAAAGTAATATTTCAGCTACTGGTATCTGTGTTCCACTACTGCTACTCAGTATCATATCACATTATATACTTCCCTGTAGCTTGCTCTTCATTTACACAGAAATCTGTTTGTTTCCTAGTCTGTGAAATGAATGGGGCATGGATACATTTTTGCTCAGTATATTGCAAAGCATCTCTCAGAGATGTAAGAGAAAAACAGTTTCTGCTGTAGGAAAATGTCAGTACCAGTGTACATGTGCTCTGTGCCATTAATTGAATAACTAGTCACCAAAGTATAAGGATAAAAGAAATGGAACTATGAATATGCCTTAACTTTTTTAGCTATTCCAAATCATAACTACAGTAACTATCATTTTTTTTGACCACTTTGACGCCGTTCACATTATGAAAGCAGTTTCTACAAGTTAGTTTTCCATATTATATCTTCATATGCCTTCTGGACTGCAACACAGACATTAGGATGGAATGAGCTACGCCAACATAACTCACAGCAGCTTTATGGAGGAGAGGACTAAGGGATATTTGTGATTTAATATGGTAGAAGTGTGGCCATCCACTTCCGACACTTTTCTCAGAAATCATCTCAAATTCATTACAATCTCCTTACTTCCCCTGCTACTGCAATATTTTCAAATCGATTTCTTTACTATACTGCATATCAGAATCTAGTTAACATTTCTTTTTTATTTTGGATTTCATTTGAAATTTCCTTTCTTTTCTCCTCCATTGTCCTCCACCTACAAAACCATCTGTTCTGTTGGCAGATACATGCAAATTCTGTAATTGTTGTCATTCTTAGCATACTACAAACCATCCACAATTCAAAGGACAAGGCATGCTTTATTTGTAAGTTGGCCAAATGAGTGGTGTTGTCAAAATTTCTTAACAAAACATTAGCAGGAACAATATTTGATTTTCTAACTATTTAGGATACGTTTAGTCTGTGTTACCAGAATTAGAAGATCGGATTTTCTTGAAACTGCTAAGTACTGTGTTCCTTTCTCATATATTTCTCTACTGTTTATGATGTGAGATCAGCTGCTTTTGTCCTTAGTAACCTTAGGGTTAGATTTTTTCCTGGAGGAGGCATTGACAAGAGCTAAAGGTGACAGACTGCTTATAAGACTGACCTCTTCTATATATGCAGGGGCAGAAAAAATGCAAACTTCATCCTATTAATAATATCCATGCCTCAGCTTGAATTGGGAAGGAGAAAAAGGAAGCCAAGCTCTTGAACATAAATAAAAAA
>VWYO01011769.1:136362-146989 GCA_013400275.1 Rhadina sibilatrix | reverse complement strand
AAAAAGCATGCAAGTTACCCTAAAAAGAAAGTCAGGAAAATTACACAGTGACAAGACTGTATCTTTCTCTTCATATTTCTACTTTCATAGAAAGCTAAAACTGAAGGTGGTAGTAAAATAAAGGCTCACACAGAGTAGAGTTCTGACAATAGATTATTAGACTTTGAGGATTCCCGTCTTAACAGCATCATCTTTTAATACAGAGATGTCTCCCATCTTTTCTGTACCTTTTCCTTCATATTTTAAAATGAAGGAAGTTCTATTAAGTGGTAGAGCCACCTAAAGTGAAGATTTTAGTTCACTTTGTTGGGAAGTTCATCTAGATTCTTGATACTTCTGAAAGCTTCTCACAACAGTTCACTGCAATTTCTGAGAAAACTAAAATGAGCATATCTCTCCTACTGGAATACAGACAAAAATGACATAATATGCATTATATTTGGCAAATCTCAGTTACAGGGTAGAGCTTTCTAAGCTATAAGCAGCAGTGTGTTGTACCTTTTCCCTATATCTCTTTTCCCCTATATATCTTTATTTTAAATTTTATAACATTTAAATGAGTGAAATTAAAATACAGGAAGTTGAAACAAAGATGTGAACAAGATTTATCATTTTTTATCACTGAAATTAGCATGTACAGTCTTAGGGAGTACTTCGTAATTTTGATATTTAATGGAGTCATGACATTGCAGCTAAATTGAGAGTGCTTTTCAAAGCCTTCTCGAAAATCCAATACATTAGTGGAGAAACTCTTGGTGGCTTCAAAAGATTTTGGTTCAGTTCCTTGGTAAATTTATGTTTACTTTCATGAGATCCTTGGAGATCCAGAAGCCGGGCCATTTCAAGTATCTTTATTTCCATATGCTCATTTATAAATTATTTTCCAGATTCTTTTTGATCTCCTACCCTAGCATCAAAGAGACCACTCATCTTATCAAATGGGAAAAATTACAAAGAAAAAAAGTTGTATAGAAGGATTTTTGTTGGGATTTTGTTGTAGTTTGGTGAGGTTTTTGTTTGTTTGTTTGTTTTTACAGGGTTTAAGTATTTAAATGCTGAATGTTACAAACAGAAAATTTTGTTCAACACTGCCAGTTTCATCCACCAACTAAAAACTGAATGAAGGAATATACATCATATCTAGGGCTGAAGATAATAAAATATTAAAAAAAAAAGTCTGTTAGGATATATTATCCTGGGAACAAACAATTTTAAAGTTCCAATGAAGTATTGAAACTTTTTAACTCTTCAGTGATTTAAATTCTGTCCAGTGTTAATCCTCAGTTGAAATGTTACACTTACCCATATTAAATAGGAAAGGAGATAGTAAAGAATACATGGTAGAAGGATCTCTCCAGAAGCTGCACTGTTTTCTTTGAAGTTTTTTGCTGTTCTCAACTCCCAGTAACCCTGAGACAATGCAACGTGTTACAATAGTTATAGGACAGCAAGAGCCCAGCAACCATTCAAAGACAGCTCAATCATTCTTCTTCCTTCTCTCCTTTTTCTAATACTAACAGAATTTGAAAATGTATGAGCACCTTTGAGCAAGGATACTGAAGTCATCAAATAAGAATAGGCATCACTGGTGGTGGAATATAATAAAAGAGGAAAAGAGAGACAGTAAATCACTGTCTTTAGGAATCTATTCAGCAAGGCTTTCAGAGAACGGCATTGTAAATGAACTCAGCTGTTGCTGTGAACATCAATCTCTGTGAAAGCCTTGTACATGAACACTAACATCCACCTGGTGACACCCTGCTGGTTAAACAAACAGAGCATGTGGGAAAAAAAAGCACAAAAATCTAGCAGTGCTTGTTTAACTTCCATTTCTTTCTCTGATTGACATGAAGCCTCTGTACAGCCTACTGGGCTTTTTACAGACAGATTACAGCCATTGTCCCCGAATCCAGGTCAGTGTGTGCCAATTTACCTGAGTACCTCGTGTGTGGAGAACATTTGTTGAAAGTTTCTGGGTTAGGAACCGAAAATTACTCCTATTAGAAGTTTTGTTTCTTGCAAAGATTATTATGAAGTGTTTTCATGAATTTTGCTTGAGCACACATAGCTCACTCCCTGAAGCTGCTGGGAGTTGTTTCTTCTGTGTATGCATCTCTAAATAAGTGTCAGACAGCTTATAATATCTCCTCCACTACAAAGGCAAAGTTGAAGATAAAAATAAGCTTATTAGGTCAGGAGAGATCAATCCCTCTGTTCTTGTCATTGCCTGATGATATACAGCCCACATTAAAATCAGAGTGCCCAGAGGAAAAACTGTTTCTGATATGAATAAAATGCAGATCGGTCACCTGGGAACTGGTGATAAGTGGACCTGTAACATTTCAGAGAGATCAGCAGTGATTCTGACTGAGACTGAGTAAATCTGCATGGTAATAAAGTTCCTATGAACTTGACTGTACAGAGAAACTTTTGTTGTTTTTCTTTTTTTAACACCTTTTCAGTTAGCCATAAATTAAAAGAAGAAACACAGTCAAATAGATGAGCTCTTATATTAAGCTTTTCAGATGTATATTTCTTAAATCCTGCTCAGCTTTGCTTATTGAGAAATTCTGGAAGACTAAGCTTCCCTGCTGAAATTTCTGAAAATTACAGAAGAAATATCTTTTCCTTTTAAGAAAGTTTTCTCTCTTTTTTTTTTTTTTTTTTCTCCATAATATTATCTACCAAAACATCTTCAAATTGTAAGTATGAGATGACTAGCTGGTTTCCCAAAATTCTCTGAAGCAAACAAAGAATAAACCACTTTACACTTTTCTAGAGCATTTTTTTGAGAGGGAATCAGATGCATACACCAATGTTTTTGTCTTATGCAGCATTATGAGACACTGTTGCTAACTCACTAATGACAGAAATAAACAAAGGAAATTGCTTAATGCTGCATATTAGTAGATAAGCAAACCAACACAGCTTTATCAACAAGCTGTAAAATTTTAAATGTAAAGGATCATTAAAAGCAATTTATCTATGTATTTTGTCAAGCATAATTTAATTTTCATTACTAACACTCACAGTGAAAAAGAGCAATAAAGCTTATTTAAAAAAAATCTTAAAAACATACCAAAACCACTCCTCTCTTGAAAATTTCCTTGTAAAGAAAATATTTTTTATGTGTCCAAATTTCAAAACTCAAAGATTAGTCAAATATAAAGTTATTATTATTACTATTATTATTATTATTCTGCATATGCTTTGTAGAATGTTCACCTCCTATCCTTAAAATGAACTAATAATGTGTACATATTAATCACAAAAGCAGGTTCAATTGATGTATTAACAAGTTATGTAATGGTGATTGTGCCATCAAAGTATATTAGGAGAAACACTACTGTCATGGAGAAGGGTATTAAGATAACCAGTGCCCTTTCTTATATAAAATTATTATTTGATTCATTACTAACTGTAAGGTAAAGACTTTCACTGACCGCGATATAGAATGGAATGTGAAGAATTTGAGTGATATTTGCGAGTAATGAGCCTAAAATCTGTCTAAAAACAGAATCAAGAGACCTCTAGCCACAGTTCATGGCCTTCTTGGATGAATATACAAACATGACAAACCCCAAGATGAGGGTGAGTTCTCCCATCATTCACTGAGATGAAAAATGTCAGTCTGTCTAAAGGGCTACGATTGCACTGTCGTTGGAAGAGACTGTGCAGGCAATAATACAGCATGTGGGCTTTCAGTTCTGCAGGGCTTAGTATGAGACTGGTTTATGTCAAGAACAGAACCTCGTGGCTTTAATTACTCGCCAGGTGTTCACAGCACTACTACATACTGTTGTGCAGTTCCATTAAAGGAATGCTTTAAAGCATCTGCAGAGCCATGAAAAGAAAAGTGCACAGCACCTGCCCACACTTGTTCTTTTCAGAGTGACAGAAAACCTACACTGAACTCATGAAAAGCTATAAAAGGAATGTTTATATGGATTGCATGTCACTTCAGAAATCTGTAATGGTATCAGGGCACAAAACTTCTTCTGTGCTCTTTTATGTGTAAGCCATTGTTTTGCATCTTGGTGCCTAAAAGGAAGCCAAAGGATATGTGCTGCTCTTCAGATTTTCAGGCTGGTGGCAGAAGTCTGTTGTACCAGGCAACCGAGAAATCTATAATGGAAGCTACAGTTATCACATGCAACCTGTTCAGTCTTGATGCATCAAATAACTCATTGAATTATTGGAGACAAATACAGACAATAATTAATAATATGTTTTGAAACTAAAATAGGAGTACAAATATAACTAACAATAGCAGTAGTAGTCATAGAGAAATGACAAAACAATGAGAAAGACAGTAGCTCCTTAAGTTAGTCATTCCAAATTGGCAGTAAACTTGAAAACCTGAACATCTAATTTCATTGAAAAAAATAAGATTTATGCAAAGAATTAGACAAAATAAAGCTTCAAACCAATGAATTCACAGCTTTGTAAGGGAAACTTGTGACAGCCAAGGTAGAAGAAATTAAAAGAGGTAGAAGAGAATTTGGTTTCCAGAAGACTCCTAAATCACATAACTCTTCTGGAGAGCTGGGAGTCTGAACAAAGATCTGAGCTGAATCACAGTAGAAACATCATCATGACCCATATAGGAAAGAAACACATTCTTGTTAGCTTCTACTGTGCATTCCAAATACTTTAGTGATGTCATTTGGGTTGTTTTGACCCTGCACATATGTTACTGCGAGGAGAATCTGATCAGATATAGCTTTGGATTTGAAAAATCTAAAGCATAAAAGCAGTGTTTGATGCACCAAAATTTAATTAAGCTTGAATTTTTTCTGCTTTATGACTTGGGAAAATTTCAGGCATATTTGGTTATTATGATTCAGACACTAACAAAAATCATGTAATTTCTAGAATAATATCAAATACCTACTCCATCCCTAATACATGCACTGTTAGGATTTCCCCCTAAAATAAAAGGAGCATCAGTAAAGGGGTTAATGTGATTCCAGCTCAAAGGCAGCCACCAATGCTCAGTCACCTTCTCCTAGGAGAATGAATAAGACACTCCTGTGCCAAGAGCCAACCATACAACATAAATATCTGTCTGTCCCACAGTGACCAGAGATCTTCCTCCTCTCTGCCTCCTCTGCTCTACAGCTGCCAACCACATTTTCCTCTAAACTCTTCTAATAAACTGGCATAAGTGTTCTATACATATCTTGAAGCTTACTACTCTTATTCCAGACTTCAAGAAGGACTTGGATTCTTCAAAGTTTGCTTGTTTTTGGTTGTGAGTTTTTTTGGGTTTTTTTTTTCCAATTATATACAGATGTTCTAGTAAGAGATTTATTTTTCCTTTCAAGCTTTTCCAGAACCAGTTGCATATCCTGATATGTCAGTTTCTCCAAGGGACTAGAAAAGAAGGATCAGTGACAGAAAGGGCACAACTGCCAGGCAGAGCAGATCTCCATCACATATGGGAGTATAGAGAGAAATTTAATGGATGAAAGTTGGGAGGGAGGGTGGACTAAATAGTTAACATTTGCAAATATTTTTGTGTATATCAGACTTAACAACTGTGACAATTCATGTAGTAAAGCAGACTCCTGCTATAAGACTTGGATCTTGCTTATAACGTTTTGGGAAACAGTATACAGTGACCATTTAAGTAAATAAAATATTTGAATAAAGCATGAGAATTCCTGCTTCTGCAAAGAAATTACTTTGTCAGGCTAATAAAATGTGCCATTTTTAAAATCAGAACTTTTTAGGGGAGGGCCCTAACCATATATTTGATGTTTCTGGATTTCACATATTCTGTATTCGTGCAAATTAAATTGTGGAGGTGTGTTTTTTGAACATATCTGATACTAATATAGACTGAAATACAGCAAAATGCACAACCCTCATCATAAAATAGGATGTCAAAACTCGGTCCCTCAGTTCATTTGAATACAGAGAATATTATAGAGGAAAATTAATTTCTGCAAAGTGCTTATATACTGCAGAAAATAAATAATCCTGTCTGTAGAATGTGTTCAATAATCATGCAGAAAAAAGGCACTAGTTTGAATACTAAGGACAAACTAATACAGCCAAAAGCTGTAAGGAAGCATCATCTCTCCCATGTGCTGTGACAGGCAACTTTCTCAGTTTTACAGATCATCACACAATTCTGTAAAAATGTGTATATTGTGTATATATATGTGTAAAAATGAGTCATATTAAAGACTGCACAGACAAGCTTATTGTGAGGCATGTTAGATTCTGACTTCCAGACTTTTCAGTTTTCATTACTGACCTTCCGAATTTTGCAAGTTCTAAAAGATTTTATTTTTTATCTAGGAGTTGCTTATTTGTTTTACTTTGCTTTTCTTTGGGAATTGATTTCACACTAAAAAAAATAAATCTGTTTTATATGCTGATATGTGGTGGTGCTTAACATTACATTACTGACAGGTGTTAGCAGCAATTCTGCATGTTTCCATGTCAATCTCCCTTAGCATATGTGCTTTGCAGCCCTCCTTTAAAGAGAGGCCACTGTCTGTCTCTCTCTATCCTTCAGAGACTCCTTAAAAGTATTTGAAGTTTGAAAAGAAGCCAAAAGAAGGAAGGAGAATGTGGTAGTCAGAGAAATGTATAAGGGGAAGATAGAGAAAAACACAAATCACCTGGAATAAAGTAATTAATGAATAAATTTTGCTTTATTGTTAAATACCACTTCCAAATCCAGAAAAGTGAGAACTGTAATTGTTTTTCTACAAATAGCCTGAAGGAACTATATTTGTAAGTAAATAGGCTAGGAGTGGGACAGCTGATCCAGAGAGAACAAAAGGAGATCTCATACTGTGTGATGTCATGCTTAGCAAGAACAGCTTAGAGAAAAGAGAGGGAAAAGAGGAACATTCATGACTGTGGTGTTTGTCTTCCCAAGAAACTGTTACTCATGTTGGGGCCATGGTCTCTAGGAAGTGGATGGACATCTGCCTGCCAATGGGTAGTGAATAAATTCCTCTTTTTTTATTTGCTACTATGCATGGTTCTGCCCTAATTCTATAAGACTGTATACATAACTCTTCTGGCCTTCCTTCTGTTTTCTCCTCATTCAAAGGGAGAGGGGAATGATCAAAACAGAGGGTGGGTGTTTGGCTGCTGAACCAGGTCAAACCATCATGGAGATCTTAAGCAAATTTTTTTCCCTCTGAAACTGCAGCCTTCCCTGTCACAGGGAGCAAGCAGAAGTCTTTGAGAGGTTTCATAAACCAGTAGAAGATATTTAAGACAATGAATCTTATTGTTAAAGAATCAAAAATGTTATGAACACAACAGGAATAAATCCTGTGATTCAGAATTAGTGGTATTCAGAAAACTAGTGCAGGACCAGGGTGTTTCTCTACATAGTGCCAACACACAGTTATGCTCAATACTCTAACCTCTGCAAAAGACATTCTGTAGGACATTCTGCTGTGTTCTAACCACCCTAACACCTCTACTGCCAAATAAAACCTGCTACAAGTCTTGAAAAGAGAGTCACAATGCTCAAAATCTCTGGATGGTACAAGCAGGAAGGTTGTTACACCTTCTGGCACAGCCTGAATTAATACAGCCAGTACAGTTAGGAACATAAGAGGAAATAATTAGATTTAAGATATTTTGGTAAATATTTTTTACTGATGTAAGTGACATTGTACAGGATAGTGTTACTCACAGTAATTACTCATTTCCACACACACCTCTTCCAACCACCCCCCTCCCCAAAAAAACCCACCAAAAAAACCACACAAAACCAAACCAAAAAAAAACCAAACAAAAAAAAAAAAAAAAAAAACAAAAAAAAAAAAAAAACAAAAACCCAAACCCCCCAAAAATTCTAAGTAGAAGTTACAAACCACTATAAAATAATTTCAACCTATTTATTCCATTCAAAAAGGAAAACTCAGAAACTGAACCTACTGGAGTGCTTTTAGCAACACATCCCATTGATCATGATGTCTAAANATTTTGTAAATTTATGTCTTGTTTGTTGCAATGTAAAAGTCTTATATCACTTATGCATGTCAGAAAAATGCACTGCTGAAAACTCAAGAGCTAGAAACAAATACACAGTAGCTTGTCCCACAACCCTCATGTGCTCCTTAACAATAAAATCTGCCACGGACAGTAGATAATATACTACATTATCTGGCTTTTATACTTGTGGTAAATATATTTGATTACAGCTCTAACACTGCAGCAAGATAAATCATAATGAATCTACCAGTATGTTAACCCCCTCACACACAAATCAAAGCCCTTCCTTTGTCTGTCACTTTTCCCTTCAAATATAAATAAGTAAAGCTTGTATTATTACCAAAATCCACATTAAGTAAAAAGCCATGCTTGAAAAGGCATCTTGTGATCAGAATCATAGAAAATCTTGTATGTTTTTTCCTAAATTCTAGTTGTATATAATTCAACTACTTATGATTTCATCTCCTACCTTTCAAGAAGTTGTTAAATTCCCTTAAAAGTTTTAGTGATCAGTTTGTATTTGTGGGTTAAACAGATACTATCCTCTCCCCTGTCAATGAAGCTGTGTCATTTTTATAATTTAATCAGTAAGCTAAATCAGCTCATGTCACCTCTCTGCCCTGGCTAGAAAACTTCAAGACAAGTTTTGGGCACATCTTGGTTGTCTGAACAAATCATCAGCAACTCCTACTAAGCATATCCAAAATGGATGACTTCATAGGTAAGAGCTTAATAGTATTGCTTAGCTAAATCCTTCTATTTGGTCAAAAGACCAGAGTGGGCTCTGATACAGTTCATTTTGCTAACACGCATAGATATACCCTAGGTTTCTTTTTTCTTCTGTTTCTTGACACCAAGATATAGGAGCAAAATCTCTTTCAAGTGCAATATACTAAAATTCCCTTTGCAAAACGTCCCCCAGAAAAATCTCTAAGGATTTACTAAGTAACTTGGTGCTAGACTCTGTTTAAGATTGCAAGAGTGGCTGTGGGAGACACAAGTTAGCTACTTCTGTGTTTTACTACTACTCCCTCTGATAGAGAGGACTTCTTTGTTTCCCTGCAGCATCAGATAAGGAATTAGACAGAAGATGACTACTAGGAACTAGTGTGATGATCCTAGGCCAGTATATCACTGGTGAGTTTTGAGTCAGCTTCAGTAGCTAGAGGTGCTTCCAGAAAATCTATGGAATTAAGACTGCAAATGGAAGTTGGGAGTTGTTATTTTTTGGGGGCTGTTGCTTGTTTTGTTTGCTTTTCAGTGAGGAGTACCTTGAGTACTTATCCAGTTCTGGGCCTCTGAATTCAGGAAGGACATTGAGGTGCTGGAGTGTGTCCAGAGAAGGGCAACAAAGCTGGTGAAGGGTCCAGAGCACAATTCTGATGAGGAGCAGCTGGGCTTGTTTAACCTGGAGAAAAGGAGACTCAGGGGAGACCTTATCACTCTCTACAAATACCTGAGAGGAGGCTGTAGCCAGGTGAGGGTTGTTCTCTTCTCCCAGGCAACCAGTGACAGGACAAGAGGACACAGTGTTCAGTTGCACCAGGGGAGGTTTAGATTGGATAATATGAGGAATTTCTTCACAGAAGGAATTGGAAACATTGGAATGGACTGCCCAGGGAAGTGGTGGAGTCCCAGTCCCTGGAAGTGTTTAAGGAAAGACTGGAAGTGCCATGGTCCAATTGAAAGCGTGGTGTTTGATCACAGGTTGAACTCCATAATCTCAGAGGTTTTTTTCCAACCTAATTGATTCTGTGAGAATTAGGAGTTAAGATACTCTCTAGAAGATAGTAAGTATTGAAAAATTGTCAGGATATTCAAACCTTCAGAAGAAAATTATGGAAATACATTCTTTACCCAAATCCTCTCAAATATGTCATATTTTATATCTGAGGATTACATAATGAACAGGTATGTACTACAGTCAGAAGGGTAGCTATCTGGAGATAGCACAGAGTTGAACTTATTATGCAGGTTAAGTTTTGTATGAGATGACTCCTTTCTCCAGAGACAAAGTTACTTATCTCTCAGGCATTTACAAGCCACCTTTTAAATCAAGAATGAGTAATGTATATATTCCTTGCCTATCTACAAACATAAATAAGGACACTATTCGCTACACAGAAAAGAATGCAGGAGGAAACCACCATCTCATAAGCTGAATTACTTCATTGCAATCTCTCTGTCACTTGTCTCAGGATTTAACTGTTTGTGGTCTACTACAGTTTGCTTACAGTTGTCAGAAGACAGAACTGTGGAGCTAAGTTCTTCCAAACAAAATGGAAAATTATAGGTAAAACTGACAAAGCATATGCTATTTACATAAAAAATATTAGTCTTAGTATTTCAAATACAAGAAAAGGATTCAAAAAGTGCAGACAATATAACAGAAATAGGCACAGAGTTTCACACATTGTTCCTTTTTTCTTGAAAGTATTACTGAAGATTTTACTGGAGAAGCTCTCCTTTGGATTAATTTACAATTTCTTTTTCTCAAGGCAGATTTTCAAGGAAATATTTGTATTCACTTCACTTTTTCTCTTACAAGTTGAAGAGTGTTCTTACTTTCAATGAAGAGTGGGATTAATTTTACTTCACAGATTTTGGGACAAAATAGGATATAATAATGGGATTTTTTTTTTTTTTTTTTTTT
>VWYO01011769.1:119515-136320 GCA_013400275.1 Rhadina sibilatrix | reverse complement strand
TTTTTTTTAATTCTGAAAAAGTTCCAGTTCTTTGAAACAACTTAATGATTACACAGGTAGAAAAACTTGACTTTTGTTACTCTATTTTGTTACTGTTGCTGCTAAGTTTTCCATTTAATTAGTCTAGTACAACTTTTAGATCACCTTCACCTGTCTTCCTTTCAGTGAAGATTATCTATATTCTGTAAATCACATTAAAAATCAGATGCAGACAAAAATGCAAGAAGACTCTTCTGAAGTTTCCCTTTAAAAAGGGGTGGGACCCACTTTTGATGGTTTATTAACACAAATATTTGCAGCCTGTGGCTGCATGGCAGGTTGCAGCTGTGTTGCAGGTTATTCACTATGTTTAGTGTTGAAAAATCCTTGGTACTACCTATGCTTGCCTTGTGGAATTTTTGTGAATGAGATACAATTGAGAGGCTTGCCTCCATTTTGAGATAAAACCTCAACCAAATGTCTAGAGAAATTCTTTTATGTAACACTATGGTGGTTTAAATTCTCTTTCGCTTAATAAAATCCCTGAATTGATAGATGGCTATCATCCAAAATAAACTATTGATAAAATCTGACTCTCTGGGGTGATAACTAAACAATGAATTATCTAATACATTTTTTCATTTATTTCCAAAGGGGAAGGAACCAAACACAATGCATCTGAGTTGAAAAGTTTCATGATATAGGAAAGAAATCAAGAAATTCTGGAGAGAAACTTTAAAGGAAACAGAATCTTCTGACCTAGTCCCAAAAAACTTCAATATAATGAAGAAATAGAATCAGAGGAAATCATATTAGTGTTTATTATTTCATCCAACTTTTGATATTTTTGATATTTACATCCTGACTAAGAATATTTTCACTAAAAACCATAAAGCTCATTGAGACATGAACTGTGATCTCAAAATACCTTTCAGGATAGTTTGTTGTGAAAGAATAATGGTTCTAGAGAGGCCAAACATGTCCACTGTTTCAGGTGACCTAAAACGAGTTCAGAAGGAAAGTGAAGAAAATTCAGACTTTGGTTTTGCATAGAATCATCTGATCATATCCTGCTTCCTTTCAGTTTGTTATGGGGATCACAGGGGCTGTTGAAATTAATAGAGACTAGCTAGAAAAGCTGTGTAGTGAAAACAGTACTTTTGTCCAAGAAGTCTGTGTACTCTGGAGATAGCTGCTGCCCAAGTGTGAGTCAGACTGTCACTCCCAGTTTTGAACAGGGGAGAAATAGGAGAAGAACGAGAACAGAAGACAATATGAAACACCTCCACCTCCAACCCCATCTCTTGTCCCTATGAATAGATGAAAACTCCTGTTACAAGACATGGAGATGTCCAGCCAATATAAAGCAGTAACTATACCTTTATGACAGAAGATTGACTCTGATGTCACTTTTCTTACCAGTGGGAAATTAATGGTGTGTATTGGTGTAGTGTTCAGCAGGAATTAGAACATAACAAATAAGAAAGAGCCCAAAAAGAAGAAATATTCTGTCACCAATAATTTATGCAGCTGTCAGCCAGGAATCTAGGTCTGACTAAACTTAAAGAAAATCTTTGCCCAAAATAACACAGCAGTTGCATACATGAAATAAATTTGGAATATAAAGTTAAAATGCACCAACCTACCTACCAACCAACAGAAATGGGTAAAATATGAAGTGAAAATTTTAGCTTCTTAAACAGTTTGATCAGAAGCCAAGAGAACACAAAGCCTCAGATCTCATCATTTCAGAACTGATGGGTTTTCTTCTTAAAAAACTCTTTGTTTTTGAAAGGCTTGCTCCTGATTTATATCAATGTAACTGAATCTGAGTTCAAAAGCTTTTTACTGGACATCCTTTATGAGCACCATTTTTTAAGTTCAGATTGTAATAAAAAAATCAAATCTTTCATTCTTCTTTCATTTCTTCCATGTACACCAAATGATTGTCCATAACTGTTAATCCTCCTGTGAAATAGCTGAAATAGTATTTTTTAAAAAATGAAATAAATATAAAAAATAGAGAAATTTGTTTTCTCCATATTTGTCTTGAACAACACATTAAATAAATAACTTATCTAAACTCTGACAGCTAATACAGCAAAAAATGATTCTGTGTGCATATAAAACATTGTGAAATTACACAATTTCCAAGCCATAGCCTGTAAGTTAATGCTGATGACTAGCTGAATTATCTTTCTACCATACAAAAGTTGAATAGAATGGTCTGTTGGAAGGAAGGGGCAAGGGGAGGGGGGAAAGGTTAAAATCCAGATGCAAGTATTTTGCTTTACATTCATCACTCCAAATTGTAGTGTTCCCAAAATGAATTTGCTTTCAGGACTACATTAAACAAGTCATCATCACGTATATATTTTTTAAAATAATTGAACACCAAATTAGCCATTCATGCATCTGGCTGTCATCAGAAATCATTTAATACCAAATATATTGACTTTTATTTTATAATTTTCCTTAATTTATAAAATTTCATTAAGGTTCACAATCTAGACAGCAAAGGAAAACTCCAATAGAAAATTCAGGTAATTTACATATATATTTTCAGTGATTCTTTTATAATCTATGAAGGTAGTTATCAGTGAACTGCTAAAGATAATTTCCCCATAATTTTCTTCCTCCTACATCATGCATTATAATTGCTTTCATCCTCCATACCATGCGTGCTTGTGTCTTTCTGCTCCTCCTCCTTCCTGGATGGAGAGTGAGAGAGAAAAGAATATATTAAATCAAGTGTAGAGGTAGTTTTCATTTTGGTGGTTAAGGATTTTTATTTAAAAAAGGAAAAAAAAGTGCGAACTCAAAGTACTTGGATTAATTTATTCTCCTCAACTTGAGCTCAAATTCTAATTCCAAGCTAAAATCCAGTCTCACATGTACCCAGAATCTTCATGGTAAACATTAAGTGCTTGTATGGTGGTTAGAAGGGAAAAAACCTAGTTTCTGTCCTGCTCCTCACATACCTCTTGATAAGAAGATACAAGAAAATGTATAAATCAAATCCTGATCATTAATATGATTGCCCCAGCTCCTCCTCTTGCCCATTTTTGGTGTTCCCACAAAACCCAGGTTTTGTACACTGTATTTATTCTATTACAGACATCCCCCATTGATCATGTTGTCTAGTAGCATTTACCTGCAATGCATGTATAGAACTTGCATTACTGTAAAGGAAGGGACTTGTAGAACACTCAGCCTATCTTTTGTCCACATTCTTCAGAGCTCTTGCCTCATTGATCTGCTTGCTTATATCATTTATTTGCCACAATCTCTACAGACAAGATGTTGTATGGATTACAAATGTTTAATATATTTATTTACGAGTTGTTGCAGCAGACCTCTTGTTAAGGGCAGAAATGAGCCAATACACACACTCTTATTTAACAACATAGGGTCCTGGATTGTTCTCCTTTACAACCCAGTTATCTTGACTCCAACTATTCACTGACTCTGACTACAGCAAGCTCCTACTGTAGGATCCAACTGCAAATTCTGACTGCTGGTTATTTCCTGCTAGAATATGACTGCAAAGATTTCCTTGACACCTCTGATCCTAGGCTTTTACCTAGCTCAATTATGACCGCAGGCTCCAACCCCATCAGACCTAGACTGACCTCATAGAAGATCTTTCACAGCAGAAGCTCTCTTCCCTGTTTCATTCTTTGTGTTTCTCTGGCTTATGCCTTCTGGCTCAGGCCTCCTCCAGGTCCTCTACCTCCAGGCCTTCCCCCAGCCAGCCAACCCACCCTGTTTATCACACTCTATTAGTTACAGCTGCAACCCATTAGGGGAAAGCTGTTCCTCTTTGGTAATTAGTAAAACTGTGACTTATCAGGGGCGAGGTCTCCTGCAATGCTTTCTTCTACACCTACAAACAGTTAAGCACATGCCCAGCATTTTTTCCTTCTCCATCATTAACCTCCACGCTCACAGCAAACCACTTCTGGAGGAAGTTCCTTCTCTTGGTAGAAGCAGTCTTTGATGGAGACTTTTCTTGAGACCATCTTAAAGAAAGGGTTTCCAACATATCCAACATATTCATCATTGGTCCCCCAAGAAACACAGTCACAAGCAGAAGTTTTTATGCAGTGGATTGTGTATTTCACAATATTGCAGTACAGCTGGACCTGGTGCGAAGCACAGAAAGTTAAGGAACAACCACAGCTTCACAGAAGCCAATGAAGCTACAGGCAAAATACATAAAGAGTGCAGCATTAAAGCTTATTTTATTTTATTTTATTTTATTTTATTATTTTATTTTATGTTCTCAAATGACTTTCTCTGAGAAGAAAAAAACCAAACAAAACAGAAGAAACCTTCCCCACTCCCTGCCCTCCCCTCCTCTCCCCTCCCCTCAAATATATGTAGCTGGAGAGGAATGGGGTGAAGGGAGTGTTGACATTAGTCCCATATACTGTAGTTATCAGACACATTACATTGTAATTTTGTATAGAACCATAGCAGGTAATGCAGCTAATGAGCAGCAAAGTCAAGGGACCAGAGCTACCATTCCATTCACTGTACCTATATTAGTAAATCAAATCAAAAATTGCTAACAAGAGTAGAAAAGACTCATAGGTGTGTATGAAGGGACTCACAAGGGGTTTTACCTTTGTTAAATGTCATCATCAAACTTAATTTGATAAAAAGGTGTGCCTATCAAAGCACTAATAGCTTTTATATATTTTGTATTATAAAAGCTTGCATAAAAGAAAAAATGGTGGAGGGGAAAGCTGCCTATCTTACAGACAAATAAGTAACAAACAAAACTTCAAGTCAATAAATATAAATGGTTAAAAGAGATGGGAAGAGTTTCAACAAGCTGCAGATACAGAAAAGGTCACACCATTCAAAAAGATTCTGTTCCTTGCAATCAGTGGCATTTTGCATTTCTTTGATGAAGATGACCATGTCCTGTTAAGTATGAAATTGTATACTAATGCAGGTACTTTCATGATTTGCTAAACTGTTTCTATGTCAAATATAATGAAACTTTTGATAATATTCCACTGTTCTGCTTAGGAACCAGCCAGCAAAACAGCTATTTCCAGTCTCATTATAAGATTACACAGTGGTTTCTGATCAAGAAAATGGGGCTTAATGTTATTTTTACTAATTTATAGCACTCACCACCCCAAGAGGAGATTAAATAAGGAGATAATGATCCGGGAGTTCAAGTTCACTAGCATCATTGTCACAGTCGTGTGATATCACAGTCATGCTGTGATAAATGCTGGCCTTGTTTGATTCTGTACTTGTTGATTAGACTAGCTTCTCTCTGTTTCCTGAAAAGAAAACAAAAACACACAAAAACAAAACAAAAAAACCCAACCAATCAAACAACAACAACAACAACAACAACAACAACAAACCACCAAAAACCAACCAACCAACCAACAAAAAAACCCACCAAAAACAACAACAACAAAAACAAACAAACAAACAAACAAAACCACCCCTTTCCAGGAAAGTAGGCAATGGAGGTGGTAATGGTAATAAAAAAAGAAAGAAAATCCTCCTGCCCATCAATTTGGCTTATGTGTTAAATTAAATTCAGTTTATATGATTTATGCAGCTGAATAGATACAAGAAAGTTTTGAGGAATGGAATAAAAATCCTTATGTAATTACATATGACCTGACTAGAGGAGCTCATCCTGTCAACCCTGAAGATTTCTTGAGGTCTCTGTAGGTCTTTGGCTGTACATACAACCCTGAAAATATTGTTTACCTATCTTTTGGTGGTATGATACAGAGGATCCTCAGTTTAAAAATCTTGTCAGATCCTCTCATCAAAAATTTCAATAAGCAAGATATGTAGTCTCCCTGTGCTTTCATATTGGTACACTTTCACAATATTTTTAATGACAAAGAAGGAGAAAAAGTATCTTTATTTAACTTTGACTAGATGGTCATTTCCTTATGCTGTTCCAAATCTACTAGTGTTCCCTACTGTATTCTGGACACTACTTCAAGGTGCTGGTAAGCACTCTTGTATATGTCCAAAAAATTTCTTTCTGTTTTGATCACACTGCCAAGTTGTTAAGTTTGACCATTCACATAAAAATACAAAAGTCTGTCCCTTTCCTCTTCCTAAGAGAGAAGTTGAGGCCTTAAAGTACAATGAAATAGAATTCTGCTACTTCTCAAGTCTATTTTCTGAATCACCACATCACACAGAAGACAAAATGAATTAAAGCAGTCTCTGGAAGATAAAACCAGGATGACTAAAATGAAAGAAGCATCTCCCTATAAACAAATGTAGATTACTATCATATGACTGATGTTGTTACTGTTATGTGCAGCTGCAAACCCAAGACACATTCCACTGATTGTTTCAAGGGCCTTAGTCAGTGTACTATGCTGTCTTCTTGCCTTTTCTAGAATAAAATTATAGGATTCATTATGAAGTTCTAGAACCCTAGAATTGTCAAATATTTATCTGGTACTGGTACTGATAGCTTCATTCTTCATTTCATGGTGCATGTGCCAGCAAACACACCACCCAAAGCCACTTCATATAATCATTTTAAATGCATAGAAAGGATGAGGAGCAGGCTGATCTCCATTCCTTGCAAAGGCAGGCTGAGTAAAAATCTTGAATATAAATTCAGTGATGTGAATGCCTAAAGATTTTTGGTTTTTGTATATCTGTAGCTTTATAGATTTTAGTATACAGCTGCATTATTTCTAACACTTTGTCACTTTAGCATAGTAATTGCACTTTCTTACATAATTTTCTTGCATATTATGCTACCCTCTTGGAATCTCATTTGTCTTGCTTTTAGTCTAGCAAGGACACTTTGTTTTGCATCATAAATTGTAGACAGAAATAAAATGTAGGGCTAAAAGATTGAGAGAGAGGTTCCAGTGGGGCAGAACCCAAGGGTAAATTACCTAACCAACTGCTCTTCTATTTGCACAGTACTTTTTAGATATGTCAATTTTTGAAACATAAAAATTGTAGAAATCCAGTGCTGGGTGTGCCCGTAACCATTGGGAAACCTGGAAGCTTCCATTAAAGGTCTGGTTGTTATCTTATTATTTCAACATTGTTCCAAGTTTGTCTGGTTTTGTTGTTGTTTTTGTTTTTTGTCATTGTTGTTGTTGTTGGTTTTTTGTTTTGTGTTTTGTTGTTTTTGGTTTTGTGTATTTTTTTTTGTTTGTTTTTGGTTTTGGGTGTTTTTTTATTTCAGGTAAAAACATCATTATCACAGAGATGGAGGGCATAAAAAAATATCATGATTTGCACTGGGAATTATATAATCATTGTGTCTAAATTAATGAAGGAAAAAGTCAGAATAATGGTATGTATCACAAAGACATGATAGAAGCCTCTGTGAGTACGAAGATGACAAGAAATGACTTCAAGTGTGCAAGAAAATATAGGCAACTTATCTATGCTAAAATACATATATGCTAAATTATCACATACATAAACTTGCAAAAACTTCATCACCATTGGTACACAGTACAGTCTGTACTCATTACTTCTGCTCCAGAAAGGATTCACATCTTATTTTAAAAGTGTGGCATGCTAACTTGTCTCTAAAATGACAGACAAGTCAGCACAAACCTGAATCACTTTTAAATTTTATTGCTCAGCCTGTTATAAATCAATAAGCTTGAGAACAATTTCTGTATTCTGTGGAAAGCTGTAATACTTATTCCTAATGGGGACATTGTCCCTGCATAAATTCTGGTATTTTACAAGTTTGGGCTCCAAATACACAGAAAGACCTTTTTAAGACACTTCAGACATTTTAAAGTGTTATTAGTATAATATATACCTCTTTCAGTTTCTTGCAATAAATAAAACACCTGGTTTCACAGGTGGAGGATAAAGACATAATTTCCGTAATTTTTTTTTTTTTTTTGTATTTAAACTTCTTTAAAACACATTTATAAAATAGTTCACTTTTCTTTCCTGTAATATATGTGGCACATTCAGATACTTGTAGTGTGGGATTGTATTATAAGCGTGGTAATGCCCTACTGGGACAGTCTGCATAATTCTCTCAAGGTTTTATCATTTATGAGTGATCTCAAATTTATACTTAGAAAGTTCTTGTTACAGTACAATGTCTTTCCTATTCTTTGTTTGTATAATAGAAAAAATAACTGATAACACAGACAGTTTTAAATTGCATCACAGTACAAGCACGAATGTACTCATACGGTCAGTTAAAGGGTAAAGTTTTATTTCACTCCTTGGTCATGTTCCTAGGCTGAGCAGATACTATATCATTCATAAGGAAATGCACAGAGATGTCTTAAGAGAAATGGGGATAGAGATATTCAGAAAGAACCAATAGTCAGAAAAATGAGTTTTTGAATATTGTCTAATGAAACTGGGATTCTAAGTCTTAAAAATTATTTTTAACATAAAAAAAAATAGGTTATGCAGCTTAGATGTTGAACAGAGAATTAAAAGATGAAATATCATTCTGTGTGGCAGGCTTTATTATCATGACTGGGCAGAATTGTGTTTATGTCGTATAAGGAATTTTCATAGATTTTTACTGTCACCACTTTCTGTTTCATGTACAGAGAAAAAAATACCAAGCTGTCTATTATGGGCACTCTATACCTTAGTGTTATACTCAAGACCTGGTCTTCAGAAAATTTATGTTTTTTTACTACTGCAGGTAATTTAGATTGAAAAAGCGTTTAGCAAAAAGAGATGTGATGAGAACTCTTATTCTTGTGCTAAACAATTTCCACTACACCAATTTTTTGCATTTTCTAGTGGATGGTGCTGGAATCTTCCAACCTTAGCCATTCTATGATTATTTGTACCTGGGAGTCAAAGAATACATGCCAAAGCTGGGAAAAGCAGTGGAGTGAAATAACTACTGATGTGGGCCAGTACAGCACATTTTGATTTGTCAGAAAATAATAACATATTCAAAGACAACATTAAAGTTAACATTGCCTGGGCCTTTGCTTTGCATTAGGGAAACACAAACAAGTTTCCATGTTCCAAGGTTTTCCTGAAAACAAAACAGTGCTAGGAAGCCAGTCATACAGTTTTCCCAGTTTTGGTCATTATTTTCATGGGTGATAAGACTTTGAGGCATAGAAGCCACAGCATTTGAGCATGTCTCAGCTTTCCTGGGTTAAATGGAACAATGTTATATAAAGCAACTTGAAATCCACAGAGATGGATTTTTTAAGAGGTCAGTATCATTATTAGTGAGATGCCTAGTGTGAAGGTATCACACTAAAAGGAATTTCATCTCAAAGGGCATGAAATAGATGGAAAAAATTTTGTACCTGGATTAATGATACTGTCAGGACTTAGACTGTACCCTAAGACTTGTTAGAGCTTTACCTCAGAAAGACAACTGAACAGCAGCAGGTAAAGGGTACATTGCTAGAACATCCATTATTAGCAGCTGTGGTTTAGGCAGTCCAAACTATTTCCCTGGAAATATAGAATAAGTTGTCAGGAGGAAAAAGAATTATGACATACTCCACAATGAAAGTAAAATAATTTAAAATAAACGTTTTAACCTGGAGATATTTGTCCAACAATAAGACGAAATATGCAGTTGGAGGGAGAAGGAATATTGTTCTATTCAGGGAAAACACTCCCAAAATAAAAATATTTATTAATCTATGTTGGCTTTCAGTTATGAATGCCCAGAGTAGAAATGCATGTGTGATCATTCCAAAAAACAAAACAAAACAAAACAAAAATCATTTAGCATAAAAATCTCTTTGGTTCCTGTTGCTGCTCTGGTTTAGAGCAGGCATGGAAGAGTGCAGGTTGTGTTTTATGGATTTAGATGCTCAGGCCCAAGAGACTTCTTTTTGTTTCTATGTGCAAAATGTTTTGCTTTAAAAACATTTTGCAAACATTCCCATCTGAATGTACACATTAAAGGAGAAGAATCTGGATTATACATCTCTTCTGATTAACATTTCAAGTGTTGCCTGCTCCAGACAACTGCACTCTCACATCAAGTGCCATTTCCCCTCCTGCTCTGGCTTCAATGCCTTACTTTGAATTTGTACTTCTTTGGTCCCAGAGCATCCACAAAGAAGTATTTATACCTGGCACAGCCATGGAGCATGGCTGCATTTTATTTTCACTTTCCAAAAGGGCAATCATTTGCAGTTTAGAGCTAAACTTGTTTTAGCTTTGCTTTGCTTAACTTTAAGAACAAAAGTGTTAATAATGAATGTTGAGATAATGTAACAAGCTATGAAATATCAGAAGTTAATGAGAAAGCAAAAAGTGACAGAAGTGCTTATAAAAAATGAGATCCATCTCTATATATACAAAGCATTACTTACATCTACTTTGATACTTCTTGTATGCTGCTATTCCCTACACCAAAGAATACTTTTCAGATAGATTTATTATACTTGAAGTCAATTTTTAACATTCTTCTTTCTTTAATATAATCAAGATAAATTGTTTTCTGTAGCACTTTGAATGTGGAAAAAACAATGTTCATTTTCCTAGTAATTTGTTTTGTCTCATTTGTTTGCTTGAATTTAATCCAAATTGCATTGTAAGAGATGAATGGATAGAGCCTTTGTAGAACTAAACACACACATACTATATATATATATATATATATATATATATACATGTACACCTTATACCTCTGTGTGTATATATATATATACACCTTATATTTGTATATATATGTATATATTTTCTAACAATATATGAGAATTTTACTTTTGAGAATGTCAAATAGTAAGGAAATTTTCAGAACTAAAATATANACCTGGATTAATGATACTGTCAGGACTTAGACTGTACCCTAAGACTTGTTAGAGCTTTACCTCAGAAAGACAACTGAACAGCAGCAGGTAAAGGGTACATTGCTAGAACATCCATTATTAGCAGCTGTGGTTTAGGCAGTCCAAACTATTTCCCTGGAAATATAGAATAAGTTGTCAGGAGGAAAAAGAATTATGACATACTCCACAATGAAAGTAAAATAATTTAAAATAAACGTTTTAACCTGGAGATATTTGTCCAACAATAAGACGAAATATGCAGTTGGAGGGAGAAGGAATATTGTTCTATTCAGGGAAAACACTCCCAAAATAAAAATATTTATTAATCTATGTTGGCTTTCAGTTATGAATGCCCAGAGTAGAAATGCATGTGTGATCATTCCAAAAAACAAAACAAAACAAAACAAAAATCATTTAGCATAAAAATCTCTTTGGTTCCTGTTGCTGCTCTGGTTTAGAGCAGGCATGGAAGAGTGCAGGTTGTGTTTTATGGATTTAGATGCTCAGGCCCAAGAGACTTCTTTTTGTTTCTATGTGCAAAATGTTTTGCTTTAAAAACATTTTGCAAACATTCCCATCTGAATGTACACATTAAAGGAGAAGAATCTGGATTATACATCTCTTCTGATTAACATTTCAAGTGTTGCCTGCTCCAGACAACTGCACTCTCACATCAAGTGCCATTTCCCCTCCTGCTCTGGCTTCAATGCCTTACTTTGAATTTGTACTTCTTTGGTCCCAGAGCATCCACAAAGAAGTATTTATACCTGGCACAGCCATGGAGCATGGCTGCATTTTATTTTCACTTTCCAAAAGGGCAATCATTTGCAGTTTAGAGCTAAACTTGTTTTAGCTTTGCTTTGCTTAACTTTAAGAACAAAAGTGTTAATAATGAATGTTGAGATAATGTAACAAGCTATGAAATATCAGAAGTTAATGAGAAAGCAAAAAGTGACAGAAGTGCTTATAAAAAATGAGATCCATCTCTATATATACAAAGCATTACTTACATCTACTTTGATACTTCTTGTATGCTGCTATTCCCTACACCAAAGAATACTTTTCAGATAGATTTATTATACTTGAAGTCAATTTTTAACATTCTTCTTTCTTTAATATAATCAAGATAAATTGTTTTCTGTAGCACTTTGAATGTGGAAAAAACAATGTTCATTTTCCTAGTAATTTGTTTTGTCTCATTTGTTTGCTTGAATTTAATCCAAATTGCATTGTAAGAGATGAATGGATAGAGCCTTTGTAGAACTAAACACNTCAAATAGTAAGGAAATTTTCAGAACTAAAATATAAATAAATAAATAACAAAAATCAACAAATTTTCCTCACTTTCAAAATACTCCTTATAATAAGAAAAAAGAGGTTTAGGATTTATAAGGAAATGCAACATCCAGAAAAAAAACTTCCTTTTTTTTTACCTTTATCCTCATTTCCTTTTTAGTATTAAGTCTTTGCAAGCAACTATATTTTACCTGTTGCACAGTGCTGAGTGTTGTATAAAGGATAATAAAGCTTTAAAGTGCTTAGTTTATAACAGGTTTCTACAATCTTCCCTCCATATCATTGCTACAGAAATAGACATGATAATGTTATGGGGTACTGAAATATCTGTCAGCATACTATTATAAAAATGAAAGATTTAGGTTTGGATGGCATTTTTCACACAGCAAAATACAAAGCTAGTAATGCCAGGAAAGGATATAGAGAAAAAAAAATCTTTTCTGATATGTTTTATACTCATAAGACACACATACTGTTGTAATTCCTCTTCTTTCATGATTTTAATAAAATATCTGTTTTACCACTCTAACTTTCCAATATCTCTTACTGGGAGGAAAAAAAGGGAGATGCTTACAGAATCTTTCAGCGATTGCAGCTGTGATCTTCAAATCAAGGATTCTGCTCAGTCTGTAAGAGCTTTTCTTACTTGCCTAATCAAGGAAACTTAGATTTCACATGTAAAAAATAGGTATTCCCCTGTTCCACCTACCTAAATAAGAAGCTCTATCTACTTACTCTCTTCTTCTTCTGGTAGTTCCTTTCAGATGTTAATGAACATTTACATATAAAAAGCTCAATGCTAAATCTATAATCTCTGTTAAAACCAAGCATTTATCTCCTGTTATTCTCTTGTAAGATTTTAAGCTTTCTTTATACACTTTTTCATTCCCCCATGTGTATTTGCTTTGGTTTCTAGCAGCCCACTTGTGAAATGAGCTGTTCTGAATTGCTCACCTGGATTTCCCTCCCACTGTGCTTTCATTAGCCTTCCAACCACTCAATTAGATTGTCATATCACAGTAGGCACTTAGACAGCATGTGTTGCTCAATTATCTCTTTTAAAACAAAAAAAAAAAAGGAAACCTAAATAAAATCAAACTAAATACCCCCCCACCCCCTTACCCCTCCCACCAAAACACTAAAGAATTTTCTTGTTTTTCAAAATAAAAATCTGTGAAGTTGGTTCTCCTCACACAAATTGATAACACTGACTTTCAATTTAAAAATATGCAGAATTTAGATTTTTAGATTATGAAGAAGAAAAAAGGAAAATTAATAAAAATTTTGGGTAAGCATAGAAGCCTTCTCTTCCTTTTCTCCAAGCATATGAAAAGTTTACTACCTATTCTGCTGTATTACAGAGAAATAAGTTTCCTAGAAGGTCAGAGATATAATACACACAATACACACAAAAAAAGAAGAGGAAGGGGATAAAAAAGGCAATGAAAACACTAAAATGCACATGTAATTCAAGTTTTCTGTCCCAGAAGTTGATTCTTCTTGTTGATATCTTCATATGCATATCTGTATCATATCTCATATCCTTTCACATCCTATGTGGATATCATCCCCCTAAACAGGCATTACCAAAATGCATTCTAATATGACAAAAAAAACCCTAAAACAATACAAACCTAACAGCATTAATTTCCCATACGTTAAAATAAGATTCTGCCCTGCCTTCCAGTTTAAACAAGAAGCAATGAGTATGAATGGCTATGAAAAGCAAAATTATGGGGTTTAGTGCATTATTTAACTATATGAATAAAAGCATAAATGCACACATTTAATGAGGGTCTTGGTATAAACTGCATACTACTGTGAAACTCAGATTTTTCTATTTATTTTATTGTGTTCCAGATGAACTACAAAATAATACTGAGGTCATTTTGGTAAGTGATGTTTAGCCACTTGAGTAGGGATGTTCATGTCTGAAAGGTGCATTGGGACCCTGACAGGATTTCATGGCTCTTTTATTGAATGTGGATGTAATTTACTGAGTTGTACATGCTACTTCCTTGTTGCTGGATGTCCTGAAACATTGGTAAGACACTGTTGTTTTGAAATATCCAGATAATTGGGAGGAGCAGTTAGAATTTCCTGCTTTTGAACACTTCTGATTTTTTCAGCAAAGCAATCTCATTTTGCTTGGACATTCCCCACTTTTCCGGCGGGGGGGAGGGAAGAAAAAACAAACAAACAAACAAAAAAACCCCCAACAACAAAAAACCAAACCAACAAACAAAAAAACCCCAGGTTTGCAGCAGATGTATTTTACCAGGATATGCAGTAGTGGTTATACTTGCCAGCAGACATATTTTACATGGATGCTTTTGGCACGCTCTCTGACACAGATGGTGTTTGCTCAGCAGCACAGCCAGAGCACTGGCTCTGGCTCTGGATCATCACTCTACCTGGATCTACACAGAGGGTTTAGAAGCAACCAAGTGGTTAAAATAAGTGTAGAAATACCTATCTCTTCTGTCAAGTTTCTTCCAAGCTTATAGCTCATTCTTCTAATTTTAAATAAACAGACTAGGACAAGGCTAGACTATTTGGTCTGGTTTTCAATCAAGTGGAATCTGGACAGAGGAAGAAGTAGGCTGAAAAGATTCAACAGCTCTCAGAAACAATTATAAAAAATCCATTCCAATTTCACTGAAAACATTTGTCATTTTTTTCTTCGAAAATGAATTTAACAAATAGAAATGAAGATGGAAGGATAAATTTTATTTTTCCTGTACAATAAAAATATACATAGACATTCAAAAGCTGATGCAATTTTTGCTGTGTGATATTTCTATTTATTCACAATAAGCTCATTAGGTGCTCTGGTTTGAGTTGGGTTGGGCTTTGCTCTCACAAAAGCGCCCATTGACTTAGGAGTCTTACTGTATTTTTAGATGTAAGTATTCTTTTATGAGCCTTGAGACTTTTGTCCTTGTGTAAATTGACTAGAACAGCTCTCCTGTGGACACTTTATTTGCAAAGAGAAATATCTCTTTTCAGAATAATTGTTCTGCTCATGACAAGGCCTTTATAGTGAAATCGAAATGCCAGGCAACTTTTCTCCTTACAGACAAGGTTTCAGTATCATGGTGAGCCTAATCCCTTGCTTATAAGGAAAGTATTAAATTACATTCTGGAACCTCAGAGAAAATATAGGTAGAATTTAAGTACTGTGAGTGTCATATCCAGAGTTACCAATGTGCTGGTGAGGTAAGAACACTTCCATGTCCTCATCATCTTAAATATATAATTTTATATAAATATATGTACACACACATACAAATATACTAATTTTTACTGTGTATACACATACAATACCATTTGCTAAATTCTGCTACCTTGCTCCTTTTGCCTCTTCCAAAAGTAATTCCTTATTTTTTCTTCTATTTCTCAATAAGAATTAAAAAATGAAGAATTTTGTGTCCTCTATATGTTGTAAATTTGCCCCCTATCTTTGGGGTACAGACCCCAAAGGTTTTTATAGTAAACCCTAATTAAATCCTTAATTCAGGTCAGGAATTTTCAACAGCACAGGAATTCCGGTTAAGAAACAGACTAAAAGTTCATTCTCATGATGTCACATGAGAATGATGTTTCATATCCAATTTCCAAATCTAGCTTTTTAAGCAATCTTTCCATTTAAATTTAATATAATATCAGGATAGAGATTAACTGACTTAAAAAGATTCTAAATTATATATATTAAAAAAATATCCCTAGAAGCAATTGGAGAACCCTTTTGTCCCTAAATAAACCTTAACCATGCAGACTTGGTAGCAGTTGGTAGCAGTAAAATATCCCCTGAAGAATTTTCTTACTATTTTCTCCTCTTCATTTTTTACCAATGCCACCATCAGAGCAGGACTTAAGTAATTTGAACAGTTGACTGTGATAGAAACAATACCCTCCCATCACTTGATTGACACAATTTGGTAGATTTGTCAGAATTTATTTTAGCTAGAGGGAAAAGAGTAAAACAGAATTTTAAACAATTTCTTCTGTGATAACCAAAAGGTCTGTCTGCAAGGAACTTGGATGACAAAAACCTCTATAGTGAAGGCCAAATATTTCTGCTAGAACACACTGACAGGAAGGCAGATTTGAGTACATTTGTGGTTGTGTCTTTTCAGTGTCTCTAAGGGCTCAGTCAAAGCAAGCTTGCTAGCTTCAGAGAAAATAATTGAAAACTAATTTTGAACACAGCCATTTATTGTGTGGGAAAGACATGCAGATGAGGATGAATGAAGAAGGGAGGGAAGTGGTGCTTCGCTGGAAGTGGAGGACTGTGGCTTTGACTTTGGAAGACAGAGAAGGGTATATAAAAATGGGAACACAGCCCATGACAAAGAAAATTGTTGCCTTTAGTCAGTAGCTTTCATTAAATCAAACACTAAGTGGCAATTACTGAGATTCAATAGGTACATTCAGACTTTGACAACCTTCCTCCTCCTCCAAACATGGCTTTTATATTTCGTTTGTCTTGAAACACCTGATGGCTTTGTGATGTGAAACAACTATTACTCCAAACTATATAACACAGTGTGGGACAATCAAGTGATCCGTGAAAGGCTCTTTTATTTCTAGGTAATTTGAGACTTTTTTATTTATGGCTTGTCTCTGATTGTGTGGGAATGTATATGTGAGTGTGTGTGGAATTATGTTCAAAGGTTAACCTCTTACATTTTCAGCTCTGTCATGCTATATATGTGTGGGGTGGTGGTGTTGGTTTTTTTTTTTTTTTTT
>VWYO01011769.1:104194-119478 GCA_013400275.1 Rhadina sibilatrix | reverse complement strand
TTTTTTTTTTTATTTTTATTTTTTTTAATTTGTTTTGTTTTGTGTTTTTTTGGTTTGGTTTTTTTAACATGAAACCAGTTTTCAGTTTTGCTTTATTTTTCATCCCAATCATCTACATATGAAATACTAGGCTTTCAATATTTGATGTAGTAAACCAAATTTCATGGAAACGAAACAGGAAAGATAATTTTATAATTTATGATAGCTACAACAAAAATGTTAGTAAGATAAAATACAAATTACCAAATCTAGCCAAGTCACTCATTTTAAAATACATGCTTATGTGTGTGTGTGATTTAATACTATGTTATGTGGCTAAAAAAAGGATAGTGTTTAAGAAACACAGAAATAAAGAAACAAGTAAAATCCAAGTATCTATTAAAGTTCATCATGCCATGAATGAAGTACTTTGAATAAGCAAGTTACATCTTAAATACAATTTTTCTTTTAAACACTCTTCTCGTGATTGAAAGCTCATTCCAAAATCCCAGAAAAAATGTTTTGTAAGTTAGTTTCATTCTTGCTTTTAACTTAGTTCTGTACACTGTTAGGGAAGCCTGAGTAGGAGCTTAGCAGAAAGTTGTGTTTGATACACCATGTGTTGGATAACAAAATGCTTTGTGTCCAAAATGATACCAGCTCTTGATGAAGAGAGCTATTCATCTGTATGTGACAACTTCAGATAACATTCAAGGTATGTTGAAATACACATCTTTTGCAAACACACTCTAGATGTGAGTGTTAATGGGACAGACTTATGGTACATCTGTCCCTGAAGAATATTGATTTCCTGATGCTGAAAAATCTTTGCAAGTTTAACTAACCCCTTTGAATATATTATTTCTACTTTCTGCAAAGTCTTGGGTTTTATCTGTGAAGAATCCATAAAAATAAATATCTAATCTTTCTTAGTTTTTGATATTTATTTGGATAAAACTGCACAGCTTCCAGATATATCCCTCTCAAAACTTATAAACATCTTTACTTTCTCTTCTTTTTCTCAATCTACAGGATTTAAATAGTAGGTAAAAACTATTTTTAAAATGTTTACTGCTAAAATTAAAGCATGCATTAAAAGGCAGAATATATTTAATGTCATATTTTAAAAATATTATAATCAGAGATTTTTATTTTTCCTCCAGACTCAAACAAGACCACATTTTTAAATGGATTTATAACAAGTTAATAATTCTGTTTTTAAATTAGCTTTAACTTTAAGGCTTTTGACAATTACAGGGCTATAATGGGTGAAGGAAAATAATAGGAAAATACTTTGCTAAGAGGATCACATCTGTATCCACATTAAGATGCACATTAGTACTCAGATTCATGTATTTTCATATAGCTTGAACTTTAGCTAAGGTTCATAAGGATCATAAACACCATCTTCATATGGAAAAAACCCTATATTTAGAAAGTTTTCCAACACAGAATATATGAGAAGTGCAACATNAATATATTTCTTTACAGTAAGTACACTGGCAAACACCGATTATTAAATAGCTACTTTTATAAATAAGGCTTTGGTGACTACTGATTGCTTCACATCAACAGTGCACTTAAAATTAATAAAAGATATTTGCTTTCCTTTTTTTTTTTTTTTTTTTTAATAAAATCTCTCACTTGAAGAATATGTGTTTCTGTTTATGTGAAACTTAAACCTGACTCTGGAACAACATTATTGACATTTCTATACTACATTTCAGGTTTTTGGTTTTGATTCTTTGAGACAACAGCTTAAGTCCATCTATTCCTCACATGCAGCCTGAGATGTGCAACACACTGCCAGCCCTCTCACTGTTTCCCTTCAAGGCTGGCAGATATGGCAATGCTCCACTCCAAATTCTCAGTGGAAAGAATCATTCTGATGCTTAACCTGTCTGGTTCCAGGCAGTGTTGGAAAGGGAGGGGCTACTGAAGAGGTGGAAAGCATAGTTTAAAAGAGGAAAAATTGTTTAGAATGCTAAACATGTTTACATCTGTTACTATTTATGATTTCATCACTGCAACCCATATTTCCATTTTTGAAGCTATTTTGCTTTAATAAATGAGTCTTTAATTAGCAATATATTTAAATTGGGAGAAAAAAAGGTGTTGAATCTAAGAAAGATACTTGAAGTGTTCTTTTTCTTGTTCTGTTTTGTTGGGATTTTTTGGGGTTTTTTTTTGTGGTTTTAGTTGGGTTTTATTTGGGTTTGATTTCTTTTGGGTTGGGTTTTTGCTTTCATACAACAAATTGGCAGATGTGTAGTTATGGGGACAGACCATGTTTCTCTTATATAAAACTTTTTTGTGTTCCTCTAACAAAAATATCTCCTTGTACTGATTGTGAAAGTAATATTTTATTTGGTTGCTACTATAGCTGCTTGTGAAATGATGGTGATGTCAACCCTTAACAACTATGCTAAACACCTGAAATTTCAACATTATGAAATAGTCAAAACTACTGCTATTATTAGGATACTTTTGCTGCAAAATTACTGACTGTCAGTGCTATTACTGTGAGTACTGCAATCATTTTTACCTCCTATTCCTGTTACTGACTACTATTGTCATGATTGTTTCCATACTAAGTCTTTTGTTGCTGCTACAACTGCTACTATTAATATTAAAAACTGGTCACTGGTTTCAAATTGCTTCCATTTCAGAGCCAGTGACATTGCCAACAAGGGATCCTTTTTTCTTTTGTTAGTTTGCAGTCAGATAAAACATTTTCTAATACTATTTATTCCTTGACTAGAGAGAACAAGCCTGGATGACTAGTTTAGACTAGATTTCTTGATATAATTCAAGTTAATGGAATGACTCCTCTGTTAATGAAGAGATCTCCACAGAATGAAGAAAATATGAAGTCATGATCTTTTCTTTGCAACAGGATACTCTAGTCTCAAAAGGTTCTGATTTATTTATTTTACTTTCAAAGTTGTAACTCACCCAAGCTCATGAAAAGAACAAAGTGGAACTTAAAAAAGACAGAAGGATCTCTTGCACCTAATTTACAATAACACTTGTCTCTTATCACATTCTTCTATTGTCTGAGTGCTGAATCAGAGTCTTAGTAATACTCAAAGCACAAATTTCCTATTTGCAGAAATCACTGCCAAGAGCAAATGCCATATAAATTCACATCTCAGTATTCTTAATATTAGGGAAAAATCACTTTCTCGGTTCTCTTGGCTCAGAGAATAATTTGCTCTTGTCTTGGAATATCCTTTGTGCCAGTTTTATGCTGTTATTAAGTTATATTAGCAGCATAATATGTGCATCCTCATTCTTACCAGCTAGTGTATATCTTCTCTTTCCTTCATCCTTCCACAAATTTTTCTTTGTTCTGGAGACAAGTAAGCAGAAGAGAATTGTTTTCTTTTTCCTGAATATCCATTGTACCATCTAAATAGCTTCCTCTTTTGCTAGACTTCTTCCAGCTAAAGGTTATGATTTGGTTATGTTTCTAGAGGGATTAAATGCTGAATATGTTTAATAGGTAGAACAAGCGTCTTGCTATTGGATACACCTCTAAGAATTAAAAGGTATGTAAAAAATAAAACAAACTCAAGCAAAATAAAACCAAAAAAGTCCTTCTTTGTTTCATGGAATCTGATCTGGACCAAATGGTACTTTTTTAAAGTGTTAAAAGACTTCTTTCTCTTTTATGATCTGAAATCAAACTTCTCGATTCATTACTTTTTTGTTTGTTTGTTTTTGTTTTTGTTTTCGGGGGTTTTTTTTCCCTTAAATGCAGATCAAATAAGTCATGTGCTTCTAGGAAAATATTTAAAACTTAGGAAAATTGCATTAGCAGAAGTTCACATTTTTACCTGCTGCATGTGGTAGAAATATAAAACAAAAGAAAAAAAAAAACAGAGAAAATGTTTTGGAGATTTGATAAATATAAAATAATTTTTTGCAATAATTTTTGGCTTCTGAAACACAGTATGTAGTAAACAGTTCAATATGAATCTTGTTACATGTAGAGAATGACTAAAAGTTTTCTATGGAGAAGAGGAGACAGGTGTTACCTTTCTTGTACCCAGCAGTATGTTGAAAACAGTACATAAAAATACAGTTTTATAATCTAAATCTGAACTTGTGTCTACCTCACTAGGTTGTAGGAGGTTCATTCAAAATATATGTGTAACCCTACTCTAGCAAAAAGAAAGTGAAATGCAAAAGTGAAATGCAAAATTCTCAAATCAACAAGAGTATATCAAGATGTCTGGCACAAGGACAATCACAGAGATTACTATGAGTAATAAATTATTAATTTTATTTCTAAATTAGTTTTTCCCCTCCACTCTTTAGAAATGAAAGAGAAAATCAAGAAAATGAGACATCAATCTTATATATCAAATCAATTAACAAAGCAGTTAACTTTGACCTTCAGAAGTCCTTTGATGTTTGTTTCATCACTCTGTTGGGAAGACTCTACCTTTTTCTTTGTATTTGTAAAGTAAGTTCTTTGTAAAGTAAAGTATAACAGGCATCTAACTCAGGCCAGAGTTTCTCCTGCAATGAGCACACATCAGCAATAAATCATGATAATCAACAGATGAGCTTGAAAAAATAACACTGACTTACTAAAATGCTTGAAAAATCGAAATTCTTATAACTTTTACAAGAAAACAGCCATCATGCCAGCTTTTATTTGTGTTAGGGAGGAAGAATATT
This sequence comes from Rhadina sibilatrix, assembly GCA_013400275.1. Classification (NCBI taxonomy): domain Eukaryota; kingdom Metazoa; phylum Chordata; class Aves; order Passeriformes; family Phylloscopidae; genus Rhadina; species Rhadina sibilatrix. The sequence goes on along the minus strand of VWYO01011769.1, from coordinate 114,810 downwards.
AATGCTTACCAAATAAATATATCAGCAAATAAAAACATTTTCAAAGTTGAAACTGGTCTTTAGAGAAGAAAAAGCTTTGTGCACAAATAAAAATATTTGGTATTGTTGTTTTAACCTAAGGCAACAGATAAAGTATAAGAAAAATATCATATTTACTACTGAAACATGAAGATTTCTGATTCTGTAATTTGTTTGAAATAAGGTATGTTTAAATTGCACAACAGCAGATATTTCTCCATCTCTCTATTGATGAACAATCCATCAGTGCCTCTTGACATCAGCACTTGGGAGATAAGCTTCAGAGGGATTGAAAAACTGAAACAGTTAGAAAATGGTATTCCATCACACACGTATTGCAGAGATTGGTTAGCCTTTTCTTCTTTATTGTTTTCCCTTTGTGCAATATATATACATTTTGTGCATATGGGTTATTTTAATTTTAAATTGTGTTAATCTGAACCAAATTACATTGCCACCCTTATATATTCAAAACCAAGAAATGTTTCAAACTGGTCATAAGAGAGAAAAATTAAGAGCTGAAATATCTACAACGATCACTCATCCTCAGAGCATCTGCTAAAGCAAGTACTGGTGAGAAACTTTTTGATTAGCTCTAGTAAGGTAAACATGAAAAATACAATGAAAATATTCCCAGAGCAAATTTGAAGTATTTCATATTTGAGTCAAGCTAATAAAGGTGCACAAAGAATGGAAGGTCTTATTCATCATACGCTTATAAAGGAATCGAACATTGTTCCACTGAGCCCCATGAGGTGAAATTTCAAGACTAAAAAATCCACAAACACAGCTTCAAAAAACATTTCTCCTCTCCTCATCTGTGTTTGGAATACAAAGAGCATGTCTGCAACCATCATTCCCATTTTTCTAGACATTTGTGTCCATTTGTGTTTCCTTCTACTGTGGTTAAAATGAAATATTAGCTTGAATTATGGCTAGGAAAGTCTAGTGAAATATTCTAGCAGCTATATACTTTCCAGAAAGGTGCAAAAATTGTTCCTATGGAAGTTACGGAAAGAAAACAAGACAGATGCCTTGATCTCCATCAACTGTCAGCAAATTTCATAAAATCCACATATTTGATCTCTTCGGAATCAGGGGTTGATCCTTGGAGAATGAATACTCAGTATGCTCTTCAAACAAATTTTTTGACTCATACAGTAGCACAGAAATGAGATTTCTGCCTTCTAAATCCATGCAAACCACATTTTTGTTATTTAAATCATGCCAATTAATACTGCCTTTTAAACTGGATCTATAGAGATACTTAAAATAAGAATGAGGTAAGAATTTTCATCAAATTTCATGGTGTTCTATGATCCCAGATTCAATTTCCTTCTAGACACTTCCCCAGTGGCAGACCTAGATATATTACAATATTTCACTTTCTTTAGTATTCCCTTCATTCCTCTTCCTCATTGTTTTCGTGGTAATGACAAACAGGCACTGGATCACCATGGAACATCCCAACAGATCCCTAGTCTCTGTGAGTGCAGAATCAGTGGCTCAGGGCATGCCACAGAATGCACTTTAATAAAGTTGCTTGTCCTCTGGATTATCTTGGCTCTATTTCTGGCATTCCCAGTTTTAGGCAACTTCCTTAGCAGCACTTGCTGTCAAGCCAGCTTTCTCACAATCTTGCAGGACAAGAATTTTTATAGAGTTGTCCTATAAATGTGCCAAGCATTTGTAATAGTAAAGCAGCTCAGGAGATCTTGAAGCTGATAAATCCACATGAATTCATTATTCTTCAATTTAAATTTTGAAAAGTTTTAATACCTACATAACACAAACAACAAGTAAAATAAACAATTTCCAAGGACAAATGAGAAATACTGTAAGGTATTTGAGGTATTTGATTTCTAGAATTTGTAGCCCTTCTGTTACAAATTCAGGAACCACCACAATTTGGCCTAGGGTTTTATTATTGAATCTCCTGCCCAGAGTCTTGATTTATCAAGAGAATTACTGAGGATTTTGTAATCTTTGAATGAAAGCCAGGTCCAGACTGGAATGAATTTGGATATGATTTGTGGTTCCCTATCAAAATCTGATCAGACTCAACTGTTCTGTCTGGAGTTTTCATTTTAATTTTTCAATTTGACTGATCTAGAAACTTAGGAGTGGGGGCTAGCCAGAGAGATGAACATAGCTTTGTGAAACATTTTAAAGGCAACTACCACAATCACACAGACTTCTGCTTTCACCTTGAATCAAAAAATGGTGCAGCCTTCTTTTTATAAAAAGGACACAAATTTCTCACTAACAACTGGGTACCTTTGAAAATTTATTTTAGTTTATTGCAATATTTTTTATTAGTGAAATTTGTTTTCCTTCTCTCATTCCAGCTTCGCTTTGCTTAATTGTGCCCAAAATTATGTAACCCCATAGGCTAAGATACACTTTATTTACTGCCCTGAAGTGATAAATTTGGATTGTATGATTGTATAAGAATCAAACACACGTGCCATGCCCACAAAGAGAAAACAGTACAAAGGCTTCTTGTGAGCTAAATCTCACATGAGCTTTCAGTCAGGGACCTGGGCTCAGTACTGTGAATTAGTCACTTATTTTTTTTTGGTTACATTTTTATGTTTTACCAACAGAATATAACCCCTCCACCACAATTTGTGGCATTTTCGTTCTTCACAAATATTGAATTCAAAGCTCCCAGCACTCTGTATCTTCCCATGCTCATATAGAGTCCCTGATCTCACCCTTTTTGGATAGGATATTTGGAGCCAATGCAGCAGCTGCTTAATCCAAGTTTTAAATGAAGCTCACTGCAAACATTTGCAGCAGTGAACTAATCAGGTTTGATCAATGAGAGCCTTTTCCTCCATAAGTTTAAGTATTCTAGACAAGTGCTATGAATACTTCTGGCTCTGGGTATGGTTTCACTTAGGAATTTGGAAGGGGTGGGGTAGGCTCACATGGGTAAAGTGGGGCATGATGAAAGTTTTCCACAGAGAAAAGAATTAAAGGTTCGGTAACAGAAAGATAGGGAGCTGAAAAATATATGTCAGAATTATTTCTTAAAGAGATCTCTTTGGGGAATGTACTTAATTTATTATTTCAGAAAATTTTACATCTTCTGAAAGGAATACAAACATACCCAAAGACAGTTCTGAGGTTTTATGCCTAAGAAACTTCCTACTTGCCTCCAAGGCATTCAGTCATCTTGTTTACTTTGCAATGTCTGGGACACAGTAACAAACACTTTTCTTGATTAGGTCTCAGTGAAGGTTTCAGAGGCCATAACTGGTTCACAGCTGTCAAGGCTTTTCTTACCATTGCAGGGAGCAGCTGATTATTCTCTTCAGTCTCAATAGTGAATCACTTTACGCATGCATATAAGGCTCTGGATTTCTTTCTGGGTTTTATAAAGTTTTGATTTTTTTTCAATTTATTTTTCTCTTTAACTGGCCACAGAGTCATGTATAATATAAAATTCTTTACCAGATAATTCAAAAGTGAAGCTTTAAGAAAAAAAAAAAACAAAAAAACAAAAAAAACAAAACTATCAAAAATATTATTCTGTAGTTATTAGTTCAAATTAATAAATCCAAAATAACCTGCAGGAAATTTAATTATTTTATATTCAATTTCTCGGAGAATTAAAATCACAACATGAGCAGGAAAAAGTCCACCCTAACACACTTAAAAAAGCTCAACCAACTAATCAACCAAATAAAAAACAAAAATAAAAATTAAAACAAAACCCCAAAGAACAAAAACCAAAACAATGCCCTCCCTTCCTGATGTATTTCCCCCCTGCCCGCCCCCCTGGCTGCTGTGCTAGCTCAGTCTTCTGGGGAGCTTTGGGGGGAATACCTCAGGGGATAGGGTAAAAGATTCAAAAGAGGCCCTTACTTCAGGATTATTCCAAGGCTTTATTCTCGAAGGGGTCCCAGGGCAAAGACAGATCAAACAAGGAAGAGCATGAGTTGTTATCTAGACTCTGTCTCAGGACAGATAGCTGGCACAGAGCCATTGGTCAGAGATAAGGGAAGGGCAGGGTAAACTAATAGGTTACAGGCTTTAGGGGGTTCTGGGGAAAAAACATTTCCCCAGAGGAATACAACACCTTCCCTCTGAATAACAGTAAGTAATAAATATCTGAAGTCTAGATTTTTTGGTACCTGGGTGTATAGAGATGTACAAAACTGGCAGGAGACTATTTTTAACTTCCTCTTCACACACTTATTTTAGGACTGAACAAGGTTAGCGACCTTTTTCTCTGGTCATCTTAGACTGCTATGTATTTACCCTTTCTTTTACCTTCCCCATTAGTGTGTCATTGCCAGCAGATGTGCATAACCTCTCATGCAGTTAATGGAAATAATCAGAAACTTTTCTGTTAGGGGTGAACAGTCTACTTTACATATCATAGGTATCTACAAATTTCATCCTAGAAATGTCTGTTTTCATGGACACAATCCCTTTCCCAATCCTAGATCTCACTTATTGTCTATATGGAGACAATTGAACTAAAACAGGAACTCACAGGTTACATCACAGACGTAAAGTTCTGTGGGGCTCTCCTCAAGTGACTACTAAGAAAAGCTTAAGAAGTGGGGAGGTGAAGTATGTGGCAGTTAAAGAGAGTCCTACACATTTCATTGATACTAAGTAATGGTAAGCACTTTGATTCAGCCTAGTTTTAATTTAGCTTTAAGTTATAGGTCAGCAATTGTTTTAACTGAGAAGGCTCAGACACGATTTCTTTTAAAATGTCCTCTAAATATCCAAAATATGAACAGATTATTTCTAATTCACAATTAGATTTTAAAATAATTTAGAAAATCAGTTTCTTTATGCTGTGTTGCTTTTCTTCTCTCCCTCAAGTCCAATAATGTGATTTAACGGGAACTTATTCCCACAATGTGACAAGTGTAGGTCTATCAGTATAAATATAAAAGACACACTGTGATGTCTGAGTTGACAATAGTATCTTGTTTCCGTTTTTTGTGTATGTGGTGATGTTTCTGGCTAAACCATGGGAAAGGCTCAAAGAGCATTTCAACAATGTTTGAAGTTATTAAAATGTGACACATGCAGATCTTTCTTGTTTCTGTGTTTTTAAATTCAAGCATAACTTTAACAATTGCTTAGGAAAATTGGGATATGCAGCTTTTACTCGGGTTTTTAATATGCTTGATACTTTATTATGGGGTCAGTAGCTATATATTCACAAAGATGTGATATTCACTTGAGTATTAAAAATTCATATACTGAATGGGTATATGTAAAATATTTGAGCAATAAGATGTTTTGGAAAATTAACTTATAAATTTTAAATTGAAACACTGTATTTGCTTGGAACATTACTTTTTCCTCATTCTTAAGGGATATCCAGGGTGTTAAATAATCTTCCTTGGGTTTATTTTATAGCTGGCCTAAATTTATTACTCTTAAAAGTAAAGGAATGTATCTTAGCCTAAATGAACATAAAACTTATATGGATTGTGGAATTTTTAAAAGTGATTGATACTGCACATTTGGAATACAATGTGTCTTTTTACATAGTGCAGAACAGAAATTTAAGACTGGATAAAGAGTATCTATACTGTAAGAAGTATATGCTTCCTTATGTGCTCAGACAGTGATGGAAAAATATTGTTTTAAAAACATCCTTCTCCATGACTGTGGTGGGTTCTTTTGCATTTAAGAACAGATGTATCTTGTATTAAAATTCACAACACTGAATGCTTTCCTATCTGTTTTCATTACGTATATTGATTACTGTTTACTCTTAGTGATCTTTTTTCCAAGACTTCATAACAAGAAGATTCCTAACAGCATTATGGATTTTTTTTTAATGTTTTCTATTGCGGTCACGAGAGGGACTACACTAAAACAGGAAGGACTACATTCAGACAGGTTGAATTTTTTTGGAGACAACTGAGATCAGGTGCCTACAGGTCTATGTCTACGTGTGAGGGAGGTGGCAGACCTGCCCCTACAATTAACAAAGAGAAAGCCAATATCATCAGTGCAGCCTAAAATACTTTTTTCTGCTGACATACTGTAGGTGTCAGTTTTAGGATAAGCTGAATGGCTGCCAAAGCTGTTTTGACTTTATTCATTAGGTCTTATTTAACTAATTTGTGAGCAGAAATAGCTATGTAAGTTAACCTGCAGGTAAATCACTTACTAGTGAGACACAGAATTACTAACTTACTTCATTTCCAGACAAAATAGGTTCTTCATGTGTGGTGGAATAGATTTCAGGAGCACTGCAATTAATAAAGAAAAACTGGTTTTTATCAGCAAAAACAATTCATATGTTTGCTTTTTTAGGTAATATATGATATTTTCTTATCCACATAACAATATTGATGAACCACTGGAATAATTGCCTGGATTCACTGATCAAGCTTCTTTCAATCATTTAGTTAAGTTCTGTATTCATAGCTTAGTTGAATAATTGAAAATCCCATGTGCTATTCATAGTAATAATTAATAATGATTAATTATTTAATGCTTTGGTTTTACAACACCCAGAAGCTGGCTTTGTGGCTTTTATTGACAAAAAAGTCAAAATAAACATTTAAATCATACTTTAAATCATCTATAAAGCTAAAATTGTCATTTTCCTGAAGTCAAAGTGAAAACGTTTGGCCAAAGTAATGTAGCAGGTCAAATTTGAGACCCATGTTGACTTTTACATTCACAGTTTTATGGAATTTAAGTTAATCCTAACAAGTCTTACATGAGTCCTTGAGAAAAGAGTGAAGATATATCAACAAAATGGGATTACTGCTAAAGATAAACAGACATATCTGCAAAGGTTGTTCACCTACCTGCAAATACCAAATTAATAGCCTATATAACTAGGATATGTTAGATGGCATGAGACACAGAAAGAGTCCTGAATAATGGAAGAAATGTTAACTTGGTTATTCAAAGTTGAGAGAGTTGCTGGTGAGAAATCAACAAAATATTTTAAAGGAGCTGGAGAAATTGTGGGGGTTCAATTAAGGATTGTTTAATCTATGTGTTACAAAAGATAGGTTTTCTGAAGCTGCTGAGGATAATTGCCCATGTGTATTTCTATACAGATTTATGATTTTTTTGAGAATATTGAATGTGAATGAATAAAGACTCTTGACCTGTAAACCCTTGAAGTCAAAATCTGTAGCTTTTGTTTGTTTGTTTTTAATGATCAGAGTATAATGAATGTCCTTCACTATCTGTCAAAGTTTCTTACTTTCGACTCAAAACAAGATTTAAAAGAAATTTTAAGTGACATTTGTCATTGATAACACCATTTAGTATCCTAATACATTAGTAAAGCAGCAGGACAGATGTTATGATGATAAGGCAATACGTAAACTTTTGGTTTTCCTAGGGCTTATTTGGATAAACTCTTAAAGACAATAAATTGTCTCAGCATTTTTTAATCCATACCACAAACAGTAGAGTAAGAAGACCACTGCTATCTGTTAAAAGCTATTCCAAAAAAAGGCAACATGTGTCCCAAAATTTTCAAGAGGGAAAGGCATGAAGCCTGCTGGAATTTGTATCTTAAATTTGCAGTTTGAGACGAACACTTAAAAACTTAATTGTGTAGGAGCAACAAATCCCTCTGCTCCAAGCTCATCTCATTGTTGTAATGCTTATCCCACAATCCCATGGTAGATGGTTCAAGAGAGTTCTGTTATCTTCCATATCACTCAAATACTATTAGAATTAACAATCTTGTGTGAAATGTTGGGTAGCAAAATTTGTCGTATGGGGCTTCCAAAGTCTAACTGACAGAGAGATTAAATGGTCTCCATAGAGTCTGTTAGTCATAGAAAAGTTACTTTGGTGTTTGATTTTGTCAGAATCAAAGGATGTGGTGTTGCTCAGTTGTCTTCTTTTGTTCCGTGTGTGTCTGATTGCTTGTGTAGTTATTTGCTCTTCACACAACAGAAATTACTTTGGCCTGCTGAGAGGAAACAATAGGACATCTTCAGAGAAAGGACAGAATTAGGCAGTTGAGTGTAACAAATTCCTCTGAGTGGGAATAACATCAATCAATGGGTACTGTTAGGTTTTCTTGGAGTATTCATTGTCTTTTATCAAAAATCATTACTTTTCATGAGAGAAACTATTACTCTTATCCAAAATGTTTTCTTTAGGTTTTCTTTAGGTAACACAATAAAGTGTTTAAAAGTTTATTATATAAAAAAAGAATGTATGTTATAATAAAAGTGATTTATACTCAGTAGCCTATTTAGAACACAGAAGAGTGTAAAATGCCAAGATGTGAGTTTGTCAAACATAAAAGGCAACTTTTCTTCTGGTGAAATATGTGACTGTTATTGAAATAATTTTTTTCTTCTCTTGTATAAACATAATCAGTCTCAACTGAAATGACTTGCAGCTCAATTATATTTTGCATGTAATCAGTTCCAAACTCTTTGTAGGTGCACAGAGATGTGGAAATCAGCAATAGATCACAAAAGAAAACAGAGGGTACCTTTATTTAAAATACACCTGAATAAAATATGGGAATAATACAATTTTGGGAACAATGTTGGTGCTAGGTAGAAAAGATCTGACAAATAGGAACTGATCAGAGATGTCCATAAAACAAAAGCCTTCAAAGACGCCAGTGCACCATCATGTCTGCAGAAATCTCCATTTTTTTTTTTTAATTTTTTTTTATTATTTTTTTGAAATGAATGCTTTGCAGCACTAGCAGAAAGACTGGTAGACAAGAAATATAGGGAAAAAGATTTTAAAAATATGGGCATAAGAAATTTTCAGTCTTTTGTCTTTGGGTCTGGAATTTTCCTGTACTGGAGGAAGACAAACCTTTGTTTAGTCTCTTTCAGATATATTTTATGATACATTATTTAATATCAAAATTTACTTTATCACTTTTACCCACCATGAAAGTTTAGAAAATGAAAACTTACTTAAGAAAATTAAGAAGAAAATGTTCACTATTTCTGATATATCTGTGTGGTAAATGGGTGCATTTAAGCAGTGAACTTGAAGGTATTCAGTCAGATAACAGACGGAAAGGGGATCTCCTATAAGAACTGTAGATGTATCTAGCATGTCCAGATGTCATAGGAATGGAATGAGATGTTCTGGTGGAAAACAAGGAGATAAAAATTGTGAAGCAGTATATTACTCTATTACTTTACAGTATAGAAGAAAAAGGAGTGAAAATCACCATAATAATAAAATATAAAGGTAAACAAACTTCCCCCCAAACTTCAGAGAAGCTCTGAACTTGCTATATGTATTTGGATTAATACCTGAGTCTGTGATGAAATGGGAAATACTAATGAACAGGTCTGATTAACAGCTTTATTTTACTAAAATATTAGCCTTAGTTTCTGCCTTGGGAAACTAAGTCACTGTTCTAGTGACTCATACAAATAGAAATGGAATAAAAAAAAGGTAATGAAATGGAAAACAAAATAAAAAGTGATTTAGATACAATTTTACAGAAGTGGAACACGTAAAAGCTCAATCAGCTACTGTTAAAGAAAACAAAATTGCTGAGCTTTCCACACATAATAGGAACTCCCTTGATAATTCTCTGATTTGAACAGTAATTGCAAATAGTGCAAGATGCATTCATAAGCAACAATATGTTATTGTCAGAATTAGTGACAACAGAGAATACATCTGTTTTGATCCAAATTTTAAAAATTTCATGATAAAAAAAATTCACTATAGCTGAGGCATTTTTATATCAATATTGTCATGTGTGGGGTCTTTTTTGTTTATGAAACCCTTGAAGCTCAACTGAACTGTTCCCACTATGCTGACTGTCCTGCAGAAAAGTACAGAATTTAATTAAATTGATTGAACTTTTTCCTGATTAATATCTCTAAAAATTTTATCATCAGACTTTATATACACCTTTACTCCAGAATACTCAAAACTTTTTTACTTCAACTATAAGATTTCTGAAACAAATGTCTGAATATTAATTTTTACAGTAGTTGGATCTTCTTTGGATAGAGGTTAAACCAGTCAATTAAAACACAGATATTCTGCTATCATTTTCTACTGTGAAATTATAGACAATTTGTCAGTGGTATTTTTGCTTTTTCTTTTTTGATCATGAGGCTGAATAGTGCAGGAGATCAGACATGAGACCTTGATCATGTCATGTGTGTCAGTGTAGGTCTAGAATAGCTGTGAAATAACTGTCCTGACAGGATGAAATTAATTAGGAGCATGAAATCGGATCCTCTTGAAGAAGTAATTAAGTCTTTCTGTTGTTTACCTGAAGGTGAAATTAAATCTTTTTGTTCTATGTTCCATACTGTTTTATGGTTCTTTGGTTCACATTTCTTTCTCTGTTGTGCCTGACCTCTTTACTTTCTATTCATATTTTTCACGTTTTAGAATCCTATTCTCATCAACATAAACTTTATGAATGCTTTATGTTCCAAATAAGTGTTTACCCTTTTTGGCAGATAAAGAAGGAACAAAAATGAAGCCTGTTGTAAAGAAATGTGGTTCTGATTTTGTCTTTAGAGACAGTGCACCAGTCTACCAGCCAGGGTAAGAGGGTCCTACAAAATGTGTAGGCTTCTGCTACACAGCTCCTGCTCCCATATAGCAAACTCCAATTTTTT
>VWYO01011769.1:73771-104157 GCA_013400275.1 Rhadina sibilatrix | reverse complement strand
TTTTTTTTTTTTTTGTCTCTATACTGTGATTTCAAAGAATCCTCATGTGCCAAAACAATTCAAATAAACACCGGAATAAGTTTGAAATATTCTTAAAGGATGAGACAAGGATGTAAAATAGCATGTCATAGGTTCACAAATAAATTGTTCTGGTGTTAGGAAATGTCTTATCCTATTTTGATATCCTTTGCTGTAGTTCTGAAAGCAGAATGTTTATTGAGAGCTGCCATCTGTAGCAATTTTCAAACACTACACAGAAAACAAAGGAAATGCTTTAGTTCTGTGGACAGTACCAGTAAGAGAGGCTTTCAAGTTAGAAAGGAACAGTACCAGAGGATGAGCTCTGACATCAGAGTCAAGTTTTCCCCATAAGAATTAATGACTTTCCTCTTAATATCCTCAGCATCTGCATAATGTATGCACATTTAGAAATCTGCACACCCTCCTCACTACACAGCACAAAAGCAAGGAAAGCAATGGGAAATCTGCCCCCTAAGGCAGAGCTGTCAGAGGAAGCAGCACGGAGTGGCACTCAACATCTTAACAAAGCACTCTGCAGGAACCTGCAGCTGGTGCACTGTGATTTCAAGACAATGTGCCAAGGCAGGGAGATGGAAAGGTACTAACCAGTTATGCTGTGCACTCTGGGGATTCCTGAGAGCCCAGCACACACAAACGGAAAAAGCTTTGGAGAATTAGCACTCATTGAACTCTCACTCCATAGGGGAAAGTAACTCACAGGAAGACATGCTGAATTATAAAGTGAAAGTACAAGACAACAGAGGGATGGGTGTAAAGCAAACAGGCTTTTATGATTCTCGAGCGTGGAAAGTGATTACTCAAGGTTCAGGTCTAGGAACAGATCCTTTCCCTTCCCAGCAGTACACTGTTATGATGAAAGCTCTCTGCCTTCCTCTTCTGTATCACAGAAAGCAACACTGAAGGCAACACACCTCAGAGACGTAAATATGGGTTCTTTGGCAAGAGCAAATAAAACCCTTCCTTGAAGAGGTTACTAAAGGTTACCAGTATGTTGTAGCTACTACTTTCAAGAATTAATACAACAAAATGTTTCCTCTATGTACCTCCCTGGTACAGTGGGTGTGGCCTGGGTCTGAGAGAAGATCCAGGAACTAATGTTTAACTTCTTGACACTAATTTCACATAGGTATGGAATTATATATTTATGTACTTATAAATACTATTTTATATTTTATGTATATGGATATATTCAGACTTATAGCTCCCTATTTTTTTTTTTAATGCAGATGTACTATTTTTGTAAATCTTGCTATAAAGATATAATATTTAAAATACTTAACCTACATCTCTAGGAAGTACAATGTTAATCTTACAGTAAAGGCAGTGGTGAATGACAAGGCACAGAGACTTGAAATTGGCCCCAAATCCACAAATCTAGCTTCTATTGACCTAGTAACTTTAAAGAAAATGTAAAAAATTTCATAAATTCCTCTTATACATGGATTTTTTTTTGCTGTAATTACTTAATTGTTTTAAAATGATCTATGGCTGTACTAGTAGATTTAGTGCACCGTTTCTTGCCCTTGAGACCAGCCAGGAGCAATATTCCACATCTGTGCTATCAAACCTTCCTTGTCATCAATATATTTTGTTTGAATGTGTTTTACCTACTGGCACTGCTCACTCCCTTGTAGTAAATCCTGATTTGTACTTGGACATTGTTTGGGAGTGTTATATGCAAAACAGGCTCTCAGCTATTCTGCCAATTACACAGTGATTGAGTGTCTGAAGGCATTCCCTGCTGCTGCTTGGTTTAGCAGCATAAACTGATGCTGACAATCTCAAGGCCTTGCCCACAACTCCCTTGTCTCTGACCTCTATACTGCCTCCTCAGTGCTGGTATGGGAGCTCATGTACCTTCTTTTCTGGGCTACTTTACACCCTATGGTTATACTCTCAAATAAGTACAAATAGCTTCTTACAGAAGCAGTAGTACAGCTGCTGCAGCAGCTCACTGTATGGTGTAGCTGGTCCTTTTCTGTAGGACTTGAACTTATACTATAATAGAGACATACAAGCTGACTCCAAGGTTGTTTGGGTAGCTTCTCAGGTATGGAGGCTCTCAGTACTGCACTATGGCTTTCAGATTCAAGCAGGAGTGGAACTAGAAGTGCTTAGAAAATGTAGCTATTGTCTCAAGATGCTATTCTGGATAATTTTTAGAGAAGTGAAACCCAAGCCTGCATCCCAGATTTGTGATATTAAAGACTGTTCCAAGTCATTTATCAAGCTTCATTTAAGCCCTAAATTAACCAGTGTCCTGTTTATTTTTTTGTTCAGTATTCTTTTCTAGGTAGATGAGAATAATTACCTTTGTGATTTTACAGTATTTATGCTTCATTTTGAGGGACTCATTAAAAATAAGCGCTATGGGGAAAGGCAATTATCTTTACAAACATCAACAAACTCACACACATAGATATATAACCAAACTCAAAGGAAACAACAAGCCAAAACAAGTATAAGACCATTAAAATCTGAAAAAAGAAAACAAAGACCTCCATGTCTTTCTGCTTTTTTATCAAAAAAAGTATTGATACAGCTGATTTGATTTTAGCTACCCCTTCTTCCATTAAGGGATTATTTAGCTGTAACACTGTAGAAAAATAGGAAGTTTCAAACATATTTGTATAAATTCTGCCAAAACCTCAATGCCTTGTCACTGAAGACATTGATTTATCTTTCTTTTAAGTTTTTATACTATCTAAATGTGTCCACAGAGCTCCAAGAGAATACAAGTGGGTCTGTTTCTGGGAAGAAAATTAATGTTAATGTTGTCAAAATGTTTGTCTTTATGAACAGTAATGCCATATTTCCCATTATAACCTATTCTTTTTTCTAGAAAAAGTAAGAAGAAAGATGAGAAAAAATAACTCTTCAAAGTATGTTTGTCAAGGGCTTTTTGGACTGGCAACTAAATTTTGTTTGCTTTTATTTGTGTCAATTTCTAAGAATCAGATGCTGCTTTTAGATACATTGAGATAAATCTGAAGCAACAAAGAAAAATCAGAGGAAATTAAGTGCAAAGAACATCAAAATGAGAAGAGTTTCCCCTGAAGTTGCTATCTATCTGTAACTGAAAGAAAAGAATAAATCCCAGCTATGATCGCTTTTATCAATCCAAATATTAATGTATGAGCTTAATTCTAGACCACTGACTTAAACAAAAACAAAGTACACTCTTTTTGTTAGGCTCTTCTGTTTAGGGGCAGACATTAGAAAATGTTTAAAACTCAAACCTTATTTTAGCAGCATTAACATCTGTCTCAGCAGCAGCGATGAGGTAATGATGACAAAGCTGGAATCAGAAAAAATGTACTTCATTTTAAAGACAACCAGAAGTTTACTGATTCTGGTACTTCCCTTTTGAATAAATTCTTACAAGTTCTGGAAGCTCGGCTGAAATGGATGACTCACCCTATCATGTGAAATGTCCTGTATTTGCAACATGAAGGCAGTGCTGGAGCTGTTCCAAAGAGCTTTTGTCTACATGCCATGTTTCTTATTTTATAGCTTATGAATCAGGTATTCACAGTCTTTTCTTGTTCTACTATCGGTGCCTACATAAGTTTCTTCTATACAAGATGAGGTAAGTTTACAATTAAAAAGTAACAGAAAAGAAAATATGGGAAATTAAGGAAGTGGCAATTTAGAGCTCTTATTTTCACATTAGTGACAGTAAAAATTGTGCCTTACTTACCTAAATAAATGGAACTACTATGCTTAATGGGATGTGAAGGTCCTCTTTGATAGAAACACATTTTGTTCAAAGCTGTTAGCTGATGTTCTCAAGAATGCTTCTCTATTAGTTTGATGTACCAAGATGGCAGAGCAGGGGTCTGCAGGGTTGGCCTCTGTGAGAAGGGCTAGGTTCTGCCTTTTGCCAGACACAGCCAGTCCCAGCTGGCTCCAATGGACCTGCTGCAGGGCATGGCTGAGCCTGCCAGATGATCTGGTGGTGCCTCTGTGAAAAAGGGGTTAAAAAGGGGTAGAAAACACTGTGCAGCTGTTTTGAGAGACAGGAGCCATGAAAATGTGGGAGAAACAACCCTGCAGACACCCAGATCAGAGAACAAGGAAGATAAGGATGTACTACAGGTGCTGGAGGAGAAATTCCCCTGCAGTCCATAGACTATAGTGATACAGGTTGTTTCCTTGTAGCCTGTGGAAAGTCTACACAAGAGAAGGCTTTCTGGCTGGAACTGTAGCCCATGGAGAGAAACCCATGCAGAAGTCTGTTGTTGGAGGACTGCTCCTCCTGGAATGAACACATGTTGGAGTAAGAAAAGTGTGTGAGGGCAAAGAAGAATCAAAGACTAGACTGTGTTATTAATTGACTACGACTACAAGCCACCATTCTCATCCTCCTAGGACATTTTTGAGGAAAGAATGGAAGCATCAGGAATGCAAGACAGAAGTAGAGCCTGGGAAGAAAAGGGGATGGGGGAGGAGGTGTTTTCTGGTTTTCTTTCTCACAATCCTATAACATTTAAATGACAATAAATTATTCTTTCCCAAGTTGAGTCTGTTCTGCTCATGGTAGGAACTGCTAAGTGATATCCCTGCCTTTATCTCAACCACAAGCTTTTCCATCTTGTTTTTCTCCCCTTGTCTTGTTGAGCAGTGGGAGAGATAGAGTGGCTGACTGAGGGTCTGGCAGCCAACCAAGGTTAATCCACCACAAGTTGCACCAAAACCACTGAAGGAAGAGAGCTGTGCTGATTTATACTAGCTCCAGTACTGCTACCTTCTCTCCTATTACTATAAATGAAAATAGTTGTATGTACAAAATAAGCAAGTATGGTTCAATTCTGAATGTTGCCATAGATAAGAATGTTTACTTGGCACGGAAAAGGGACAGGGGGAAGAAAACCATGCTGTTAACATTAGTCTTCAGCCAGACATTTGGAAACTGTTGCTATATTTAGAGGCTAAGATTCCAATATGTTTTACATCAGGGATTTCTACGTTCTTGTCTAATTACTGTTCTATACAACACAGCTTATACTGGGCTCCTTGATGTTGAGAAGTGATCCTCTTGGGTCTGTAAAACTAAATTATTTGAATACAGTAAACAGTTTTTCCACTACATGAATTCTGGTACTGTATTTTATTCTTGGACGAAATATATGACAATTTCATTTAGAATCAAGGAACATACATCTTCCAGGTGAACAAGTAGCTATTTTATTAGAAAACAGCATTCCACCAAATGTCACGAAAAATTTGTCCTGAAGCTTGAATGCAAATTTAAGATTTCTGTCCCAAATGACTGGCAGGCATTTTACAGTTAAAAATACTACTTTTTATTTCTACCAAATTAAAAAATATGATTCTAAAAAAGATGCTACAACTGTAAATAAATACAATCTTTTAAAATAATAAACTTATAGCTCAGAGAAATCTCTATTTTTGAAACGAGATGTCTGAGCTAATAAATCAATATGTTAGACTTTTAATGAAATCAGTGTGGACAATAAACAGTGCTCTAAAGTTATGAAAAAGAAGGATAAAATATTTCCTTTCCCCTGCCACAGAGGGAAGGTGATGGAATGGGATGGGATGGGTGGAGTGGGGAATAGACTCAGACATTCCTACTAGGAAGGGCCCTGGAAATACAAACAAGCAAGAGAGAATACAAACCAAGCCAGGAACAAGAATCTGGACTCTTCTTTTGCAGCTGAAATCTATGAAGAACCTTACTTAAGTCACACTCCTTCTCATGCACATAGTCTCCATGAAAATGAGTCAGTTTAATAACAGTGTCACAGAAGAATAGGCAGAAAAAGACCTTGAAAGGTCATGTGGGTTTTGTCCCTTCTCCAGCCCCCATTTTTTTCCAAAATCCAGACTGGCCTTATGAATAATTTATGTTTTATCTATCCCCAGCCTTCTTCCTCTCCCTCTTTCTCTTTTTCTTCCTATAAAAGCTTAGCTTGTGTTTCACAAGAAAGTTTGATGACACCAATACAGAGGGCACGCTGAGGACGCTTTCGTGCTCTAAGCACCTAATATAGTGACTTTGCTGTAGGAAGTAATTGTAAAGCTGTGTGCCTCTAGGAACTTTTAATCACACTGGGGAGAACATTAGGAAAAAAAAGCAGGGAGGGACACAGTTTCACAGATAAAGACAATGAAAACTGAGAACTCCCCCAATTTTTTACATTTTGCATAGATATGTCTTCAGAGCTTCAATGCAAATGTCAGGCATTTAAACAGCATATAACTTTTTTTGTTCAGATGACTAGGTTTAGGTGTTTAACATAGATATTACCATAGCAGGACCTGGAAGTGCCTCATGGTTCTCATGTGAGTAACAAAAGAACTTCGGTGGGATTTTGCATCGCTGGTTCAGTTGAATACCACTGTATCCATTGTGATAAAGTTCAGAGTTAATAAAAACAAAATTTGATAAGGATTTATTTTAACATCCTGGAAACAAAATGACTGGGTTGTCTACCATTCCTGTTTCTAATTTTACCTTCTGCCTGAATGATTAGAGCATTCACCTGGAAGAAGGCAGAAGCCTGTTAGAAAGCCTGCACTAGTGTAAATGAACTTTTTCATAAAACTTGAAAAAATTTCAATGATGGGAACCAAATAAGCACTATCCACAAGTGGTCTGAAGTTATAGTTTGTTCCTATTGTTGACATTTCTTCATTTAATATATTTTAATATGAACTGAGTAGGTACTGAAATTACATTCTCTCAGTTTCCTTTTTAATATGATGGTAACTATTGATCTGTGCATAGCAGTGGGGGTTTTCAACCTGCAACAACTGCTCCAGTTGTTATTTGAAAGGACTGATAACTGTAAGGTTTTTGAAGAATTGCTTAGGTCACTCTCTTGAAAGAGGAAATCAGGGTCAGGTGTCTTCTGAGGAGAGTCCCAAGAGCACACCTACACCATACAGTACACCAAACATCATACTCAACCTGGAGCAGTGCAGCTGGGCAAACTGAGAGCAGAGCTAATTAACTGGCATGTTTGTACTGCTTCCCTGATCCAAATGATTTTCTTTCAGTGGGGCATCACTTTATTGTTCAAGAAAACCCAGCTTTCTCAGAGCTCATTCAATGATGCCTGGCAGATCCCAGTGCTCCACAGCAGTCCTGAGACAGGCAGGGAGTGAGGCAGCATTGCCTTGCCACATCAGGTGCCGTCTACAGAGCCTCGCTGGCTCTGCTGGTGTTTGTGACTCATACATCATGTGGAAAAGCTAAAATCCCTAAGTTGTTACAGTACAGATTTCTAGTTTTCCAAGATCTGATACTTCCAAAATGAGCACTACTGTGATCTACTGTTCTTGTCATTTTAATCCAGGAATGACCCAGAGAACTGCTATGAGTGCTGTTTTCATAAGACAAAGTGAATGCTATTTACATATGTAATATGTAATTGTAATTGAGATTGTATCTCTTGAAGATGGGAAATGATACATTAGCATGTTTTGACTTTAAAGTTAAATAATGATTTCTCTCAATTTTATTATATGATTAAGAATGACTTAGTCAACTTTACCCAGTGACAGCAATTGAAATACACAAACCATGCCCTGTCAGAACTTTTTTTTTTCAGTAATTAATTGCAGCTCCTCAAATCAAAGTATGATAAAAAGTTTTCTAACATTAGGGGGCTTTGGTATGTTTGTGTTTTTGTTTTTGTTTTTGTTTTTGGGTGTTTTTGTTTTTGTTTTTGGGTGTTTNTTGTTTTTGTTTGAGGGGTTTTGGGGTTTAGGGGGTTGTTTGTTAGTTTGGTTGTTGTTTCTCATTTTGTTTTTTTTCTGGACAATATTCCAGTAATGAAATGGATATGGTTTACCCCATCTATGAAAATGTATGTATTTCTGCTAAAGTCTCAATACATCTGCTCTGCTATTGAATTTATTGTATTTATTCAAGATGACACAATCATTCCAAAAACAAATTTATACAGAAATAAATAAATTCCCTAGACAAAAGGAGAATCTAAACAGTAAGTCACAGCCTTGTCAATCATAGTAAACAAACTTTAAATTCTGTGAAGTTATTACTGAACTCAGACATTGTATTATATATCAAAAAAATTCAAATATAAGTATGGAATTTATAAAAACTTTCCATAAAGAAAGCAACATTGCAAATAGTAAATTAAGTTAATGAAATTAAATAGTTAGATACGCAGAAAGATCATGAGTGACCAAAAAAGAAAGAGTGCATTTGCTATAAAGAGGCAATAATAAGTAAGTAAGGATGATGGAGAGCTTTCCCAGAGAGAGTGCAATGTAATGTCAAACCAAGTAAAAACTCAAGTTTTTAGCCAAAACAATATTCAAAGACTCATATGGAAATGTGAGAGATTGTTTTAATTACTACAGAAAACAAAATCTAGATGGCATAATTACCCTGTGCCTCCACTAGAACTTTTTAAGTTAGTGAACATTTTATTATCTACTTTGATGACCCAACCTTACCAAACAAGAAATGAAAGTTATTGTCACATGCTCTACAGCAGAAGCATTTTGGTCAATTCTTCTTTTTAGTATGTCAGTCTGACTTTTTTTTCACATTGTTGAATATTTACCTAAATTGAGTAAATATTATTTGCAACCAGGCTACATACAGAATGGTATTGCTTGTGATTTTTTCATTAGAAAGTGTAAGAGAATCTCAGCATTAGAGGAGGTAATATATTCCTCAAAGGCCCCCTTTCAAGAGTCCAAGCCAAATTAGAGAGCAAAAAATCATTCTGGCTTGAAATGAATTTGAAACTGTACCTTTGAAATCACTGGTCTTCGACTTATTTATCTGTCTTTATCATGGGTGTGGAAACTCATTGCCTGAGCTCCATTTTTAATTCCCCAGGTGAATATTATGCCTTCAAAATATAGTCGATGAACATATTTTTTTGGCTAAGTGTGCTCATGTTGATCTGCCAAATGGCCTGATGCCTGCTAACATATTGGTCAGACACATGTCTTTGGGTGTAAGTGCCAAGAAAATTTCTCACACTTGCATGCCATATCTTCTAAAGAAGTCGCACTGAGAAGTTATCACTACATATGCCTTTTCCTTTCAGCTTTGCCACACATATTTAGGTGAACTACCCAACCAGCAACAAAAGCCCAGCAAAAGGGAAAGCAAGGAGTTTGCTGATGTTCATGAATTTTCATAATGTAAATAGGAATAACTTCAAGATCTTTGACAATTCTATGTGCAACGCTGCTGGGGCAAGGGAGATGTGTGAGCAGCTTCAGGTTGTTGCTCTGAGCCGAGTTTGGGGCTGGGCTGGTGAGAGGTACCTCAGTAGGTGGCAGTGTTCCTTCTCCCTGCCCTGGCCTTCTCAAACAGCCCTTCAGCCTTTCCTCCTCAGAAGGACGATTATCTGATGAGATAGCAGAATGCTAATTATCCAGGAAGAGTGTGTGTTGCTGTTTTGTACTGGGTGAAAAACAAACAAACACACAAGCACAACCTGTGAAATTTAAGCTGTTGCAAATGACTGCAGTCATGGCCAATGGTGAAAGAAATTAATTAAACAGGCTGTGCAAGTCTTTTAATCACAGTCTAATCGAAGATGGAACCTCTGTATGTGTCTAGAGAATAGGATCTCTGAGTTTTTCAGAGCAAATACATTCACAGAAAACATGCTGCATGAGATCAAATAAGGCTGGCTTTTTGATTCATATGTAGACAGACTAAATATTTTGGATGGTGTAGCTATATTTTTGATTCCTATTAGGTTTGAATGAAGAAAAATCAAATTTCAAATTTTAAAAATGATGTTCTAAACTGATATAATTCCAATGTTTTTAATCACTAAAAATAGCTACATATAACTTTAAAAAATAGTAAGAATTAATTCTAGTATAGACCAGGAATCTCTGTCAGGGTGTGTTCAGTAGACCAAGCTGATTGTAAAGACAACAGGATAGAAAAACAGTAAGGTAGAAACAAAATTGTTCCTGGAAAAAAATTCACCACAAGAAAAAAAATCAAACCAAACCAAACTAAACCAAACCAAAAAACCCCATGAAAATGCACCCCTTCCCCCCTCAACTTAGAAAAGGTACTTTGATTTTGAAGAGAGCTTTCACATATGTAAGCAATTTTTTGTCAACTTCCTTTTTAGAATTTCTAAAATGCCAGGGTGTAACATACCAGGGACTACAAGTAAAAGTTAACTAAAAGTGAGATTTTACAGCATTTTTGGCTGCGAATAAAGTTAGAAATACCAAAAATTCTCATGAGAAAATTTTGTATTTCTGAACTGCCAGGCAGGTTTTAGTTTTGAATAGCTAATATTTGTGTAAGCATTAAAAAATGCATGATTGATCTTATTTGAACCTTTTAAGATTTATCCCTCACTAGCATGAACTGATCTTAATTGGAGTAGTTCCTGAAGTGCAAAAAGGAGTAATGTGTCAATATATATTTCACTGAAATCAGGAAGGAAAAATAGTTTAAACATTAAAATATAGGTATGGAAGCAAAATAAATGTGGTAGAAGTACTTGAATGACACAAAAAAGAAAAAAAAAAAAAAGTTGTATTTTATATACTGCTTGAGTATAAATAAATTATATGGAATGCAGAATTTTACATTGGTTTCAATGTGTCAAAATGTCCCCTTAAGAGAAACACCAAAATCTTAAGCATTCTGTAGCTGAAACTAATGTCAGTCCACAGTATGGAAACTGGGACTACTATACATTAAAATAAACAGACATCAAAATGCACTAATTTTTGCATAACAGCATTCAAAACACATCCCTGAGAAGTGACTAAAGTGCACCCTGAGAAATTAAATAGGGAGAAAAATAGAGGCTGAGTCCCCTTCCTCACCACCCTGATCCACACTGCCCTGGACATTTAAAAATTTCAGTTTCAGTTCCTAAAAAAAAATCTTTTGATGACCTGTGTCAAAATTACCAATTGAAATGACTCTGCATAATGAAGTACTTGTCAGACAAAATATAGGAATAAATACAAAGCCAAGGAGCCTTTGCACTTCTATGAAGACCAAAGCAGAATTTGAACAGACCATTCGGTTGTGAAAGTTGGTTTGAAGATTTGTGGCATTATCCACTTTCTAATATCATTTGTGGAATAGGATAAGACAGAAATATAGTAGTAATTAGCTAATTAGAACACATGGTGTGTGGGCTGGTTGAGAAGGCAGCAACATTGTCTAGCAGAGAGAAACTAAAAAAGTGCCTGCCAAACTATTGTAAGCTAATTGCCTGTGGGGTCAGCAAAGGATTCACCACCTCACACGCACACAGCCCTCCCCACCTCCACTCCCTGGAACAGCTGGCTAGACTTCTCATGTTTTGGCTTTTCTTTCCTTTGTTTTCACCCCCACCCTAAATGTAGGGCACCAGAGACATCTAAAAACTTTGCCAAAAGACAAAAATCTCAAGCTCTATTTATTCTGATTTCTTATGATAAAATCCACAACAGCCTTGAAATCAAAGGATACAGCTCCAGACAAATTTTGAGGAGGTTTGAGGGACATCTGCTGTGCAGCTCCTCTTTAATGGGATCTAGGGGGCAAGATGATGGAAAACCCTCAGGAGCCTCTCTGGTAAATCCAGCTTTGTAAGCAAAGTGCTCATGGTTGTTTTCACATAATTGCTAAGTTTGGATGAAGATGAAACAAAAAGGAAGATGAATAAAGGAAGGGAATCAGATAGATGTGACCTACTGTCACTGAATTAACTGGGGGCAAAAAATCAAGAAAGCTGGCAATGCATAAAGCATTTCTATTTCAGGTCCTGATATCCTTTTCCATTGAAATTGCTCATTTTTTCAAACTATAGACCTCCTAAATTAGCAAATATTGTTATGTTGAATGACAATTCAAATTGGGTAATTGCCTAAAATACATCAAGACAAACTGGCAATTACTGGCCTTTTTTATTCCACTTTCTGGAAAGAGTGAAAGTGTTTCAGTCACGACAACTCCTTTCCTTTGTTAAGCCTGTAGCTCTGGAAACAGGGAGCTAACTCACAATTTGGAGATTTCAACCATAGCATAATCAGTGAATATCAATAAAGTACATCTTACTTTATACTTTTATCAAGAAATCGTATATTTCTGGAAGAAAAAATAGTTTGTTCCTGGATCTTGCCTGTCTTCTCAATTTTTAAAATGCCTTTATTAGTATGCTAACATTAAAGTATATCTTCACTAAGGCCTTTAAACAAAACTTTATTTTGTTTTGAAATTGTTCTGTAACACCCTGTCTTGTTATTCACTGGTACAAGCAGCCACAAGAGCTCAGATTAGCAGACTGGTGAGCTGATATAAAAAACCCCACACACCCAAAAAAAAAAAAAAATCACAAAACCAACACAAAAGGCCTATCTTTCTTATTGCTTCTTTTCTTAAACAACAATTCAAACTGATATCTCATTCCCCTGAAGCTTTATGTAACTATATATATATACTCTGATTTATCTATATCTGTTTATTGTCTCAAAAATATATATTCTGTTAAAATCACCCTTAAAACCAGTGATGTAACAATTTTGGTCATCCTTTGGTCTTTGATGAAGTTCTTTAATGGGAGAATCTTATTCCAATTCAATGCTTCTAGGGGAATTAAATAGTTGTCTAAGCAGTCCTTGAAAGTATAAATTCAGTAAGTGCTTGCTGTGCTCTGAAAAGTCTTTCTTTCTTTGGGCTGTGAAGCTCTCCGTGTGTGTATGTAATAAGAGAAATATCTCAACTCTTCCAAAAACTGTTACTGAAAATAGTTTACTACCATTAAGAAAGAAAACAGGTGCAGGCAGAGCCACTGGCTATAAAGAAACATTTCAATAATAATAATAATGATGATTAAAATAATAATAATGATAACAACAACAATGATAATAAACAATTTACACATACCTGTTGGAAGTGTAGAAAGGGGAAAAATATGAGAAGATGTCTTGGTCTGAAAATAGGATTAGGTTGTTAAAAATACTTTTTAATCAAAGTGAAATCTCTTAAGTCTCTTGTAGACTGTTGCTTTATAATTAAATACTTCTTCAAAATATTAATGACATGGGAATAGTCTTCCTTTTAAACTACACTGAATATCTTATTTAACAGCTTCTGTGGGTAAGAGGCACCATGACATTTCTAATATACATTTCTTTGTAGTCTCATTTAGTAATTTACATTTTCTTTGGTCTTGCTTGGGTATTTTCTGTAAGTTTCTTTACATGCATCTATCCAAATATTTTTGGAATTTTACAACCCTAAATATATTATTATGCTCAATTTAGGTTTTTGATATTGCTGTTTTAGAAACTAGACTGAACACTCATCTAGATATAAATACAGAAGAAACCCTAAATCCCTCTGCAGGTTCAGCATTTTGGGAGATATTTGCTTGTTTTCCAGTTCAACCAAAACAAGTTAAACCACTGTGTCTTCTGGCCACCATCCCATTCTGAAGCTTTTTAATCTGTAAACAACAGGCAACAGGAAACAAGGCAACCATTCTGTTTCCATGTTGTTCTCTTTCTCATCACTCACATTGGCTCCTACTCAACATACCTTGGTTCATTTTAGTTCTTAACAGCTTTGGGAGGCCTGGGCATGACTAGATTCAGCAGTTGAACTTCCCTGAAATAGCTGCATTAGCTCACGTTCAGTACAATTCAGTGGCTTTCAAGGGGAGCTTCCATCTTCTTCAAGTCAATGAGCTCACCTTAGCCAGGCTGTACATAATTAACTCCTGTATAGTACTTACTGTCTGATCCACCTCTAAGTCATCAGCTCTAATTAATCTCTTGAACTCTGCACATTTGCTTGGCTCAGGGACTCATTCTCTGGGAAAACTACCGGGAAATGGCTACTGTACAGATTTTACATTCTTTCAAAATAACCTAGAGGCCTGAAAAAACTCAAAACATGCAACCATATGCCATATAGGATGTTTAAAACTGTTTCCAGCCTTTAATACCAGTACATTTAAAGTGATTTGTTTGATACTGACCTTACAAAGTGATATAAAAACATAAATAATGAACTATCAGATAACAAAAATATAGGAATGAAAATAACCATGTATAAAAATATCTGTGGCTAGAGAAGAAGAAGAAGTGAAATGAATAAAATTTAAAGAAAAGTACGTCTGGATCTCTTTGTTCCTTTCCCTTTGAAGTCAGCATGTAACGTGCATGAAAGAAATGGTTTTAAATTGCATTTTTTGAGAAATCAAATGAAACAAATTCCCCACTGCTAATGAAAATATTATGAACTTGATTGGCCTTAATGTCCCTAGGCTTTCTTTATTTAGCCAAGTGGGAAAAAATCATGCTTTTTTTCTGGCTTGTTATGAATTGTAGGAGCTAAAAATCTTTGTCTTATGACCTCTTTGGCTTTGAATATTCCATTACACATGAGTTTACTTACGTAGTCCTTTAACAGATCATCAATTTTCTATTTTTAGCATTAATAGATACTATTAATTAACATTATTGTTTTGTTATTTTTATATTTTACAGATTCAGATTTTCAAGTTCCTTGTGTTTTTGCTAAGAGACGCCTGTTGTAATTTATCTTCTTATTCCACCAGTCCATGCACTGTATCCCAGTAGCTTAATGAATTCTTCAGAGCTGTCAAGTTCAACAGGAGACTTCAACCCCAAACACTGCCATCTGTGCTAGTCACAACTCTCCATTGAGCTAGTCACTGCTCCATTGAGCAGACTCACTCTATAAAGAACTGCCATAACCTGTTTTCAAAACTCAACCTTGCATAACATAGCACAAGATTTTAAAAGGCTTTAAAATCAACTCATAGAATTCATGGATATCCCAGGAAAAAACAAAAACAAAACCAAAAAACAACAAACACAGAAACAGAGAAACAAGCAAACAAACAAAAAAAACCAAACAAAACCCATCAAAACAAAACAAATTTGAGAGGTTTTCACTTCAAAAGAATGACAGTTCTTTGAAAAAAAAAAGATATTTTGACATGATTCTCATGTGGAAGAGTCAAAGATATTTCTTTTGAAAGGTGATCACTGTTTCACAACTGTGTTAATTTAATATTTCTTGATGATATTTTCCATTTTTCTATCTCATTTCTCTGCTTTATTTTAATCTATGCTTCTAGAGTATTACTAACTTTTTACTATTCTCTTCCTCATTTTCTTGTCATTTTTATCAAGTGTTAAATAACAAGTGTCATTGAAAGTATTTTTCAGCTTTCAAATATAGAACTGTTTCAGATCATGTTTGCAATTTAGGAATTTTTTTTCCAGGAAATTGTGTAATTATTATTATTATTATTATTATTATTATCATTAGCCTCAGAGTTCCCTTTTCAATCCTTTCTTCATTCATGCCTTACTACATCTTATATATGATTCATTAACGAATATATTTAGACAACTGAAATGTTTAATATTATACCTATTCACACAACTACAATAGTGTTTGCTAACCATCAAATTGAGATATATTAAAAATGAAATATTTTTATTTACAATCAGTTATATGACTTTAAATAGAAGTTTTTAATGTATTCATAAAGCTGGTAAAGACAGCATAGCAGTATTAAATATATGATTCCAAATTTTTACTAGATTATCAAAGTTAATAAAAAGCCACCCATAATACAGATAGAAAGAATCATAGCTGGAAAAGCCCTCTAAACACATCAAGTCCAACTCTTAACCTAACACTGCCAGATCCACCAGTAAATCATGTCCCTAAGAGCCACATGCACAAGATCGTTGAACACTTCTGGGTATGATGACTCCACTACTTCCCTAAAAAACCTGTTCAATGCCTGATCACTCTTTCAGTTGAGAAATTTTACCTTATGTCAAATCTAAACCTACATTACTTGAGACCATTGTCTCTTATCACTTGTTACACAGGAGAAAAGGCTAACCTGCACCTGACTACACCCTCCTTTCAGGTAGATGCAGAGAGGTCTCCCCTGAGCCTCCCTTTTCCAGACTAGGGTTCACAAGATAAGGACAGAGAGAAATCACTCATCAAATACTATCATGGGAAAACAGGCTCAAATTAAAGATATTGAGTTTATTGCTAACAAAATTAGAGCAGGATAATAAGTAAAACAAGACATTAAAAACATCTTCCCCTCACCCCTCTCTCCTTCCTATCTCTACCTCCTCTCCCAGCAGTGCAGAGAGACAAGGAATGGGGGCTATGGTCAGTTTCATGCTGTTTCTCCTGAATCCTGCAGGGGGATTCTCTCCCCTGCTGCACCTTGGCATCTCCCATGGGAGACAGCTCTCCATTAACTTCTCCAGTGTGAGTCTATCCCATGGGCAACAGTCCTCCCAAAACAGCATGGGTCACTCTTTCACAGGATGCAATCCTTCAAGGACAGGCTGCTCCAGCTGAGGATCCTCTTTCTGCAGGCCTCCCAGACTGACAGCCTCCTCTCAGGCATCCTCCTCCTCTGGTGTGGGTCTCTGCCAGGAGCTGCAGGTGGATCTTTGCATTCCCTGTGGATTTCCATGGGCTGCAGGGCACAGCTGCCTCACCATGGTCTGCACCACGGGCTGCAGGGGAATCTAAGCTCCAGTGCCTGGGGCACCTCCTGCCCCTCTGGGCTGCCCTTGGTGTCTGCAGAGCTGTTCTTCTAATGTTCTCACCCCATTCTTCATTGGCCGCAATTACAACTGCATACTAACTTTTATTTTTCTTCTTCTTAAGTCTGTTATCACAGAGGTGTTACCACCATTTCTAATTGGCCCAGCTTCGGCCAGTGGCACATCTGTCTTTGGAGCCATTAGGCTCTGCTGGACATGGGAGAAGCTTCCAGCAACTTCTTCCAGAAGTCAACCCAGTAGCCACCCTCCACCAAAGCTTGGCCATGCAAACCCAATATAACAAATTCCAACAAAGGATGACCTTTTAATAACCTAGCTTTTTTTCTGCATGAAATAAAACTTTCAGTTTCAAAATTATTTTGACAACTTAGGAGTGATGTACTTTTCTGAAAGAAGCTTTAAAACTTGATTAATTTCTAAAATTGTAAAAAACAAACTGCTAAATTATGTTCTATGCTGTTATAAATAATCTTTTAAAACATGTATTAAACCATCTCTAATTACATGACAGAACTCAAAATATCTTTGGTCATGTATCTGCCACCTGGTCTTGTTTCCTTGGGACTGGAAAATTCGGATGAAAACCGAATTAAGATAGACTGGGGTAAAGTAACATTTTAGGGATTTTAACAGCTGTGCAGTGAGGAAATATGATTTTTTTTTCTTTTTCACTCATTGTAAGATCTTTCACCTCTGGGAATTTCATAGCAGGTGGTTACATCCTCTTAGAAGCAGATACAAGATTGTGTGGGAATGATGTAATAAAGGTTTGTAGGTCTAAAAAGTCTTGAATTATAAGTAGTCCAATCCTAAGTACTTATGAATAAAAGTTTATCAGTGTCTTTGAAATCAGTTGGGTGTCCACATATCCAGAATGAGTTGCCTTGTCTCATGCGTACAAGGAAGCATCAATTAAAAATTAAAAAATATGTAAAATCCAGAACAATATCTGAGGTACAGGGCTGAAATATCTCTAGAAGAGAAAGTTATCAATTTGCAGACATTGATAAGAAAAGCTAGTTGAAATAGAAGCTGGAAATCTGATAATTTGTTTTATCTAACTGATCAATGTTTTTTAGTTTGCGTTTGGTTTTTCACATAAAGCTCCATAAGTACTCAAAATCCTCAATTAAAATGATGGAGGGTTTAAAAGAGTAATGGAATGTAGAGAACACAAAGCTTAATGACAGCTGTCTCCATAATGGAAAGTTAAGGGAGTTCTTCTGGTGTTCTTTTGGCATTTTCATTGGGAAGGATGTGTCATTACACATAATTCAATTACATCTATGAGTAGGAAAAATCCCATTTAAAAAAAAATAATATTGGGGAAAAGCTTTAACCCCAGCTGGCAACTAAGCACCAGAACTGCTGGCTCACTCTCTGTCCAGATGGGATGGAAAAGAGAACCAGAAGAGTGAAAATTAGAGAACTCATGTGTTGAGGTAAAAACAGTTTAATAAATAAAGCAAAAATCACATGACAAACAAAGCAAAACAAGGAATTCCTTTACACTCCCCATTGTCAGGTGTTCAGCCATCCCTAGCAAAGCAGAGCTCCATCGTGCACAATGGGAATTTCTGAGGATGAACACCATCACCCTGAACATTCCCTCCTCCCCTCTACTTCACCCAACTCTATATGCTGAGATAACATATGGCATGGAATTTCCTTTGAATCTGTTGGGGTCAGGTGTCTGGCTGTTCCCTCCCAGACCCCTCGCTGGTGAGATGTTGTGAGAAGCAGGAAAGGCCTTGATGCTGTGTAAGTGCTGCTCAGCAGTGACTAAAATACTCCTGTTTTCAACACAAATCCAAACCACAGCCTGTACTAGTTACTGTGAAGAAAATTAACTCTATGGCAAAAAGTAATTTAAGTGTCAAGTGGAGAGAGGAAAAGGGAGAAGGAGTCTAAAAGGCAAAAAATCATATATTCAATACTCAAAAAAAAAAAAAAAATCTTGCTCCATGACAACAGTATTTACCCTTAGCAGTATTAGATAATAGGTATATAAAAGGAATTCATATTAAAAAAGACTGTTGCCCGAATAATAGAGATGTTGATGTGATAGCAAAACAGAATATATCACATTCCTGTAACAACTAGAATATGTCAGAATGAATACCTGCAATTCCCAGGGAAATTCAAGGCTGAAGGGCATTATCTTGTTAAAAGAGAACATTCTTCCTCCAGGTGGAAAAAGACTTCTGAGGAATTTGAATACTCCTTCACTCTTGACACTAATGATATTGCTACAGAACATGGCTAAAAGCTTTGCTAATAGAAAATCAGCCATGGGGTTTTGTGTCATTTCACCTTTATAATTTTAAGAAAAGACCAATAAAAAGATGTTAAATCCCATTAATCTATGTTATAGGAATCAGATAGACCAGCTACTCATAACACCGTTCCAACAGTGAAATTCTACATTCATCTCTTCAAGAAATGACAGGGAAATGGATATGGACGTGGAAAGGAACAGGAAAAGGGAAAGGGAAAGGGAAAGGAAGAGGAAAAGAGGAAAAAAGGAAAAGGGAGGAAGAGGAAGAGGAAGAGGAAGAGGAAGAGGAAGAGGAAGAGGAAGAGGAAGAGGAAGAGGAAGAGGAAGAGGAAGAGGAGAAGCCATAAAAAAGTATGAAAAAGACTTGATTCACAAGTATTTAATAATATACTGTGACCCTAAATATGCTGCTGAGGAAGACTGCAAGTGAAGGAGGCAAGCAACACCAGTTCAAAATACTAGATGCTTCTGCCAGCTGTTTCTTCTGGGGTTAGATTTCTTTCTGTAGGGTGTGCTATGAAAAGAAACAGTTAACTAACAAATAGATGCAGCTTCTGTGAGAGACATCTTCTGTACATGATTATAACACCACAAAGGGACTTTTGACTCATAGACCAGAAGAGGCCAGGAAGGAGCAGTTAATTGTGAAGTATGTGAGTCAGGGAACATCAGTAGGAGGAGGTAAAGAATAGCCATTATGTATAGCCAGAATGGATTGGCTCTATAAGTAAGTAAAATCAACTGAAAACTGCTGGTGAGACTAATGAGTTAATCTTAAATTCATTTTATGCAGACAATATTTTTGCTTATGAAAAGTTGAGGTTTATTTTGGTCTCTATTTTCACTTCTGTATAGTGTTAAATTTTGTTTTCTTTGGTACCTTGTTAAACTCGCAAATAAAAATGCTTCAGTGTTTTTTGTAGGAAAATAAAAGTAGAACAAAGACCAATAAGTACATTTTACCATGATATGAACACAAAGTTGAAATAAAATAAAATAAAATAAAATAAAATAAAATAATAAAATATGTATAAGCTCTTTCAACCATCTCTTCCAAGTCTTCTAATTTATTATGTGTAACCTCTGCTGCCACACAAAGTTCCCCATTCATGCAAAGCAAATTGTGACAAATATTAAAATAAGTAAAGTTAAAAAACACCCAATTTCGTGCTATATGATTCCTATAACAGCATGGAGAAACCATTACTGATCAATTGAGAATCCCCTCAGTTTTAATAAGGGAGAATGTACCATCTAAAGCACAAGGAAGCAGTGTTTACTTCCTCCAAATATATTGGTTTCTCTTAGAAGTAGAAGAGAGAGAAAACTAATGTAAAATGGGAAAAAAATAAGGCATCATGGGAACTTCTTGACTAGCACAGGATCTGTGGATGTTTGCCCATATTACAACCTACCATGTTTTCCATCAGCTGGTTTGTCTAGCTGAAGCACATTATAGCTGCATGTACAGCCTGAATTATTTGAATTATTCATGGATTTAGGCACCAAGGGACATCACAAAGTGCCTGAATCACAAAATCTAGCTGTATCTAAATAAAATGCAATTATGTGTTAGAAATTGGAGGATCCACATTTGCATTGTAATGTCACAAATATATATATAGAGTGTATTGTCTATGGATGTATTAATCTAAGGTTAAATGAAGTACAACCATAAATTATTTTTAAGGAAAAAGATGCTTTTCAACCTTTTTTTTTCTTTTTTTTTTTTTAACTTAATTTGCTACAAGTATCTGAATATTATGCAAAGTCTTGGTTTTGAATTAAGTATCCAGAATAAAAAAAAATTCTCAAAATTGGAAACTTTCCAGTTGGCAGTGTCAAAATTACTTTTCTTAATATTCCTAGATTGAAGAGTATTGTTTGTTTTGCTAGTAATCAAACCATTAGACAAGCAAAAGTCTGAGTTTCAGAAAATTTAACCATCCAAATTTCCGTAAAGTATGCTGTATTATTCTAAAAGGAATTAAGAGATCTTTTTTTCTTTTTAGTCTTTTTTGATTATCAGTCTTTTTTCTTATGGGTAATTTAATTTCCAAGATATCAGCTCAGAATGTCATAGAGCAGACACAAACAGGTCCAGGAAATTTCTGAAGCACATTGAAGATAAGTTATCAGTGCAGGTATTAAGGGAGCTGACTAAGAAAGGTGCCCTGGTGGGTGACCTGGTAGTCTGTGGCTACCTTAGTCACAGTGACCACAAACTTGTTGAATTTCAAATCATTGTCAATAGGGGAGAAATTGCCAGCAAACCTTCAACCTTGGATAAGAAAAGAGCAGAATTTGGTCTTCTGAAGGAGTTAATTAGTAAGATGCCCTGCTTTTGAAGGTATTGGGGTCCTTGAATGCCAGTCAGTTTTTAAGATGCCTCATTAAAAGAGCAGGAACAGGAAACTCCATATGTCAAAAATCAAAAGAGCGGAGCAGACATATATTGCTGAGCAGGGATCTTCTAGAGCTAAAGTAGAAAAAGAAAGTGTATACACATTGGATAGGTGACACTGGAGGACTTCAGAGATGCTGTTGACTCTAGGGAGAAAAAAAAAGTGTTTTGGATTTATGTGGGAAACTATTGATAACACAGAGATGCAATGTATTAGTCATCACTGAGCAAGGCTTAAACAACGTCAAGCTGTTTTCTACTCCTCACACCACTCCATCAACAAGTAGGTTAGGGGTGCACAAGAATTTGGGAGAAGATACAGTCTGGATAGATCATCCCAATTGACCAAAAGGATATTCCATTACATATGATATCATGCTCTGCTACGAAAGTTGTGGGCAAGAAGGAGGAAAGGTGACACACACACGTTTGGACTTATAACATTTCTCTTCCCAAGTAATTCTTATGCCTGATAGAACCCTGCTTTCCTGGGGATGTCTGAACACCTGCCTGGCACTGGGAAGTAGTTAACAAATTCCTCATTTTTCTTTGCTTATGTGTGCAGCTTTTAGTTACTTATAAAACTGCCTTTATCTCAACCTGTCAGGTTTTTAATTTTACCCTTCTGATACTCTCCTCCACCCAGCTAGAGGATCGAATAAGATGCTGTGGTGGGTTTAGCTGCCCACTGGGGTTGAGTCACAAAACCTGTGAGGAACCCCTTTCTACTAGTTCAACTGGATTTAAAGTTATTAAACATTGAACTGAAGGAAACTGAGCAATACATAAACTAAAATATATTTTGTCCACAGCTACTGTTGTCTATATTAACTAGAATGAATCAACACCTGAGGATTCAGATTCTATTCTATTAGTTCAAACAAAGCACTTCACTTCTAAATAGTTGAAGGAAAATAACAGATATATTTCATATGAAAAGCTCATGTGTCAATATCAATAATAATACATGACAGATTACCATAAATTTCTTCATAAATACTCAAACATCAAGAAGATACACAGTACGAAAATTTTCAAGACAGCAGGAAACAATGTTTATTGGCAATGATTGTATTTCTCTTGTCAAAAGGGAATAATCTTCAGTTTAGAAGTATCCAATATGATCAAACATAGAGTGTAGCCTAAGGCTTTAACGGATTTCTGAGATTGTCTTCCTTACAGCATTCAGCTAAAAATCAGCTGTGAAAGAAATCTCAAGTTTGTGTTACTGCAAGGACAAAAAGAATGGGGAATTCCAATCTGTGTATTAATTAAATGTGATGGCAAACTTTTGTGTCATAGTGAAGTGACTATAGGAGTATTAGTAAATTATTATTTTTATTCCTTCTACTCCTCTCATGGATTTTTTTTTCTAATTTATGAACAAAATGTTTTAAATTTTCAGAAAAATACAGATAAAGAACCTTTATGCATTTACCTGGAGCTGTTCTCACCAGAGCAGGGACAGAATTAATACTTGCCCGTGGCCTGCTCATATATGAGGGTTGGGTATGTGGTCCAAAAGGGTTTACAAGCCTTTCAGTATTTATTTCAACCTGTCAAATCATATTAATGTCAAATGCTAGCTGTCTAGAATTCCTTTGAGATGGCACTTACAAAACATAAATAAATAAATTGTGAATTATGTAGGATTGAATCTAGTTTAAATCAGTCTGATACAATGAAAGGAAAGAGTAATTAAAAAAAAAATCTGTCTCTCTTGAAATTATTTTAAAATACATAGAAGACCTTCCTTTAGCAGTGAAGGGACAAACGAGAGTTTCCCCAAGAGAAGTAAATATCTTCAGCTGTGCAAATAGGCTTCCCTCTTTTACTGAATCTCCTATCTAAGGGATTTGGGTAGATGGACACTAAGAGAACTATAATGCAAATACGTGGGCATGCAAATCTGCACAGCTTAGCTGATCCTGGTGTGCATGTGGTGCTCACATGTCCAGCTGGGTGAGTATTCAGCTAATTGTATGCACAAGAACTCCATCAAAACTGTGGCCATTAACATGCTTAGTATGCCATATGTTACTAGTTTTAGAAAGCATGTGTTATGACCTAAGACCAAAGTCACCAAAGAAAAGAAGTGGATTCACTTTTGCTGCCGGCTTCTAAACCTCCAGTGATCTCAGTGCAGCTGTGACAACTTATCCCAGTGGCCAAATTAGTTTTCACATAAGACTAAAACTCAGCTCAAATACTGAACCCTCGTATTAATGTCGTCATCATCACAAGTGAATGGTGTTATGTTACTACTTACTTATTCCACAACATCTGATAATTTTTAACTTTCTGTCCTGACCTCTTCCTTATCCTGAATCATTTGGAAATGTCACTGTAGAATAAGTAACCTTTATAGCACTGATCTAAAGTCAGTCCAGATGGTGTCAGCTAACAGTTATTAACTGTTTGTTAGTTTGCAGGAAATAAATGAATGCCACACCTGCTGATCCCAAGTTCTAGCAAGCCAGTGCCCACATCACATGAGCAGTGCACAAGTAAACCAAAAAGCATAAGTAGCTCCTCATTGGAAGTCCTGGCACAGAGACCAAAGTCTGCCAGTGAAAGGGGCACATTTGGAGTGATAAGACATAGACGGCTTACCCTGTCCCATGCTTCCTGCCAGATAAAATTTGTTCTTAATTATTGCAACAATATGCCAGGACTGTGAGAGCGTGGTAACCACAGCCCATACACCCCAACCTGGGTTTAGTGAGCAGTGGCACATTTCAGCCATGTCCCTGTTCCAACCCCTGTAACAAGTAATTTCCTTCCATAAAGGCATTAAAATGAGAGGAAAGACTACTTATCTCTCCCCCTTTCAGTCTCAGATAAGCAAACATCTTTAATGTTTGAAAACAGTTTATTAAATGCTGTTACCCACACAGCTTAATAAACACATTGAGAGCATTTCCCTGAGGAGGCTGGGAATTAAAGCACACCTGGCCTTTCCTCAGCCTCCTCAGAATTCTGATAGCAAGAGAGATTAACAAGTCAACATTTCTTTACAGCAGAATCCTGTTTGCCATATATTTAATCAATGGATCCAATTTTAAATCCTCTGTTGCATGTTTTCCCCTTTGTGATTCAGCAAAACTCCTACAATGATTTGAATTTTCAGTATCCCTGTTTTGAATACTTTTTATTTTTCCTTTTCTTTGTAGAAATGAGCACTCTTACTACTCTATATTATTGCAAACGAGAAGCACATGTTCCTGTTTGAGCTCTTAAGATAAAGTGAGGGAATCTGCCAGGTCTGCCAATCAAAGCTTATAGAGGGAAAATATTTTATAATTCAGACTTCATTTTTTGCAGACAGAAACTCTGCAAATGGCATATCCAGCAAAAAGGCATCATCATCCAGAAGGACATTTAGAAAATTTTGAGAAAGGACAAAAGAGGTTTTCAATTAGTCACTGAAAAATGTAAAATGTAAAGAGGAAAAATTTCATAAACTGAAATTTTTCATAAACTGAAATTTGTGCTGAAACAAGCACCTTTAATCAATACTCAGGTAAAACTTGAAAACTGAGTATTGAGTAACAAGTTAAGTTAAATATCACGAAAGAAGATACTACAAAGCCAATTTGCAAATATTGAGAAGAGCCAGGAAACAGTTTACAGTGCTTCTATCTACTATTCTTAACATTTCATTGAGCAAATTCCTGCAGTGCCAGTCTACTCTAATAGGAAGGAAGATAGAAATAAAGAGCCAAAAAGTGTATATGCATGATCACACATGCATATGTACATGCTATAGGTAACAGCGTTAATTAAGAGATAGTTTAGTTTACATTAAAAGCAAAATATAAGAAGTTCTGTCTACTATCTCAAATATAACTTTGCCTGCAGTCTTACTGAGAGTGAGTGATTTTCTATTTTTCTTTTATCTTGAGAATTTAGGGAACATTTTTCTCTGTTTAAAAACTTGCCTTTCTGGTACCAAATTAAACTTTCTGTTTTCCTTTATCTTCTCTTACTGCACAGCCTTGTGGAAGAAATTGCAAGACATTATGGACTACTTCTGTGTTAGCAAGACACTGGTAATACCACATGCCATCTTGTCATACATCTAAATAATGCTGTCACTCAACTGTCTTGCTGCATAGAAAAGATAAATGACTGAGTGAAAAAACATCTCCTGGTAAAGTCTTACCTTGACAACACGGGAAAATAAAAACGTGAAAAGAGAACATTCTCACTGGATTAGATGGTGTCTGGTGTCACCAGCATCTCCACTCTTTGGACTCATCCTTAAATAAGGTTGTGGTAAAGACAAAAAATATTTCTGAGTTCAGCACTCCCTTATGACTGCATTATGAATCCTCACGATTGAATTGAATAGAAAACACAAAGAAAATGGGTGTCAGATTCTCTCATGTGTATTTTTATGCAAAGAAGACTCAAATGTGACTTGGAAACGTGAGTCCACAGCTCCCCTTGTGTGAAAATTTCTAAAATCCGATAGAAAGAAGCACAACATCCCTTTCTTCACTGACTTTGAAAAAAAAAGTCATTGAAAAATATAATTCAGTTTAGGATGACAGTTTTGAAAAAAATCAGTACACATCTACATTTTTCTTCTATGACGCTGTCACTGATCACTCACTTCTTTTGAACTCTTCTTGATGGAAGCAAATCCTTGGCCTAGTTTTTTCCTGTCTTCCAAATGTGTATTTAAGATGTACATCTTTAAATTACTTGGGTTTCTTTTATTATTGCTGTTTTAAGTGTTAGCTCCTGATGTGTCTCTGTGAACTTGAATTTCAAAAAAAAGCTGAGGAATACGAAGAGAAAGTTTAGCTTTTATTTTATTTGGTATAGTAGATTCAAGCTGACTTTAGTGGATATTTGATAGGTTTTCCACAACTGAAAGACCCCCTTTTAGTAAGTTCCATATGTTCATGTAGACATCTTGGAATTCCTTCAGGATGCTGAGGATGTTCATTTAAAAGTTGATGGTTGGAAGACTACATGAAGAGGTGTATACCAATTTTTGTTCCTATATTATTCTAAACAGTGTCTCTTTTTTTACTGTTCCTATTTATAAGACTACTCTTTCAATGTCCATGTCTCAATATCCTGATAAAACATTTACATTTAAAAAGCAAACAGTTAAGGAGATGTTCAGTAGACACCTATCTTCTCACCATCTAGCAGCATTGAAAAGCTGTAAAAGAGTTGGCTATTTACTTCTTTGAAAATCATGGGACAGAATAAAACCAAAAAAGCAATAATTGTCTCACAAACGTTTGAGAATCAACAAGATAAAACATACACTTAATGTACATCTGCTTTGAACTTGAAATGCTTTCTAAAAGTATATCCAGTCTCAGTTCTTTATCATATCTTTGGGTTTGCTAGGTTTTCTACAAAGGAAGTAATTTGCCATCCCTACATCAGAAATCCTCTCTAATTAGAGACCAAAGGCAAAGGTTTGCTGTGGAAACAAAGCAGAAGTAGTGAAGGGATTTGTCTAAGATTCCACAGTCTATTACTATCAAAGGTATAGAACAGGAGGCTTTTACTATAAATTTAGCAGGTGCTAGATGATAGCTGATCTGATAGATGTATAATATGCACAGATTTGTTACTAGCAGTTGAATGTCCAGATTGAGAATTACTTATGGCTTATTTCTAAGATCATAAGAAATAGTCATTAAAACAAAAACAAAAACAAAAACAAAAACAAAAAAAAAAAAAAAAAAAAAAAAAAAAAAAAAAAAAAAAAAAAAAAAAAAAAAAAAAAAAAAAAAAAAAAAAAAAAAAAAAAAAAAAAAAAAAAAAAAAAAAAAAAAAAAAAAAAAAAAAGGGATGTTGGAATCTCTGAAGTAAAAGTCCTTATTCTTTAGGTTAAGAATTTTTCCTGGAGAGAGTCTTGCTATTAACTGTAAGTTATGGTTTTAATATAGCTCTAACCCTAAGACCCATTGTATATTATCTTGTCTTTTAACATTTTATTGCTTTAAATAATATGAATTTGACCATAAATATAGACCAAATCAGACATAAATCTAAGACCATAGAAAAAAACTTCCAGGAACACAAGTTTTGCAGGTTTTTTCAATGTGTTATTTTCCTTTTCCAGACCAAAATATCTGCAATATATAAAATTAATAAAGACAAAAATTTATAAAATTCTCCCCTCCCCCTACAAACTGATTTCTCCCACAAAGAAATACACAAGTCATATTATTGATTATATGTTATCTAATAAGCAACACATTTCTCTGCCAACCAGATAAAAACCATGTATAACAACAAAAAATATGAGTCACATGAGGACAAGATGTGCAATACAGGTTGGCCAGGTTAGTAGTAGTGTAGCTGAGTACAAGGGAAATTGTGCTTTCAGCTTCACGGATTTCAGCTGACATCACAAAAATTTCTCTAGCATTGGAGAAAATTTACAGTGGATCTAAGCAAAAACCTATTTATATTTTTTCCCTACAGTACTTTTACTACCCATGTAAAACACAAACAAATCATTAACATGACCAAAAGCTTTTAAAAGGAAAGTCATCTTTCATAATATCACACTCTATCACATGTGTACTTAAAAAGAAAAGCCAAGAGCATCTCACTCCACTTATTTATTTCACATTAAATCCCCACAGCAGAATAGTGCTAATGTGTATGGGAAAAACAGGATAAAAACCAGACAAAAATCTGAAATGTTCTTGTGTACTTCACTATTTTATCAGGAAAAAAAATTATAATTGTTCTATGGCTTTGCAGAATATGTGTCATTTCTAGATATTACTATCAGTTCCTTAACCATTGTTGTTAGTACAACCTCATTAGTCCCCTACTTCTTCCTTAAATAGATCAGACTTGGTTAAGTCACGAAAGAATTCGAGACATCCAAAACCCAGTGGTGTTGAACGACCCCACAACAGTATTCATACTTAGCAGAGGTCTTCCTGTGTTCTCTTATCTATTTTGGCCTCTCCAGACCTTCTTTTGTTCTCATAGCTCTATGGATTATGTTTTATAAATTATGACAGGCTACCAATAGAAAATCAGTCAGCCAGGAAGGGCATCACCTCTTCTAACTGCAGCACTCAGATTACTTTGGCAGCTTCATTATCGTCTCAATCTAATTCCACCTTAGAAAGAAAACTTTGGTTTTGCATTTTCCCTATCTCTGTCTTGATAATATTTCAAATTTATGGTTGACTTACTAATTGAAATAAGTTAGTGAAGTCTCTGGATATTCACATGGAGGATACCATCCATCAAAAACTAACATCACATGCCTCACTCTATGGCTCAATGTTATTATTATAATTATTATTACTATTATTATTATGGTAACAAGAAATAAAGAGTGCTGATCTGTATGCAATTGTTTTGTGAGCACCTGGAGAATGCTGAAGGATATCATGCAAGCCATGACTCGTTCTTTAGTATAAGCAGTCTGCAATCTGGGAAAGTAAAATAAGGCGAGCAAGAAAACCAACAAATAACAAATGAAGAAAATGAAAGCTGACACTGGCTCACAGTCCCAAGTTTTAATTTTTTTTTTTAATTTTTTTTTTTCTTTTTTTTTACAGAGAGAAATGATTCGAGGAATTTAAATATCCAAACTACTGCATGTTTGTCTTCCCATGGAGCTGATAACAAAATTCTTCAAAACAGCTGCAAATGACATGAAATGGGGTGGTTGGGGGTTGGGACTAGGAGAGGCTAGGAGAAAACCTAAACCTAGGAAAGGCTTAGTCTCTTACCTTATCAGCATGTGCCAGGTCTCAAGAATAATACATTAGGGAGAGTGATGTTATTACTACATGTAAGAAATTAACTCAGACAACTTGAGTAGCTGTTGCTTTTATCTTTTATGGCTAAGCTTCTTGAGATGTGTTTAATATCCTTTAACTGCTCATCTGTTATTATTATGACTTTTTTTTTTTTAAATCTGCAAAGTGTTTAAAGTTCATTAGTAAAGGTTTTGTCTTCTATTCTCTTCACTCAATTGAAACTTGTCTAACTTAAAAATATTTTAAAATTTAGTAATTTTTATTGCTATTCTTTGTTCTTATTTTTATATTTTTGCATTGTCTCTCCACATTTTCTGTTCATAAGTGGTTTCAGGAAGTCTCCCGTTTCTCTTGCCAGCAGCAACAGAAATAGCAATATATATATATATGAGATACAAAAAAAAAAACAACATATTTCCAGCATGAGCCATGAGTCAAATTCTGAATCTTTGAATATTAATGGATATTTAACTAGGTACTTCAGTGGTACTCCTTATTCATATATACATGTGGAAAATCCTAGTGTAACTACTATAGGTCCATATTAGTCAATTAATTCAAATATAATTGAAGAAAGAAAAATATTATTATTCAAACTGCCACTGAAATATAGTCACCTTCAAAACAGAATGTGGCAGAATGATACCCAGCTTAAATAACTTCAGAAAACTGGCCATGGGAAAAGAGAAATTAGAAGGTGATTTCCCAATTAGCTTAGTTCAGCTTTGTCAATTCTTGTAGCCCTTCTGCATCCTTAATATTTTTTCCAGTTTTCCTGATTTATTCTTTTTATTTTTTAACTTATAATATATTTTTTAAAACTTTTTATTGGGGGAACTACCCTCAATAGCATGCTGATTAGATAACAAGTACAACAAAATTTTGTAGAGTAAAAAAATTAACCAAAATATATATGAAGGGTCAAAAACAACTAAATAGGCATCCTGCTGTAGAAACTCTGTTTTAATTGTTTTTTTTTTTTGTTTTGTTTTTTAACAGAACATATACACTGTATATTTACCAGTTTTTTTCTCCTTCTATACGCTATCCAGACCACACTTAAAAAAAAAATCTGAAATCTTCAGTGGCAACTAATAAAATCTACATAAGCAAATATCCACTATTGTAAAATGTCAAGTTAACATATAACTGGTATCATTAGAACTTCATTTTCTGTTTGAAAAAAAATAACAGTACATATATTTTCGCCCATTCATTTGGGCAGCTATTTTATCAGATTAAAAAAAAATTTAGCTGTGATCCATCATTTACGTTCCTTGACATCTTATGACATCAGTTGCCTTTTTTTTTTTTTTTT
>VWYO01011769.1:52281-73743 GCA_013400275.1 Rhadina sibilatrix | reverse complement strand
TTTCCTGTAATAGAACTAATGGCCAAGTATAGTTCTGATGGCAGGAGATTATTTATATGATGTCCAGTGAAAATCTGTCAATACAGTAGGTTGCCCTAAGTGCTTTCTGAAAATATGCTTGAACTTTCCCATCATTTTTTCAGAATCAGTTTTGACCCTGTTCACTGGAGAACAACAGGATGGCAACTGAGAAGGAAATATCTAAATCTAATCTTTATGGTGTTCTTAATCTGAGCTGACATAGTTCTACAGGAAGCAGAGTAAGCCCATTGCTAGAGTTTTGGAAAGCATACAATAGAACCAGAATTATAAGGAAAAACAACACAAGCTTTTACTAAAAATTATATCATAGCCAATCACAGCTCAGGCAAAAATTAAAGACAATTTCATGTAGTTTTTTAACACCAAAAAAGCATAATTTTGCTTGACACGTCTGTTGCCAGACAAAATTACACCATATAATAGCAAAAATAATATGTAAAGTACCACTGATCTGAGGACATTTGTATTTTTTTTCTCATTAAAGAATGAAAAAATCAGGATTTCTATTGACATTTTTACAGGTGTCATTACTGGGTTACTTTGAGTTTTTTAACATGTTGCTTAATGATTGAAAATAAATGAAATCCAATCTTTACTAGGTAATATTCATGGGATATATAATTCACATAGTTTTGTGTTTTGGTTTTTTGTTTTTTTTTTTTTGGTATGTCTGTTTACATAATGATGTATGCACTTCTAAAGGGACAACTTGTATGCTTTAATTAACTAACTTTCATCAATATTCATACAAGAAATACTAGAATCCATTTTCTTCATAATTAAAATAGCTACAACTTTTTCTCAAGAAAGACTATAAATCAAACGGAAAAAGTTAGGAAACATAACAGCAGTAAATTCTATTTTGAATCATGCACAACAAATATTTTGGAAAATATCCGTCTTCAAATGGGTTTATTAGAACAAGTTTACAGCAAAAACTTAAACGTCACTGAAACTAGAAAAAAAAAAAAACACCACAAAATATTACTTGCTTGAAAGAGAAAAATATCAACATAAGAATATAAATCAATCCAAAATCTGAAAAAACACCCTCTCCAATTGCTTTCAGAATATATTTAAGTACATACTGCATTTGAAAATGTCACAACAATGCTTGCGAATATTCCTCTAATGGAAAATGCTTAATTCCTTCACTACACATTTCACATCTTCCTGAAATTAGGGATAGTTATATCGAGTAACTGTTGTGAACATGTCTTACTGATGTCAGTGCAACAGTGAGAAAAGTTTACATGAATGAAGTGGTTCTCTTAAGGAACCACCTCTTAAGCAAGTAAGTCCATATTTAGATTGAAGAAATGCTTGAAATCCCCCACTCAATTAACTTTATGAAGTTTCTTCCTAGGAGTTTATATTTCTAATCACTGCTATGTTTAAATTACCTAAGTCTTGATAAGCCTAAGCAATTTAGCACCAGACTTATCAGGCATTTTGGAAAAGACTATTTCAATGCAGATATATTTAGGTTTACTGAGTATTTCCAGGAAGCTTAATTTTGAAGACATATATGACAGGTTTTCTCTGATTGTCTCAAAAACCCTAGGCAGAAAGAAATATTTTGTAGCCAGTAGTCAACCATTGAAAAAGATACAAGAATGATACTCAAAAATGGCATTTTCTATTGCATTTTCTATTGAATATATCTCTCATCTCTCAGAGCTGTGAGTCAACCCCTGATTATTGTCTGTCTTAAGGCATAATTCTCTGTTTCCTTTCAAGAAGATTTTTTTTTTTATTATTCTATAAAGTATTCATGGAATAACAGAAAGACAGAAAGAAGGTCTTGATAGTTTGGGAGCTGGATCAGTCACCAGAGCCCTGGTTTCCAACTTCTGCTTCACCTCCAAAGAATCTGACTTAATCTGTTGAGATGCAACCTCAGTTAATGTTGGTAATTGATCCAGGGTGCAACGAGTTATAGTTCTGACAAGCAAAGTTGATCTAATTTCCTCTTAACTTTGCAATTTCCTCCCTTTTCCTATCCTATTTTCTCTTGGTTGTCACAATGACAAGGCAATTCCATGGGATGTTAAAGTCTGGAAATGCAATTGACTCAAATGGCTTTAACTTGAAACTAATGTAGCCTTTTGGTGCCATGGGATGTGGAAGGGAGTTGTCTTCTTCTAGGCAATCCTCTTCCCTAGCTGTTTAGGACCAGTTAACTCATTTTCAAAACTTCATTTTTTCTTTCCATGGGACGGCAGGAGTTGACTCAATTTTATCACACTTTTTGTATCATTATTATAATATTGTCATAAAAACCATTGTGAAACTGAAGGACTTTG
This sequence comes from Rhadina sibilatrix, assembly GCA_013400275.1. Taxonomy (NCBI): domain Eukaryota; kingdom Metazoa; phylum Chordata; class Aves; order Passeriformes; family Phylloscopidae; genus Rhadina; species Rhadina sibilatrix. The sequence continues at coordinate 71,395 of VWYO01011769.1, read as the reverse complement.
ACCGCTTAAGAGTTTAGCAATATATGTTCACATGTGGTAACAACTGCAGTACATTCAGCTGACGATTTCAAACAATTCACTGGGTGATGATTTGAATCTACTTTCCATGCACACTGAATTCATTGTTCTCAGGAAGAAATTATACCATAAGAAAGTTCATTTTAGGAGGAATTGCATGTGGCATACAGTAATGCTGCAAATCCTTTGAGAATGTCCCTGTTCACATATTACTTTATATCATGTGGGATAGCTCCTTATTCTTCCCCACAGTAAAGTTCATGCAGCACAATAATGATTTTGCTTATGAGGACATTTTGATGACCAGAAAGATAAAATCAATAGAATCAGTTGTTCAAGTTGTGGTTAGCTCCTGAAACAGCTATTAAGGCTTGCCTGCTCTGAATTTCACTCCAGCGATTTTCCTTTTCACTACAAGGTCATTTGGCCCAACAAACAATTTCTCTTGTCATTTGTTCAAGTCAAACTCTAAAATTCATACCACAGTTACCAATGCAATGGTTTGTAGTCTGACTCCATAACATGTTTACCAATGTCGTCTTTTGCATGTCCTAAAGTGGTTTTGGTGGGATGAAAAAAATCCCTGACTAAGAATGCTTCAATCTTGAAAGAATGGAGAAATACACACAGCAAGACATCACTTATTTATACCTGGAAGAAAGACAGTTCCTGCTTTAGACCAAGACTGACGTCTTGCTTTACCTTTACCTATCTATACTTTAATTTAAACTCTGGTAAAAATGTAGAGGACCTGCCATTCCTATATTAGCTATTAGAGATTAAAACTAAACAAACAAACAAACAAAAAAGTTAAAAAAAAAATCACCAAGCAAACAACCCCCCAAAACAAAAACCAAACCAATTAAATTCCCAAGGAATTCAAAAAGAACCCAAACTGACTTGCATAGAAATATATATGATCACTAATAAAACACATGCCTGCATAGTACTATCGTGAACCTGATTTACGTACTGGTGAAACAGATAATAAAATTAATTTCAAATTAATTTAATTTTACAATAATTTTTTGAAAATGCTTTGTATGCCACAGCTAAATAATCCTCCTCAAACTGAAAATATAAACCTGACTTTTAATTTAGTCCTCAGGTATTTTAAACAGGAACTCTACTTAAAAATAAAATTATAGGCATAATAGTTTATGGGTTCCAGCCAACTCCATATAGTCAAAGTACCATGGGACTCAGGGTGACTAGTTAGTAAATTAATAAACCTTCATAAAATCAAAACTGCAGAGGAAATGGTGTAAATTGGTACACAGATTTATAGTTACACTGAATAACTATAAATGAAAGCAGCTAAATCCAGCAATGACATATTCAACTTATGCTCATTTACATATGTAAATTTCCCTAGGTAACAGTCTCTTCAGATACAATTTTTTTATAATAACAACATGTCAAGCAGGTCTTATATCTGCAAAGGAAGATTTCAAGCCTATTAACTTTTGAACATAAAAAGAATGAAAAGAATCTTACTGCCATCTTTCTTTAATTTTCTCCTTCCCTCTTTCAAATTTGACATTCAAAAGTTGGAAATTAAATTGTTTCAAGATATTTGGGGCTTATTTTAATATTTCTTCTGAATTTACAGTTTTAGCAGAAAAGGATATGTATGATTCCTTTCAACAGCTGGATCATCTGACTCCAAGCTGGAAGTGTGTCCAGGTGGCCAAGAAGGCCAATAGCATCATGGTTTGTATCAGAAATCATGTGGTCAGCAGGACTAGGGAAGTGATTGTCCCCATGTACTCGACATTGTGAGGTCATGCCTTGAACAATATGTTCAGTTTGGGGTTCTCCTTACAAGAAAAACAAGTACTGGAACATGTCCAGGAAGAGCAATGAAGCTGGTGAAGGGTCTAGAGAACAAGTCTTGTGATTAACATCTGAGGGAACTGGAGTTGTTTAGCTGGAAGAAGTCTCAGGAAAGAACTTACAGTTCTCTACAACTACCTGAAAGGAAGTTTTAATGACACGGAGGTCGATTTATTTTCCTAGGGAACAATAGGATGAGGGAAAAAGGTATCAAAGTTGCACTTGATGACATTCAGATTGTTCATTGGGAAAATTTTCTCCACTGTAAGGGTTGTCAAGCACTGGAAAGGGCTCCCATGGAAAGTCATGGGGCCACCATCCTTGAAAGTGATGTTTCCCATAAAAGACATGCAGATGTAGCACATCTGGTAGTGGTGGATTTCGCAGTGTTGGCTTAATGGTTGGATCTGATGAACTTAAAGGTCATTTCTGACCTAACTAATTCTGTGATTCTGATTCAAGATTTCAGGGCAAGACAGAGATCTAAAAACAGATAGAAGGATCTATATTCAATTGACAAATCAATCTCTCTCTTTCCATGCTGGGCATAAATAATGGTCACCATGTTTAATTTCAGTGCATACTTCCTTTACAAAGAAAGTAATTGAAATTAATCACTGTTTTGAGATTTAAAAAAAAAAATCAAAAAATTACTTAAACTCAATGAATTCTGTTCATCTTGTTATTGAGACCTCACAGCAGAAAGAGGAAGAAGTGGAAAGACATATTTTAGCTTGCCTCTTCTTTGCATTTTGCTAATATTTTCCTCCAGGTGAACCTTTGTGAATTAGAAATGGAGTAGAAGCATCTCTGCCTTTGCAGTCTTTTATCCAAGGATAACATAAACGTAAATGAACAGGTCTCAAGGTTGTCCCCTGACCACTGCACCCTCCTCTCTTTATGATGAGTACTTCTAAAGGCACTTTCTGTGCTGTGTGACAAAGTAGACTGTGCAGGTGTGGTACTCTTGATTATAGGGGAGCATTCTATAGTTTTCTATATAGTTTTCTATATTCATTCTATATAGTTTTAATGTTTCTGAGGTGAGAGAAAATATTTCATATTTTGCCAAAAGTAAGAAACCTGAGCCTCCAGACCTGTTCTCTGAAAGAATTTTCTTCTCTATGTCAAGTATAGATGAAGGCTGAGCAGGAAAGACAAAAGATTTCCAGTCTGATGTTCTGACTGAACACTGGAGAACGGCTGGAAGTTTGAGCACAAACTGGGAGTTACATAATGTGGGCTGTACTGAGCATAAAACTTCCTTTTCAGTTCTGCTGATCTATGACTTTAGGCACGTCACCTTCAAATCCAAGTGTCTCTAGAGAAATGAACTAAGTTATATCCCTCAATTGAAGGAGCTTAAACATAAGTAGTACTATCATTGTAACATTGCAGGCTGACCTGTAAAGGTGAAGGGAGAAAGTAGGCAGAATTTCTTGAATTTTCTTACCCTCTGAAACCCAGATGGCAGTCTAAAAACCCTTGACTTCTGAACTACTGACTTCAAGTATTATTAGCAGCCCCTTGGCCTCTCATTAAACTGTAGCCTGAAGACTTTGCATTGTTAAGTGAGAAATAAGTGCTCAGCTCCGAGCTGGATCAGCCATGATATAAATATGAAGAAAAAAAGAGGGAAGGAAGAAAGATAGTGGAAACTGCTGTTGCAGAGGAGTAAAAAGGTGGCTGTTCCACAAATTAAGACAAAAAGAGAAGCCAAGGATCACTGTAGGATTGGTGGGACTACAGACAACACAGCTAGTATGTAGGTTGAGAGTCCATCCAGAAAAACCTGTCAGTAATCCACAGCAGCAGAAGTAGGACTAGACTCAGGTTGGCCTATGACACCACCCAGGCTATCCTGGGTGTCCAGGCCTGAGCTGACATGGAGATCCAGATCCAGGGTAGAAGGTGCATGGGTAAGGATCCTATGAAGCTAGTCAAGGCAGGCAAGTTCTATGGGTGTCCTAACATTCTTGAAAACTGAGAGTAAAATTTCTATGTGACTTGAAAGAAGATATTTGTATTCTGTACTTGTGCAGAAGTATTGGCTGAAAAGTACAGAACTGCCTGCACCAGGAGATGGAAGTCCTGTGCAAGGAGCTTACTGTATCACAGTGCAGGTTACTTTCTCCAGTTCCACTACTCTCACTGCCTAGCTGGAAGGGAAAAAAACTGCATTAGCTGGTAAGTTCTAATGCATATTATGTCTGTCTATGAGAGAACAACTAGATAACTAAGGGTTCCTATATTGGCTTCCTCTGATACCTACAAGAAATAGTATGTTCTTCAATATTCCTATATGTGAATGAACATTATTGCAGGTTTTCATAATGGTTTCTATTTTATTGTCCCATTAAACTTCGTATAGGTTTCAAAAATCCTGTAGCTTCTAAACATGAGGCATTTGTTACTCTTTAGGGTCCCCCTACAAAAATGCATCTAGTCACCTGAATTCAGATAACTTGTGAAGTTTTTAGAAGTCAGGATAATCGTGCTTACTAATTTTAAATCATTAATAGTGATCTATATTAATTAGATAATATTAATATATAATTAATTAGACCCATATTAATCTGAGTTTCTTTATTCTGAATCCTTAATTTGGTATTTTTCTGAAAGGAACTGGCTTTGTCTTGAGATGCAGGCCTCATTTTTGACAACTTTGGAACTTGATGCTGTTTTGGTCATTCTTTCTTTAAACTTTAGTCAATTATTCCTTTTGGTCCTGGCCCCAGACATTTTCCTTTCTTAAATCAGTAGTGCATTACTCCAAAGACCAAATTTATATTAATACCTGAGGCATCTTCAGCCATGAATGTCAGAATTGGTCTCAATAATCCAGACTATTTATAAACCCATTGGCAAAAGGATTTATATGCTCCCAGGCTTCCCCATTAAAACACGGATGACAGGTTTTAATCAGGAAAATATATATATCATGTAATTGCAATTCCCTCAAGAGCTCCTTTGTATTTGCACAGTCTCACTACTAACATAACAATGGCTAAGGGTCTGCCTGTCACTATTTCCATTGTAAAAACCTGCACTACTCCCATCAGGGGTAATAACTCAGTCATAAAAAACCACATGGTGCTGAAACATAAATCACTACTAGAAGTAGATCCTGATTCTGTTGACTAGTTTAACTGAACTCTCTTCAAAGAAGGGCAAAGAGATTGGATGAAGAAAGCAAGAGAAAGGGCTAATCCACAGCATAGTACATTACCTTCATCTGTTGAAGGTCACACATCAAGTCTCTTCCAGCTATTTGCAATGCCCTTTTTTTTCCCCCTTGACTTCAAATCTGATCTTAGCCTCCTTGTAGAAAGGGAGTTGGGATACTGATATCTGTGGAGATTGGAAAAGAATCTATGTATTTGCATTTGTAGAAGACCTCTCAACAAGGTCTTAAGTACTGATGAATGAAAGTGATTGGAAATGAGACAAAATGGTGGATTATTAAAAGAAATGTGCAATGTAAAAATAAATTTGAAAGGACCACTAAAATGTTGTTGAGACATTGCAAGTGGATATATCTCAATCAATTATTCAAAAGACAAAGTAGTTGAGCAAAGGTACTGTTAGCAAGAAATATAAATGTCTTGACAGTTTCATGTGCCTTGTACCTTTACTATTTAAATCATCCAAACTGAAATTTTAGCTGATAGTTTAAATAAATAGTCTTGAAAAAACATTCACTAATCAGACTAAAAATAATAAGAGAACCAAAGATTTTGCCTATCACTGAAAACTGCTCAATGGATCATTTGATTCTTTAAGACTTTGGTGAATATTTTTGAATGTTGCTCAACAAATGAAATTGCTGCTGCTTTTCTAGGGAAAAACTTAAAACTTAAAACCCTTAAACTTCAACCTTATGAAATGATGTCTAACACTGAGACTAAAATTTATTTGTCTGTTATGTATTGAACTGTTTTTGTTTGTGTTTTCCTTTAACACTTCTCAGATCAGAACATACCCTTCCCACATGCTACTACTGTCTATTTTTTCTAAGAAATAAGTGGTTATTACAGCCCTGCTTAAGGTGTGAGCATGCCTTTGTTGAATAACCCACAGATGGATCGTATCTCAGCAGCACATAGAATTATATGGAATTTACTCTATGTCAAAGAGTTAGGAGGGATGAGGTAGAAAAAAGGAGTTCCATGGAAGGCATTCTACCTGTCTCTAATTAACTCTAATGAATTTAAGTGCTATAGTTGCATTTGTTTAAATTATTCTTGTAACTGTTCTTATAGTCAATGATAACTCCTACCTCACCACCTGCAAGAACACATGGTCCCAACAATTAAGGATTTTTATTCCTTTTACTGGCTTTGTCCAGAGTATAAAAGCTTTGAATAAAACTAATTCCAAGAAAATAAATAACCTCCTTTCTCTAGGCAACTGTACTTTCTGGGTCACTGGAAACTATCAACAGTATATACAGAACAGGAGAATTATGCTAGATGTTCCCTGTTCCTGGCAATCTTAACCCTTTAAATAATTTGGTTTATATTCACCCATAAAGGTAGCTTTGAGAGAAAGATATGCTTTTAACTCCCCTGCATTCCTTCTAGTTAGCAATCAGTTGGTGATGCCTATGCTTTCTTTGCCTGCTTTCATTTACACTGTGGTCTCAGCCTTCAAATATTCAACATTACAAATTGATTTCACACTCTCATGTCACTCAGACAGTGTGAAAAAATTTAAAGCTCAAATTAAATCATTTACACCGAATACCCTGACTTTTTCTAGGTATAAGTTTCAGTTTCATAATGTTGCTTCAATGTAGCTTGTGGTGTGTTAATATGATATATTCCAGCTATTAAGTTTTAACAGGCATAGAAGGGGTTTTATGGGTGAGGGTTTTGCACAAAATATGAGACATTTTAAGGCACCTGCTTTGGCATTTTGAGAAATATTCCCTGAAAAGCAGTGAAAGACATCCATGAGAAGCTACTAAAAAAAAGGATATAAGTCCCTATGCTGACCTTCTCTCAGCTAAATAAGAGATTTCCCAGTGTACTGGACTTGCCTCAAAAATACTAGTGATTATCCTTTCACTGGGATATTTCAATGTAAAATAAAATGCTTAGCAGTCTTATCCATATGTGGATAAGAAAAATTATACACATCAGTTTAAACATATCCTCCTTAGTTTCTGCTCCAAAGATATTAAACAACCATTTTACAAATTACAGTCTAAGCACAGAAATCTTTATCTGCTTAAGAAAGTGATTTAAAGTTTAACATTACAACCATTCATATGCTCTGTATGGAATTTTAGTTATAAAAAGAAATTTTTACTGAGTGAAGATAGATGAACCACAGAAACTCCCCCTTGATTCTTATTCCACCTTCCCACACCTTAGATTTCTGGCATCATCTGAATCTGATAATCCTTGTCCAGCTGAAAGACCATAAATTTTCATTCTGTATATTACAAGCAGTGACATATAAATGTCAAAGTTTCAGTTTATGTTGAAAAACCTGGATGTTTATCTTCTGAATCCATGGCAACTCAGAGTTAAATTAAGGCTAGGAAAAACAATACTTGAATAGCGAAGTGTGTAAACTATGAGCATTATTGACAGCTTCTGCACTGTGTCAATATTCAGACAGTACAGACTAAACCCCCACATTCTCCCTTGCAATGAGCTGAATCAATTTAAAGGAATCTCGGATTGATGATTCACAGATTTGAAAGCCAGAAGACAGTAGCATTTAAGCAATGTTTAGTCTGTCCTCCTGCATAACACATGACCTGGAATTGTCCTGTATTTTTTCCTACTTGGTACAAAAACTGTCTTGAGTAGAAATATCCCAACTTGAGTTAAACAAGTAGGAGATTGATAGCTCCAATACAATATTTTGTATATTCATATAATATATATTTGATGTATAATATTTGATGTATAATATTTTTTCAAAATATGAAGAGATTCAATTCCCAGCTTTTCTGGTGTGCAATGCTCTTGTCACCTCAGCTGATGTACAGCTATAAAATTCAGTTCCAGGTGTCTATATTTATACAGACAGATTTTTTTTTCTGAGAAACAGAACAAGTAATCAATTAACATTTTATTATAGAACCATAGAATAATTTGGGTTGAGGGGACCTTTAAATGTCATCTAGTCCAACCCCTTTTTGCTAAGCTGGAAAAATAGTATTTTTTATAATGAATATTTTTCTCATTTTAAGTGACTTTCTATGACCTTCTTTAGATGTCAGCATTCTTCCCGAGATGCTGACATTTGAGGTGGATGCAATAATTTAGGAGTTTTTGTACATAATGCCAAAGATTATCATCATATGAATTGTCTGTTGTCGAGAATTTATGCATCAAAGATCAAACTGGCTTTTTGAGTCTGTACTCCACTTTCACTCTACAGAAATATTTTTGGATTTTTCTAGTGTTATAAATCCAAAGAATCTTGATATATTTTAAGGAAAAGTTTAGACATCCAGTCTAAATGAAGTATCTATTGTTCTCTACCATTCATTTTTTGTTATTAAGTTGTCCTCTTCAATAACTGAAGTAATTAAACTTCACACTATATTCAAAAGCATATTACAAGTATATGAACATATGTATTAGCAAAGAAAACAAAAGAATTTATATACCAGACCACTTCTGGAGGAGTGAACAGAGTAGGCATATCAGTCTATTGCTTGGCAGTGTGCGCTGGCACTTAAGCTTCATTGTAAATCTGTGTGTGACCTGAGTCTTGACAAACATCTTCATGAACTTATCCATAGCTTGCAAATCTCTGACTGTTTTGGGTCAAAAGCAGAAGACATTATAGGACAGAGGACACAGGAAATTGCACCAAGTTCCAAATAAAGAGTGAATTTTCAGTCCCTGTTTGAGTTTTAATGGTAGTAGAGGAACCTGGAGAAATCTTGATGTTTTTATTTTATTTGTTCTGTGTTCCCTATAATGTTCTGAATCTGTTCTTCAGCCTCACTCTTCACTTGCACCTTCCCAGCAGATACATTACTAAGAGATGTTTGCATTCTTAAGTGCTGTCACAAAGTCTTTACAAACAGGAGATCTGGAGAAATACTGACAGGCTCAGTTTCTGACTTATTTTCTCCTCTTTCCCCTCCCTTCTGTTCTTAAGGACTAAAAGGTCAAGTACTGATATAATTTCACAAATGTGATATTTATTGGGGGTCATAAAGAAATTTTCAGTCCAACAACAGGTGCTTCATTGGCTCCACTCATCGATTTCGGGCTCTTTTTCCCTTCTTCCAAAGAACTTTCTACATTCTGCTTTGCTTAATCATTTAATAATAGGCAAATGAGATGCAAATTATTTTATACACTCACTGCTTTTCAATCTGTGCTTCCAATTTAAGGGGGTAGGAATGGCAGGCGAAGACAATTAAAGCTAACAGGCTATGCCTATGTTACTAAATTAAAGAAGACCAGGAACAGTTCTTGCCCTGAGATAAAGCGGCTGTGCTATATTTTCATCCAAACTCCTGGTGACTAGCCTTCTCTTGGAAACATTTTTCTCAGAGAAAACAAGACAAAGAGGCAAGTAACAGCATGCAGTGGTTCACTAGACGCTGAAGGCTACCCCTACTCACAACATAAACAAGCCCACCCACCATCCCGACTTGCACTAAGTAACCAGTGACCTAAAGTCAATAAGGGGCCCCAAAAGAAAAGAACAATGTAATTTCCCACAGGTTTCAGCAGGAACCATATGCAACTAATCTGAACATGATGAACTCATTGCAGTGTTAAAGAAAAGAGCAATGCTCATTACACTATGACATGCTCTTTCACTCACATTCTTTGAAATATTTTAGGCAGAGCCAAAATCAGAAAGATACATATTTACATTACACTATTAATGTTGCTTTCTTAATTTCTCGGCAAGCCTGAAGTGTATGCAAATACTAAATGAAAGACATTTAGATACAGAAATCTAGATGGAATATTGTCTGCTTAGCTATTCTTGAAATACCTATTTTTTTGAGTCCTTTAACATCTAAATGCTTTTATAAATTTGTCCTCCAGTCACATTTGATACATGGAAAATAATTAAATTCCTCTTTTTGTTGAAAGAGTCATTATTTGATTCAGTCTTATGAATATCCTGTAACATGATAAAGCACCTATCTTATCTCAGCTTTGTTTCCAATAGGAGCTGATCACAGCACTTGGGGAAAAGATTTTGACAAGGTTGGATGGCAGAGACTTGTAATTACTGGGTTTTTCACAGTATAACCTCTGGACACTTCTAGTATTTTTCAGAATATGTGGAACAGCAGAAGATGTTCATCTTAATGTCCTCTCAAATTTCCTTTCTTTATTCATTCATAGTATCCTGAAGTCACACATATTTCAGGGTTTTGTTTTCCCCTCTCCTTTCCAGAAAAGTTTTAGTTTGCTTTTATGAATGTGATCATCCTCTGTTTGTTCCATCCTTATTTGAAAAAGGTCCAAAACAATAATAGAAATTATAGGAGGCTGAGTTTTGAGAATTTCATTGGTTTGCTCTAGATAATAACTCACATTGAAAATCTTGTTGAGAGTTGTTGATTAGAGCTGAAATGAAATTAAATCCTGAATCAATTTATTAGGAGAGTTTGTTCAGCTCACCTGTTGCATAATTGATACTTTTAATAGCTTTGATGTTGAAAATCAGAAATTGAATTGCTATGAAAAAGGTGGGATTCCCTATAGAGGCAATGGGCTGTAGTTTCTGAGTGCCCTGATTTCAGGCACCTTCAGTTGCTCCTGCAAACTGCTTTGAGAAGGAAATGCACAGAAAAATTAAACCATGTCATAAACTGTTGTAATTTCTCTTCCTAGAAAGGTTTGTGTTTCAGAACATAGAAGATATGTGCAAAATCTACCAAGGCTGTCAGTCTCAAAGCAAATATAAGTATATGCATATGGCATGGGGGAGGAATTTTAAGTATTATTTTATTTGTACTATGTAAGCAAAATGCCTAAATAGGCCCATGGTTAAAATTCAAATATTAAAAAGAGAAGAACAGAGGAAAAAAAGGAAAAGGGTCATAAATATGTTCCTGTACATATAATTTAAACATATTTTCTTCAGTTGCTGGAGCTGATGAATGTTCCTTACATACATTTTTAATCTGGCATCAATTATATAGTCTTTATTCTTACCTGGAAAATGTGATTATGTAAAACACTACCTACCTTCATCTATATATAAAGTTATAAAAATGATATGATGCCTAGCATGTAGAGACTGTCTAGAGAAGATGACCTGCAATTTGCATTTATGCCTTCCAGTGTTCACTTTGTGATGCTTCTCCATTGTCAGGCATACTTGTAGTTTTCTCTGCACAATTGAGATAAGACACTTAAATATCAACACAGCTCTGGTACTGAATTTCCAGTTAAACTCTGCATGAAATTGTTCTCTCAATAAAATTGTATAAATTATTTACAAGCATTCATACTTATTTTGTTTGAATTGTAAAAGCACTTAGGTGTTGTACACTTAGTTAATTTCACACTGTAAAGACATGCTGGAGCATAGTTATCTTCAGAGGTTATGCATTGATTTAAAGCAATTTTGCCACTTCACTGCTATTCTCACTGCTTGACACAAACTGATTCACACATAAGATGATCTAAGTTGTTTGTAATGCAAAAATGTAATCTCAAAACAAGGTAAATGTTCTCATTTATTTTTAAAATCCATTCCTATGTTTCAAGCCTTTTCTAAATTCTACCACTTAGTCAGATATTGAAGACATTTGAGATATCAAATCATTAAAGGTACAGCAGAAATCACAGTTAGAAAGAAATCCATGTGATTTGTATTAAAAACATACAATTTTTAGGTTTATGATAAAATAGCCATTGGAATTAATGGAAAAATGTAATGTTAATACCGTCAAATATTGAATGTCAGCTATGATCTGATGTCAGAGATAGATGTTTTGCCTTTGTATTTCTATTTTTATATTAAAAATGCTGCCTCTAATGTGAAACAACAAAAGTTAAATAATGTTGTATATATATGCAAATATGTAGCTTTTTTTTTTTTGCATTTTTATTTTGTATGTACATTGGTTTTTACAATGAGTTTAGCATGCTTGAAACAGTAGGCCAAAAGGAAAGAAGGAGCAAAGCATAAGTTATTATGTCTGCTGTAAATAATGGTAGTGTATTTCATGCTTTTATATCTCTAATTTCTTAGTAACTAATGCTCCCTTTTTATCATTGAGTACATCAGGTGAGTTAGAGGTGTGTAACTTTTGTGTCTGTTGTCTCTCACAGTCTTTATCTATATTAAATTACATCATCTGATTTGATCTCTTTTGCAGGAAAAAAAGTTCTTTTATTTAATAAAGAATGAGGAGTGGAATATTATACTTTTCCCTTTAAATGAAAAAGAGTCGATTCATTTAAATAAAAATGTTGCTTTTTCTCAATATACTCCACTCCTACATCCTCACATGCAAGTTGTAGCATGTATCTGGTGTTTCCTTGGATTATTAGGTCTTATTGTCTCTGTCTACATAACCAATGTAAAAGAAGTAAAATGCCCTGGAAGGTATTAAAAGGGATAGTCTGGTGTGACACCAAATAACACAAAAGCTAGGATTATTTCAGTAAGAATAAAAATATCTGTAAAGTGAATTCAAGCATTTCTAGCCAGTGACCAAAACTGGTCCTTTTCTATCACATTATCTTTGAAGCTTAATCTTTATTCCCAAACACAGTAGATATATATTATTTATCAGAATACAGTTAACTTTTCCTATAATGACCTCAAACTCTACTTATTGCAGCAAATATCAAATTAATGGTTGTTCTCACCTGTTTTACTAATAGTTATAACTGTAATGTAACTCAGCAGATATTTTATATTTTTACAAGGAAAATCAGAATGTTGCAAATTTGTACAAAAAAAATCTACATTTTAATTGAAGGTATGTATTTGAGGAAAAAAAAAATTTAAACACTTTAATCAATATCTTTTCATTCTCAGGAGGTATCATATCAGAGGGTCCAAAGGAAAACTCTGAGTTATGAAAAGTAGAGAACTGGGATGACCTTACAAACTTTGCAAGAAATATGTAACATTTAAAATAAATTAAAAATATATATTTAGGTATTTCATAAAGAATTTTTGTAAATATTTTCACAGTATATAATTACACAGACCTACTGGATTTTTTTTTTGTATAAATCTTTTCATCATAATTTTGAATAAAAATATTAAAAAAAATCCTGGGAGAGAAAAAAATATCATATTTTAATACTTTTGTTAAATTTTATATGGAAATTCTTTCTAGTTTCCTTGTCTTGCACAGAGCATTTTTGAGGGCCTGATGTGTTGCTGTTACAGGTCATTCATGAACTTTTCAACTCTGCATACTCAGCTTCCATTCTGAAAGATGCTCCTGGCTACTGTAATTTAGTTTATATATAACTGGTTGCTGTGCCTCTGTGTTCATAAACAGTCAGCTGTTTACAGCAATGTGGTATTGCAGAGTCCCTCATCACTCATGACTTACAATTTATATGCATACTGCCTTGCTTTTGGGAATACTTACAAATATGCTGCTTAGAAGTTCAGTTTGCTCCTCAGTTGACATATTTCATAATCAGTGGATCATGAAATTTTCTATAATCATAAACAAAGAGTAAACTGCTGACTCTTTGCAGATGCTTGATTAAAAAGTGTTGAAATCTATACATTAGAATTTATATATATAATTTGGAGAGGTAAATCAATTTTACTAACAGATGAGAACACAGAGAAACAAACCCTCCGAAATGCTTACTAAAAAGTGTATATTTATAATGATTAGTTATTCTTATCCAATTCCTACATAGTCAGACATAAAATTGAAACCATTTTGGACACATTTGGTACAGATGTCAATTGACAAGCTTTGTCACATTGACAACGTCATCACTGTCATGTACTTGAGTACATTTAATTTTGCATTTCTGCATCAAATTTGTTGAAATGATAAATCCCTATCAAGTGGCCTTCACTGGCATTTTTTACTTCAAGAAAAGCCTGGTATAAATCTGACTGCATGCTATTGCCTAAATTATTTGCTCACTTTATGTCTTAACTCTTACAGTAACATTTACCAATATTCAGTGAAACATTAATAATGCCTGGTAGCATTGGAGGTGTGTTTCAAAAGCTGCCCATATCAGGAGGTGGATTTGACCATGGATATTCCATATTACATGAATCAGGCAGACCACAGGCTTGGTACAAGCTCCTTTATTCAATTTCTGGTACTAATAATACTTTTTATTTAACTTCAAATAATGGTAGGCATGGGAATTAATGTTGAGGGGAAAAAGGTGTTTTCCCAGTTGGTTAAACTATATGAAATTTGCATGCTTTATGATTGTACTTAGTAATAAAATAATTTCTTTAACTTGTATGGAATTGATGAGGACAGAACTTTTTATGGAAGATCCTGGTATATTTTGGTACTTTAGTAGAAGCATTCTTTTTCCATTGATGTTTAATAAGTTATACTCAATATTTACTGGAAATAAGTCTTGATTCAGACAAGTTTCATCAGGAACATAACTGCCTTTAATGCAGAAATTTAGACTAGAAAGCAAACTTACCAAGAAAACCATGCTTGGAAGATTTTCTTGACAAAAGCTTATAGAAAAGACAGATATCTCAATGAAGAATAGGTTCTGAAAATGAGTTTGAGTTATCAGAAACTATATGTGAAATAATGAAGTAGGACATTTTTAGCTAACTCAAACTCATTTTCAGAACTCATTCCTCATTGAATTGTATTATATATTGGTTATATTACTAAATAACTTTTCTTTTGTAAGCCTCTAAACCTTCCAGAACTTTAATGTGAGGTATGACACAACATACCCCACATTAAATCCTGGAATAAAACAAGGAATTAGTAAAAAAAAAAAAAAAAAAAAAAAAAAAAAAAAAAAAAAGACACTTTTTCAGCTTTAAAATTAACAAGGTCACAATATCATTATGTAAGTATTGAAGTTCTGCATATCTATCCAATAAATCTCAGTGATACCACCTAATAAAGCACAGTTTGTTGGCACGAAGTCCAGTAATTTAAGGAGACTTGTCTCCACTTGCCTGTACTTTAATTTCATTTGTTATTTTTTTGTTTATTTCCAATAATATCTGCATATATAAAAAGGTATTGAGATTAACAGCTGACAATAGTAATATATTAAATAATTTTTTAAAAGTATTTCATTTTGCTTTTAAATTTTTGAAAGCAAAGTAGAAAAATAACCCTGACTTTTTTACCAAAAAACCTAATACTATTTCCTAAATGTACTCTTTGGTACATTTTCTTGAAAATCCCTTCTTTCTGAGCTCCATTAGATGGATAATTTAAGGTTTAAATGTTTAGAACAAGTTCTTTTCCTCTTTTTCTTTCACATTTACAGCTAATTATGAAACTCCTTAGAATATTCTTCCTTTATGGCATTGTATCCTGGATAGCCTCTTGTGCACTGCTTGAAGTCTGACCATTGAGTTAACTCCTGGTTTAAGAAAGTGGAATAATGGAATAACTTAAGCTTGACAGCTTGTTCTGGGTGTTCCAAAGACAGACTTATCTCGCCAGGTATGCCACACATTATTAATTTTTTGTCTTGTTAGGATTGGTAGTACTTTGGTGCAACATCTTTAAACATAAATGGAATATTTAATTCCAATAATTATTTCCAGTAATTATTTCAAATACAGAATCACACTAGGAAGACATAGAACTGTGGAAAAAGGATGAGCCACTAAGATGATTAAAGAGCTGGGGCACTTCTCCTATTAAGACAGGTTGAGAGAGTTGGGGTTGTTCATCCAGGAGAAGAGAAGGCTTGAGGGAGACTTTCCAGTACCTGAAGTGGACTGCTAGAAAGCTGGAGAGGGACTTTTTACAGGGAAATGGGGAAATGGCTTTAAGTTGAGAAAGGTAGATTCAGACTGGATATTAGGAAGAAATTATTTACTGTGAGGGTGTGAGACATTGGAACAAGCTGCCCAGAGAAGTTGTGTATACTCTATACCTGGAAGGGTTCAAGGACAAGATGGATGGGGTTCTGAGTAACCTGGTCTAATAAAGGGTTTTCCTGCTGATGGCAGGGGAGCTGGAACAAGATGATCTTTAAGGTCCCTTCCATCCCTAACCATTCTATGTTTCTATATTTAACAGTCTATAGTAACAGTAATACGAGAATTCAATGCTTAATTTCAGGTCTTGGAATTGGTTCAAGCTTGGTTTTATGTGTATAGGTGGGTTTTCACTTAAATATATTAAATTCATGGCAGAGAAGAGACACAACATCTTTCGTATTCCTGTTCATTCTGCCCAGTTCTAAGATCATAAATTTATATTTATTATTTGGTATTCTTTCCAAATTAACTTCAGATTCAGTAATGAACACCTATTTTTTAAGAAGATAACTAGGATAAAATTTCCTGTTCTTACAAAATTAAACTAATGAGAAAAAATTATATTCTTAGCTATCTTTAAGGTCCCAAGATAAGCAACTAAAAACCCGTAGGAATAAAGCAATGCCATTTGGTATAAGATTTTCCTTATGCAGTGCATTACTGTTCTATGAACTCTTCTTGAGTGGTTGATATTCAGCTGCCAAAGCCAAGAATATTCTTTTTCCCAAAGGGCATTAAATTTATCGCAGCAGATTGTCCAAGTAATTCAATTTTGTTAAGAACTGATGAAAATCTATCATTTGGCAATGATGGATGGATGTGGCACTTCCTTCAGTCCAATTTAAGTGCTGAGTATAGGCAACAATGGTAATTCTTTTAAAAGAGAGGTACGGCCGTATGTTGTCTCTTTCTATTAAAATTAATGTTGAACCACCAACTTGCAGAATGGCACATCCATCAAATAAGAAATCTTAATGCACGAACAACATGTCCATCACTATCTTGAAATGAACAAAGTTTTTGTCATCACTATCATGTTTTATATCTATCTAGTACCTTCTATTTCACACCTTAGTCTCAGTTCATGATGTACATTTGCTGGTGGAGGTATAAGGAAGAGGTTGCCTGGTGAAGTTGTGGAAGATCCCTGGAAGTGTTCAAGGCTGTGTTGGGTGGGGCTTAAGAAACCCAGTGAAAGGTGTCGCTGCTCATGGCAGGATAACTGGAAACAAAGAATCTCTAGGATCCCTTCCAGTCCACACCATTCTACGATTCTATGAGTTTGTGTGCAATTGTACACTTAGTTTTCAGCCTACCTTTGGTAGGACAACCTAAGATCCTTTTATTTCTTTTTTTTCTGAATGTATGTCTACACACAAGAGATGAAGAAATATTAAGGGGTGTCTTAATAGCAAACTTTCTTGATAGTATTCAGATAAGGAAAACTAATATGAAAAACCCTTATCTTTTCCTTTTGATATTGACTCACTAACATGAGATACAAATATGCCTTTCCAAAGTGTTCAGTCATATTTTTAGGGAGGTATGCATAACTAATGTAAAGATGTAGCTAGCAAGCCATCTCACACCAATTATATTTGAAAAAAAACCTATACGTAAGAGAATCTTGAGACCATATGAACTATTTTGTCCTGTTAACTTGATATATAATGTGTTGATGATGCTGCCAATTACATACATTGCAGATTTTATCACTGCCACACATACTTCCTGCATTGTTAATATCCTCAGTAGAGAGGATGCAATAAATTTTGGAAAATTAATTTCTTTTCATGCTTTTTCTTCTTTACAGGAGTCTCAAAGTTGAAGTAGATCTATAATGTTGAGACAACTGAGGAATGATATAGAGGAGGATAAAACGCACTCAGCAATATAATCACCCTTATACCTCATTTCTACCTGATCTAGAAGGGACAATTTATCATTTTGAACTGTCAGTTTTACATTCTTTACTAATGTTGTTTTTTTCTTATATTTTAATTACACATAAGACAAACATGACTTACAATAACGCAATACATATTAACATTGGCTATTTCAGTATAAGAATTTTTTTAACATCTGTCTATCATTATCTCATGAAAACACAAGATGTGTTTAGATGGCACAGAATAATACTTGAATAGTGTCAGAGCAACTACACCACATTCATTTGACATTTCTTGGCATATGGAGAAGGCATATTTACATTCAAGTGCTAAATCAACCGATTTCCTAAAAATAGATAAAAAGGACCTTAGTGTTGTTTTATAATTTATTTCATCACTTTTTTATATTATTATTATATCCAATTTAGCTGTAATTTTTCTTATCTCCTTAAAGCTCTACAATAGTCTTGAGACCATATGGACATGTCAGTTCTCTGACATAACAGAGACATAACAGTTCTCTTTCAGCAAAGTATTTGAAGTGTGTCTATATGCTGAAAAACTAACCATGTCCTCACTTGCCAGTAGTTGTTTAATTCCCATTACATTTGTGTTTGAAGGACAGGGTGGGTTTAAAAATTTTGAATGATAGCATTGGACAGCTGAAAAGAGTTTTAAAAGAAAGACATTTTTCATTTTCTTAGTTTACTAAAAGACAACAGCACTTGATTATTTGTCACAGTTGAGTTAGCTAATTGATATACTGCTAAAAGTGATGGTAAGCATTGGGAAAGCCTATCTCAATCTGTAAATCACATTGGTTTGTTGAAATTCCACCAGGAAATTAATAAAAGAGACTCAGATTTTCCACATATTCTGTTTTCTTACCCCACTTTCCCTGTGTATGATACACCAGGGACACTGCATTACTCTTCATAGCCTGTAGCTATGTGTAGAGTTAAAAGGTCTCTGTATCATTTGTAAAACCTTTTCCGTTTTCATATGACTTTTCATTTGCCTATGAAATAAAAATGTGGAGATGAAATTTATGGGATTTCAGAAGCTCTTCATTTGGCATTTGAACATTAAATGTTCACTGGACCCTTTATTTCAAAGCCAAGAAAAGGTATTGCTATTATCCCAGAAATTTGTACAATATAATATTTTATTTTTGAATGATATGACACTACAGTCTTGCCCCCATTCCAATTCTATATTTTTAAACTCTCTTAGAAAGCATGTCGTAGTTGACTCTGAGATTTAGGGCACAATTCATGAAGCTTTAAAGAGCAAAAAATAGGTCACAAGCCATTCATTATATGCTCCTCAGATGCTGGAGTTAAAGTCAAACCTTCTTAGAAGATCTTCAGATGAGATTTTTTTCACGGAGATTAGTATCATGCCTTCTGAATTCTGAGCAGTAGAGCTTT